>UFQX01000230.1:395324-430223 GCA_900497675.1 Arapaima gigas | reverse complement strand
CCCCCCCCACCCCCCCCCCCCCCCGCCCCCCCCCCCCCCCCAGTAGCCCCGCTTGGCTATGGGAATATGGATATGGCATCATCTGTCACAGAAACGGCTCACAGTGACACAGGTGGACGAGCAGATTGCAATTTTCCCGACGTTTTCTCTCCCATCATTTACACTGCTCACGGTGCGGCTGCTTTAATTCGCCCCTTTATTTGTGGCCGAGTCGTCGATCGCGGCCCAGATACAAGGAGGGTGGTGGTGGTGGTGGTGGGGGGGGGGGTGTGAGGCCTCAGTGGAGACAACAGGGCACAGGGGAGAGGGTGGTCGCCTCCTCCTCCTCCGGAACCCGCGTCATTCGTGATGTTTGTTCGCGCACTTGTTCGCACCCGGGGACGGCAGGCGTGATGGTGGCCTGTTCAGTGGGAACGCAGCTATATCATCATCCCCGGCCTGCCTGGCTGCCTGTCTGTCTGCCTGCATCATATTTTTATTATGCTTTTATTATTCAGACCCTGTTTTCTCGTGGTTTTATTAGCACGTCTATCTGGTTTTAACTCTTTTCCGGCTGAAGGGTAAAGATCATTATGACTGTGGCTTGAAATTGAGGACAGGAAATGGATGAAATCCAAAAAAACCTCATTTTCCTCATATTGGGTTCTACTGGTCTGCAGGTTTACATGTCACAATCATAATCGTAATCATAATCCTTCCGATCCCAGTTTTTAGGAAGGCAGCTTCTTCGTTTTCACAAAAATAAGGCCTTATTTATTCATCTGTCTTATCTACCCGCAGTTCATAGCTCTGCAATTTTTTCACTTTTTTGAATATAGTTTATGGTTTTGATTTAATTATAGCAAAAATATTTTTGTGATGTTTCAGCTGGAGGTCAAGTGGAATATTATTAGCGTCACCAGCTGAAAGCTGATCACCCCGCCCTGCGCTGTCAGTGACATCACGGTTGCGGTGTTAAGCAGTCTGGATATTAGCGCTAAATATTAAACTCGTCAGCTTACAGTTAATGGTTTGTTGCTCCTCTTGTTAATAGGGTATCTATCATTATTATAATGCATTATGATGAATGCGGTCACAGCGACCACTCTGGGACTCCGAAAACCTGGCAGCGGTGTTATTAAAATCTGTCGAATGTCACGGTTGGCCCAGAGGACCGGACAGCTGTTTGCCCTCTGGTGGCGCCCCCTTCAGGCCCTCCGCGCTCCAGCCACAGGCGCACTTGGAGCCGTCCTCCCTAAACGAGCTTTTGCCTGGGAGGCACGTCCACAGACGAATGGAAGTATTAATAAAACAATTGTTCTCATTTCACCTTCACACATCTGTTTTCTTTGTATTATGAAACGGGGGGGGGTGTTTAAGTGGCCCATGAATATTTAAAAGTGTCCATTTAAGGAGTCCCTGTAGCCGCAGCTGACGATTCAATATTAAAACGGCGTTTTAACGGCTTTCCTGCAGCAGCCGCTGTGGGATCCCGCTGGACCTGAACAACAGAGATTCTCCCCGCTTTTCGGGGGTGTTGGGGGGGTTTCTGGGGGAAACAACAGCAGGGCACCATTTGTATAATTTAAATACACATCGGTGTCTGTGCTGTTACATTTACATTCATGTATTTTGCAGCCACTTTTCTCCAGAGTGACTTACACTGATTCACCCATTTATACAGCAGGGTAACTTTGACTGTATCACTTCCAGGTAAATACCCTAATGACGGTCACAACAGCAGGAGGTGGGATTTGAGCACAGCTCCTTTGAGCCTAAAGGCAACTGCTGCTCCTCCTGCTGGCTCCTATGTAACACAGCGTGCAGCACACTGTTTTAAGGTGTGTGAGTGTTTATTTACATTTGTTTGTTTGTCTTTCTGGCTTCTGCCACCCCTCACTGGTGCCTTTACCTGCTTTACTTCCACTCCGGCAGGTGTTGTAGTGCTCAGTGAGGCCATCTTCGTACACAGAGGACTCAGGTTTGAATCCCACCTCCTGCTGCAGTGCCCTTGATCGGTGTACTTACCTGGAAGTGACACAGTAAAAATGACTCTGCTGTATAAATGAGTGAATCAGTGTAAGTAGCTTAACCCTATAAGGCAGAAAAGTGTAAATATTTGATGTCCCCCGTGTGGTGATGTCACAGGGGGTGGCGTTACGTGATGGGGCTGAGGTGAGCGCCGGGTCACCGGGCGACTTTGGCCCAGGCGGGGGGCTGCGGTGGCATTGATTGAGGCCCGCTCTTATTATTCGACAAGGTTAAATATTTGCCGGTGCGGCTGGCGGAGTGCAGATAAGTCGCGTGTCGGCCTGAGATAGCGACCACAGAGAGAGCTGAGATGGAGAGCTCCTCCCAGCCCCCGGCAAGCTTTCCTCCCTCCCCCCGCTCCCAGCACCGCCACACCGCACCCCGGCCCCCCAACCCGCCCAGTCCCTGGCTCGAGAGCGGCAATTTCCTCTCTTGCGCTTAATTAAAAAATGAATCAAGTGGAAGGAGGACGTTTGATTAAAATGGGTCATACGTTTCAGATCTCTGTTTTCTGTCGGCCCCTGGTTTCGGCTGGATTATTGAGGGACCCGAGGCGAAGATTAGACTCATTCCATCGCATGCATTTTATTGCCTCGCCCTCTGATGTTTAATTATACATATACACCTCCTGTCTTGTCAGTTACGGAGCTCGACGCCGTTCCAACCGGCTGTCGGCAGGGGCCATTAGCATGTATGTAAACGTGTGTGTGGCGGAGCGGGAGGGAGCAAGCGGGAGATGCTAACTGAACGCGGCACACGTGCTGCTCCACAGCGTTTGCCGTCTCAAACTCCGCAGATGGGACTCAGAATGTGGGGTCTCCTCTGTGGTTCAAGCCCTATTCCTGTGGTGATGTCATCTGACTGGTTTACACATCTGAAGTGTATAGTAGTATAGCCAGCAGGTGGCGAGGTGGATAAAGAGACCCCTGCCCTGCAATCAATGAGGCAACGGGCTGTGTGTCTTACACTAAGAAGGTCTGTGGTTCAAATCCCATCTTTTCAAGGTTCTAACCCTGAGCTGAGCTCATAAATGGTTAAATCACCGTATGTTCTTCAAGCTGGATCCATCTTTTATGGGTCATAAATAAGGTTTCCCACACCTTATATCTGATTTCCACACAAAAATATCTTCCACTTCAAACATACAAACACATAACTGATGACAGAGTTTAACAGAAGTTTTATTCATATTTTGTATTTTTGGTGTCCAGTCAGATCTGGAAATGAGTTGGGCTGTAATAAGGGGCAAAGAATATCAAATTCCAGATTCAGAACTTGAAACACACACACACACACACACACACACACACACACACTACTGCTACTACTACTAGGTGATTTGATTTCAGGTAAATGAGGTCTGTGGACCATGAAGTCCAGAAGGAAGTGCAAAACAGGAATAAAGTTGGTTAGCAGGTCTAACACAACGTTATATCATCTATGGATTATAGGCCATCTGATTTTGGATGGAAACAGCGACTTTAGAAATCTGCCGCAAACACAACCAGAGGGTTTAGTATCTAACACAGAGGTTGTCCTTGGATAAAGGAGTCCGTTCAGTAAATTTTAAAAAAGAGAGACCCTGGCAATTTCCCATTAGTGGAAGGTGCTGTCTGCTCACATTTTGATGGGCAACAAATAGCTGAAATCCTTCTGAAAGAAGCCAGGGCTGTATGGTTTTAACACAGTGACGATTCCTGAGTCTTTGACATTCGCCAGAAGACCGCGCATTTGTTTTATTTGTGCATTTTTTATTGATTGTTGCGATTGTTATTCATGAAAAAAGACCTCCCAGTGCCCTTGGCATTTGTCAGCCTGGCAACTTACGTTACGCTAACATAATAACTCAGCGTTGTCGGTCCTCAAATGCCCCACGCAAGTTTCCGGAAAAGCGCCATCAGATCCTGTCTTCCACACGTGTGCCACCACCGCAAACCGACGTTCAGGTGTGATTTGAGGGCAATGACTGGAGCGTTTGAACACAAACGCTATTTTTAACCACAATATCCAGCTATTTCATTCCAAAGCACGCGTCCTTAAGAGGTTCCGTTGGAGTGCGTTACATGGCGCCATCTAATTTGCATCGAACAAATAAGACTAAGCAAATAGCGAGAAAGATGAAGAAGAAAGTGGCATGGTGGCACTACAAAGGCAGACGAAGATGTGTTTACTTTGTACTGTGTCAGTTTGATTATAACGCATGTCGGAGCGATACAGTCGTACCTCTGCCATGTAACTCTCGCATCTGCATCTTTTTCGGTGTAAGTTTGCGTAATAATTCCTCCAAATGAGTAACGACACATTCCGTCCTCAGTGCTTCTGCCGCCGCCTTCCAGATTGATCCGTTTCCTTATTGTCCGGCGCCATTATTTCAAAAATCACAGCACATACATTACACAAAGAGCATTGATAAGGATCCATAAATATTCAGTAATTCATATTAGAGCGAGAGATTAGGGGAGCTGTCAGCGAGATGCAGAGCATTGCTTTGATTATTTATTCAGCAAAGCATCGGCTAAGGCTATAGAAATGTATTTTTGCAGAAGGACAACTGCTTCCTTTGCTTCTCAGAGCAGAGCAACTGACTGTACGGAACAGATGGGAATGGCGCTATGGCAGAAAGTGGTCTGGTGGCGAATCGGTGGTCGTGAGATTTGGAGGGAAAGGCCTCAAGTTGGCCTACGGTTAATTGCACAGTGAAAAGGTCACGTTTCCACACCATTACCCACCGTTTATATGCTCTTCAGTCCCGCTCGGTCATTCTCATAGCTTAATTGGCTCAAGATATTAATAGTAACTGACTGCTGTGTATTATAATAAATGTTTGGGGAGAGTATAATATGGAGACCGTTCTGTTTTGCCTTTGAAAAGTAGGCACCGTTTCTACAAATTCAGATAGTTGTATTGTCTACCATAAGCTACACACTCATGCGGGTGTAAAGATACAAACATTTTTCAGTCATTTATCTATTTATCTACTTTATCTATATGTACAGATTCTCTAGGTAGCGGACAGAATGCGGCCCGTGTTTCCCCTCCACGGAGGTAGGTGGCAGTAAAGACACCCGGCTTGAATATGAACGTGACACTGGCCAAACTCGACTCACTCCACAGTGTTTGCAGCTCCTGTCTGGTGTCTCCGAGTGGCGGGGATCAATAACAAAGGAAGAAACAGCGCATGTGTTTATGGGAGGAATCGGTCCGCAACCTGCACTGAGTAGGAGTTTGTGGGGGCGGTGCTTTTTTAGGTTATTTTAAATTTGTTTTAATAATCGTGTAGCTTAAAGTTTATTTAAAAAAACATTAAAATAAAAGGTTTTACTAGTTTTTTTTTTTTTTAATCAGACGTAACTCGAAAATCAATTGGTGTATTATTAAGTTTATTATGATTTAGCTGGTTGGTCACACTTAGTCAGCATGATAGACAGCTACACCCAAGGGGGAGAGAGAGAGAGAGAAAGTTGATATTTTTGACTTGGTACCTTTGCTTGGGTTTTCTATTCTGTTGCGGGTTCTAGTTCTTGTTACTGGTTGTCGTCATTGTCGCTAGATTCTTCTCTTAGGAGCCCACACCTTGTTAATTCCTCCCAGTCTTGTTCCCCGTCTGCCCCCCCCCCCGGGACCCCACATGCCTCAAAATGCCACAGTGGCAAAGATAACTTTGGAGTTACAAACAAAACAAGTATGCAAACAGTCACGGCCCCAGCTGAAGATCCGGTGTAATCCTTCTCACCCCCCAGCCCCACTGCCACAGGTCAAGGCGGCCTCAGAAATTCTGCTCAATTATTAATTACAATCAATAGCGACGCTCCTATAACACATGAGCTATGGCTTGTGCATCCTTGTCCGGCGCTCATGGTAACAAATAACATCCCCCTTTGAGACACTGATTGCTTGATGGAGGGACAAACTGCTTCTTCTCCTGATAAATATGAAATTTAGTACGAGATGCTGTGGATAAACAGGTATGAAGAAGTTCCAACACAGGCCTGTTTTCTGCTGGTCATTAGTGGTGTAAACGCTGCTACCTTCCCCGGCTCATGGTTCCGTCCGGGTGACACGTTACCACAACGTTAAAATTAACCTCGGCGGATTTGGCTGAACTCGGTCTGCGTTGTTCTGCAGCCTCTGGGTGAGAGAAGACCTCCTCGCTGTGCTGTCATGTTCAGGGCTGCGCTCAACAGCGGGAAATCTGTGTCTGCACTGTCCCCCTTTTCAACGCTGTGTTTACAGTTACATTTACATTTATTCACCGCATTTATTCACCTAGCAGATGCTTCTCTCCAAAGCAACGTACAAATCAGAGTAAACGAAAGTCCAACAACAGCAGACGAGGACCCTTTGTCCAAAACCACCATTTTCCTGGCACGCTTCACGCCACTAGCCACATGGAGAACCGATAGGAAATGCAGAATAATTGTGATGGATGTTGTGGTGCAGGTTTGTGTGGCTGTCAGGAGATCAGGAGAGAAATGGTTGTGAAAGAGGTGGGTTTGAGACCCTTTTTGAATACTCGAAGGGATTCAGCAGCTCCGAGGGACAAAGGGAGCTCATGCTGCTACATCAGAAGCAAAACTGAGAACCTACAGAAGTTCAGTTTTGGACCCCATTTGTGGCACATTCAAGCGGCCACAAGTGGAGGAGCACAGCCTTCTGGGCTTGTAGGGAGTAACCAGGTCTTGTAGGTGTTGGGTGCAGATCCTTTGATCGTCTAGTTTGGTCTTGTAAGCAGGTTTGCCTATTTTAGCTGTTTAGTCTGAAATGTTTGTGGCTTAAAGCTCAAAGTACCTGTCGTAAGCGAAACAGCTCTCGTGCTCAACTCTGAGGGTCGGTAAGACAGACCTGACGACCATGGGAATGACCTCCACTTCCTTTCGGACGGTCTGTTGGATGTCACCTTAGTTTTGAGTTTCCACTGTTGACCCTCACCAGATTCAGGATGACACGCTTCCACATGGCAGGAGATACTGCGCGTTCACTTGGCTCCCGCAACTTGACGTTTACCTCCCTCTACAACAAGGCCCTCCTCCTGGACCCAGCGTGGCCAAGTGACCCCATGCCCAGGGAGCACCTCGGTCGTCATTCTGAGCCTGTTCACGTGGCTTAGGGCTCCGACGGTGGAGGGTCCTTATGAATATTCCATTTTTCCCGCCGAGACTGAGGGCTGCAGAGGGAGTGGAGTGATGAACGCCGCCAATGTGGTCCGACACGGTTTTAATTTACAGTATTTCTCACTATTGCCAAGTGAGATATAAAAACGAATGATATCAGTGTGTCTTCTTTTATACACATTTTCCCGAGCAGATACTAAAGGAGCAGAGGGCCACAAATTCCCTTAGTAGATATATTTTATACCAAACACATCTACATTTATTCATCTATCTCACACTTTTCTCCAAAGCAACTGAAAGTGTTGCTTACACTAATTTATGCAGCGGAGTGATTTTTACCATACGGGTTCAAGGTAACATACCTTGGGCAAGGGCAATACAGCAGGAGTGCATCTAAGTGCAATTTTAACTACTGCGCCTCCTGCTGTCACTTTTAAACACCTCTTTAGTTGAGCTTCAGTCCACCTCTGGCTCCTTGTTCTCCGCGTCCACAGCTGGAGATAAAGACCGGCGGGGGACCCCTTTGGCATGCTGGGGGTTGATGCCCGCACCGATGTGTTAGCTGCCCACCCCTTAGCCCACCCCCACGATGATGATTACATAGAGATTGGCTTTGTTCTGCCTCCACCCACCCCACCCCACTCCTCTGCACACAGCTGAGACTCGACAGCTGGGACCTGGGACTCTGCTTCGTGTCGAATGCCAGTCCCTGCTGTCTTCCCGTCCGTCCCAGGGATCCGTGCCCACAGCTGTCTAGATGTTTCCACGAGTTGCTGAAAACAGGGTGGGGCGGGGAGACGCCACACCGGACGACGAGGGTGGCGGAAGTTTTGGGGAAGGGATGCCGAGAGTGAAACGCACAAGCACCCCTTTGCTTCCCTCCCGCCACCCTGCCGCTCCGGAACTTCCCCTCGTATCGATCGGCCCACGGCGCTCGCTCCATTAGGGCTTAATCGTATGCAAATTCCGCGTATTTCACCGGCATCATCTAGTAAAACAAACACGCGGCAGAGGTGCGCTCCGAGCGAGAGCCTCCCTGACTGCACTGCCATTAAAGCGGCTGAGCCTCGACTCCAAAAGCACTAATACATCACAGAGAGCCTCGCTGCGATCTGGGGTCTTGTGCGCAAATACACCGGAACTGTTTGAGGATGATATGCAGAGTCATTAAAATGTCCCTCCATTCCTCGGTATTAGCCTCAAATTTGGATATTATCTTCAATTTGTTATCGGGAACCACTTGTCCAGTGTGTATGCTGGTAGTGCAGGGTGTGAGGCAGGGTACGCACTGGATGACACCGCAGTTCACCAAGGCACTTACACACACACACTCGCACAGACAAGAGGAGAACATGCAAACTCCAGATTCCAATGTGGGTCTGAACCGCAGCACTCTGATTGAAGTATTAGAGCTGGAGGTGGGATTCAAACCTGACGTTTTCAAGCTGAAGGCACCAGTTGTGAGAACTAAACCACCACCGTCTCGCTCCCTTGTTTAAAGTCAGCATCTGCCAGGGTTTTGGATTAGTAATAATCAAAAATCTAGAACTCGAATGCAGAGCAGTGCCAGCGATAACCAGGAGTCGCCATCCGGGACGAGGCCCCTCGGCTCCCGCACATACAAACACAAACACGCTCGCACACTTGTGCTCATGAAGCTCTCGCTGCGAGGGGCACGTGGGCAGGCGAGGGAAGACAATGGGAGCCGGTAGGAGGAAGGCCTATTTTTGGAACTCTCCGGAACAGTCGCTTCTTTCCCACTTACATGCGTATATAATGGGGAGAAAGAAGGAGCAGCAACAGCAACAAAAACAACGACATTAACAGTCATGTTTGTGCAGAGGACGTGTGTGGGGGGCGAGGGGGTCCACGGCAGTAAACCTGACCATAAACCACAGTGATTATGGTAATGGCAGGATGGCGGAAAAGGCCACTCTAATCTGTTTCATAGTTCTATTCTGGTTTTTTGACAAGTAAACAGAATTAAAGGGACCGTTTCCATGGAGAATCAATCAAAGAAACAATTGTGGTGTCAAGTCGGACGGAGCTGAACTGGGAATCCTGCGACTTCGGCTGTTTTCACGCAAATAAATAATTCCAGTTTAATGATCTAATTTCAGCAAAAATGTGATCACACTCCATATTCCCCAGATCATTGAAACTGGGGCTGCTGGCGGGGGGGAGGGGGATTTTTGCAAGTAGTTAAGGACATGGACTTCATTTCCCAGGAGCCTTTGGGGTTGGGAACGATGAACAACTTTAGCAAAATACCCGACATATGTACGTTAAGCACTTGTAAAGCTTAAAAGTTGAGCCTGCTGCAAAGCACTTTTTCAAACAACAAAATTCATAATTAAATACAATTAAAATATGCAAGAAAATAAAGTGCCAGCTCAGCAAAAAAAAGAAAAAAAAGTTTTTAGGAGGAAAACAAGAAACAGTTTATGAGATTCCGTTGTATTTATTTATTTTGAATAGATTTCCTGGTAACAAATATATTTTTTTAAACTTTTGATGTGCAGTTTCCAAACGTCAGCTAATGCTACTGCAGCACATTTTCCCACAGCATCAAGGTTTCCAGACTGTTTCTTTTAACTGCGTCTTTCAGGCAGCGGGAGCACGTTCATTTAGTCATTCCGAGAGCCAAAAAGAAATGTTTCGAGGTACTTTTGCAGATAAGAGTCAATGTTTCGGCACAGAAAGTGAAACTTGAAAAATTCCAGACGTTGCAAGGCGGGCTAGAGATGGACCATGAGAGCTGGAGCTGCTTCTGTGCTTCACAGGCAGCTTGTTATCAGCTCGCTGCTGGCAGAGGGTGGTGTTGTAATTCAAGCTGCCGTCCTGCACCCGACCCATGTTTAAATCCCACCTCCTGAACCGACGCAGTAAAAAATACCCTTCTGGGTAAATGAGCAATTCACTGTAAACAAGGTATTGAACACCCCTTAAATTTTAATTCATCAAATAAAAACTAATGAGTAATAATACAATTTGCATGTATGTTTTTATGCACCTTCAATTACCCTGCTGTATAAATGAGTAAATCACGGTAAGTTTCTTGCAGTAGAAATTTAACGTGGTTATTTGCCATGGTAAAAGGATAAATAATGATTAGAAATAATAAACGTATGTAAAACAACAACAGCAACAACAATGATAATAATTTTAATAATAATCTGAACCGATACTGTAAACACAAAAAGTGATTTCTGGTGAAAAGCATCAGCTAATTTTAAAAAAAATCCTAATTATTATTGATATTATTTTGGTTATTGGTTCGACTTGTTTCATTTCTTTATTTATCTCAAACAAGCAGATGGTCGTCTTTAGTGCCATAGCTTGAAAATCTGTAGAGATTGAGTTCAAATCCCATATCCTGCTGTAGGGCCCTTGATCAAGATCCTTGCCTTGAAATGATGTAGTAAAAACTACCCCGCTGTGCAAAGGGTAAACCGGTGTAAAACTGATTATTTAACATTGCAAGTCTCCTCGGACAAAAGAGTCAGATAAATCAAGGATAATGTGAATGATAATTTACAGATGTGAATGTTGTGGAAAGCCTTGAAACCTTGGAGCATCTTCACTCAGAGAATGACACAGGGTAATAAAGCGCGTTTAAGTGGGTTTTTAACGGCCTTTTCCAGCCTCGGTCAGTGCAAACGGCATCGTGGGTCAGACCTGAAGCTCTGTTGTTGTGGTTTTTCATAACCATTTCAGTCTTTTCTCCTCCATGTTCCACTGCATTTTCACAATGGCAAAGATCACCCGCGACCAGCATTTCGCCATATTTCACAAAAGAATACCACGCTTGCTTATCCGGCATTCACGGACGCAGAGGGCGGCGTGGCGGTGGGCAATAATACGTTCCGCGTGTCTGTCTACGTGACCTTTTCCTTTTGTTAATGTGCAGGGTTTTCATTAACAGCCTTGATCTCCCCGACTGTAATTACTGCAGGACAGCAAGTGGCTCCTTCTTTCCATCTGTTCCCTGACAGCGTCCACCATTCTTACCTTGAGGTTTTAATCCTGCTCATTTGTGTATTTGCGTTGTCCTCTGGACATTCATTTCCATAATGTCATTGAAGTGAGTTACTCTATTTGAAATATACAGAAAACAACGTAATATTTTTAGTTCTAGAACTCGTTTCGATGTCCATTTTTGCATCATGCACATTTGGTTGAACACACAAATCCCTCGGTATCCGAAGTCTCGCTGACGGCTCTCGAAAATACCTTTATATCAGCATCCAAATGGAAACTTTTTTTGTAACAAATTTTTAACTGAAGCTTGACCATAATAGAAATCAAAACGTGAGTAAAAATCTAAATAAATAGAAAATCTACACATAAATACTGTAGAGTAGTGTACAGTGTACTGTAATGAAATAACACTGCATGTATTGTAATAAACTCTATTGTGTTCTGTTAGGAATTTATCCGAAGTCAGACGCGCCGCACGGTGTTATCAGCTGTTTCCACCTGTTTCGCTTGGTTTCAACACACCGTATTATGAACGTGCAAATTAATGACAACATCAAAGTGTTTAGTATGCTGAAGTCATGGGTTAATAGTTATATATGTGTTTTCTGATGGGCTGGGAAGGCATTATTTATTTATCTTTCCCTGTTTAAAACAATGGGAAATAAGCAATCGGTATCAGAAAATTTCGGTAATCCAACATTTTTTCAGGGCCCAATTAAATTGGGAGATTGAGGAATGACTGTAATGAATTATTACTCTGGTGACAGTATGAATAGAGCCTCATGACAGTGTACACTATAGGTGTGTTATTGCTGTCAGGACATTTAAGTTGGTCCAGTTCTGAGATATCACGTGTGATGGGATTGAACCACGGTGCGATCATGTGAGCCAGTGTGACCAGAAGGTAACTCCAGGCCTCCCCTGGCTGCACCTCTTCTGTTTGCCTGAACTGTGCATGGGTGGCGGGCACAGAAGCGGGGGACATTGTAAGGGCAGGGAAGTTTTCCATACTTTTGGGATCTATCTCTGCGATCGACCAATCAGCTATGGCAATCAGAGTTGCTGCAGAATTGGAGCTGTAATAAGATGGCGGATCCAGATCAAAAACAGCTACTGTGGCAGTCGGAGATGATCGATCGGGGTGCTCTGGTAGGTTGTTGGGTCAGTCCCTGATTGTGCTTTACAAATCACATTATATTTATTTGTTGGGCTGATGTGTTTTCTCCAAAGCAACTTAGTTTTAAGCTACTCACAATTATTTGCCCATTTGTACCACTATAGCAGTTTAAGATAATCACCTTCCTCAAGGGTTTTACAGCACAAGGTGAGATTCAAGCTCCCAAGTTAGCAGCATCAACAGCCATGCTGCCGTATCGCTACCAGTTCTATGTTTCTGGCTCTTGGCCTGCTGTCACGATCCCAGGTCCAGCCCGGTGCAAACACTGAGCGAGAGTGGGAGCAATATGGATCTGGCTGCTTACGGAACACAATTACGCCTAATGAACATTAGAGGCTGCTTTTCGGCCCTCCGGGGATTTGCGGAAAGGTCCGTCTTATCAGCCGATTAGCGTAAATAGGGGGCAAAATCCTAAACATTGTATAAGCTGGGTGGAAAATGCCTTACATCATCCGTGAAAGACTAATGGAGCCACTTAAAAGCCATCTACTGCCAATTGCCCGGCTGCAATCGCTGCGCCGAGCTGAAGGAAAGACCCGAGAGCGTGAAAGTGAAGCTTGAAGCCGTCCCTGATCTGTAACGCCTCCTTCTTGCTCCTCCAGGTCCACCTTTGTGCCCAAAGAAACCGTCCCTGTTTTATTGATTTATTTGCATGCAAGGGGGTGACTACAGATTTGTTGAGTTCCTGACAAACTACTGAAAATTGCATGGCGAGTAATTAAATATTGACGGAATAATTTTTGGCGGGAATTACCATGCGGGATGCAACACAAGGACGAGGGTAAAAACCTGCGTTGATCAATAAGCAGGCCGAGGGGACCTGGAGTGGGACAGCTTTGCGACACCTTCGGAGCCTTCGACAGAATGGCCGCAGAGCCGCTCTCCGGCTCTACGTCCCACCCTTCGTTTGCATACGGTGGTGTAAAATTTGAACAAAGTGTCATTGATTTGCATCCCTGGCTGCACAGCACAGCAGTGAAGTCGCCTGTGGAAAACAGACCGATGAGTTCAAATGCGTCGAGTTCCTCCCTTTTGCTCGGAGGTGACCGTGGTGGCCGTGCGGAAGAGGTACTGCAAAGACTTTACCAAAGCTCTGCAAAGTTTTTTTTCAAAATATACGTTTTTTTTTTTTTTTTTTGCTTAATGTAGCACTATAAACCCTGAAAAAGAGGCAAAAATGTCTATAATTTCCTGAAAATTACTGAGACAACCTGAGATCTCATTTTAACCTTGTCTGCAGTAAAGAGAAGTCCAGTTGGACTGAAGAGCCACATCACTGCTTTGCTGAGCTTTTGCGAGTGCAAAACATGTCAAAAGTGTGACCCGTAAAAGTCAGACTCTAATACACTGCAGGGTTAAATTTTACTGTACGCATTTATAACACATTAAATTAAACGATGCGTGATTTTAAGAGTCACTGTAAATATTAGAAAAAAGTTAAAAACCCCCGAAGAGGTTCTTGGTTGCAGGCTTATACTGCAAAAATGTGTACATAATTAGTCGATAATTTTTACAAGCGGCATTATTACCGCAGTTAGTTTCCTCGGTTATGAATAATACCGTAATACTGGCTCAAAAATTGCTTTAACAGCCCATGTGAGCTGCCCGTATGCTCTATGGGACGTTGGCTCCCGGCGCTGGTCTCTTAAATCTATAGAATGGCGCTGATGCTGTTGTGTTCTTCTGAGTGAAATAAATATAATGGTATCATAATGGTATCGTCATCATAACCTGCATTCCTTATGAACACGTATAAGATACGCCTATGATTTACGCAGCGCTAAGGTGGCCATCATGCTCCATCTTCATGGATGGGTGGAAGACGGGAGCTGGGAGCGAATGATCAGCGACCTCGGCGTCTGCTTTGCCCTTGAAGCCTCCGAGTTCCCCGCTTTAGGATGCAGCCGGAGTCGATAGGCAATTAATATAGTTCATAAAGTCCCTTTATTGTGGCTCTGCTGCCGTCCGGCCCCTTGTAATTATCTCATTCATAATCCTCTATCACACGGAACGTTTTCGTTTCGGCATCGGCCTGTAATTGGGAAGCGTTTCCTTAGCCCTCCGCGGCGCTGCGCTAATATCACTCTGCCCAGGAGTTTGGCTCTCTTGGATTTAGAAAAAAGAGAAAGAAACGTGCGAGTGCTGTTTTGTGTGTGGGTAATCGAATCTCTAAACAAGCCTTCATTTTTCTTCATCTCCCCAGGACCGCAGTACCTTTCTGCGGACCTCGGCACCAGAGCCAGGCACGGCCCAACGCTATTATAATTCCAATAAGCTGGTAGGGGGAATGTAAACAGATAGCCACGGCGCAAACCCGGAGCCCTCGTTTTCCCAGAAGGCGCGTAATAAAGTAGAATGGATGTAATAGTAATGGAAATGCTCCTCGTCTCACCTTTCCGGAAAACAGCAGCCGATTTGATAGCGGAGGGCTGCACGGGGCGGGGCCAGATTTGTTGGGGGCGTGATGCGTTTTTCTGGATAAGCGACAGCCGCCGACAGACGCAGGCCCTCAGGACGCCATTGGCGCGAGCATAATAGGAGCGAACTTTGATTCGTGCGAGACCTCGTTCTAATCTGGCAAAACTCGAGTAGTCGGGGCGAGATATTTTCCTCCTCTCCGTCCTCCTCTGAATATTCTGTTTGTTGGAAACCGTCTGGGGGGCGGTGTTTGTTTTCTTTTTTAGTTTGTTTGTTAGATTTTTTTTTCTTCGTCTCTCCTTCTTAAGCCTCGTGCTGAACACAAACTGCAGCAATCTGCTTATCATCACTCTTCTGGCAGCGTTAATAACTGTATTACTGGTGATGCGCATTATAAATAGGGTGCACGATTAGAGTGCGAAGGCACCGCGAGGTTCCGCTTGCGATTATATCGCCCAAGCGGCCCGACTGGGCCCGATGTCTTGGGGAAACGGGGATGAGTGTCCTCTTGTGACCCCCCGGTTCCTCGCTGTCCTGCAGCGGCCAAACGGCAAAAAATGCCCCCTTGTGGGCATTTCGCACGGGGGCTGGTTTTGTAGTTTTTACTCTATCAATTCAGGGTAAGAACCTTGATTGAGGGCAGTACAGCAGGAGGTGGGATTTGAACCAGAAAAACTAAAAATCATTCATAATGTTATCTGCAATAACTCGGTTTGGTGTGAAAATATGTCCTTACTTGCAGTAACTCTGCAGCAGGGTAATTTTTACTGTATTCCATTAGGATAAGTGGATTCCTCAGGGGTAATACAGCAGGATTAAGGTTTAAACCCATGTCCTTCAAGTGGGAGGCTGTAGCTCAAACCACTCTGCCGCCTCCTGGTGAAACAAAGCAGACCGCGGCCCATGTCAGTGGGTCCCTGGGGGTTAGAGGGGACAACTTCAGAGCTGCGCCTGCCCCACCGGTGCCCCCTCAGCGCTGACTTTTCACACGCCCATCGGCCGGCTAAGCGACACACCGGGCAGATCGAGTTCCTGGTTCCTGCACTAAAGGTCACGACGGTGAATCATCGTTAGACACGCCGCAAATTTACACCGGTAAACTTTGAGAGGCTCCCGGGGCTCCGAGGCTCTTCTTCTGCGTTCCACCCCTGCATCATTCCTCAGCCGAACGCTGGGAAATAAGTGTGTTTTCTTGGCCGCTTCTCCTGCCTAATTGGGATCCATACATCTCAGTCACAGTAACTCCCTTTTTTTGCATATAATTGAGTAGCTGGGAACAAAGACGCTTTACTTCTTCAGACAGTTATTCTCACTCGCAAAGAAGCAGCTGCACTTTCCGCTGCCCATCATTTATAATGATAGTTATGAATTTTCTTGCGTGCTCAACTTTTACAAGTTCGTTTTGCCTTTTTATTTTTTGGCTGGAGTGCAGCGAGGACAGCGGTCGCGGAGAGGCCGGGGGGGGTCTCTATATGTAATATTTCTCAACCTTGGTGATGTAATAACAGCAGAAAAGTCAAACCACCTTTGTGTCTCGTATCATAAGTACAGTTGGAAAGTCATTGACAAGGGCCTATTAACAGCTATTTTTCTGGGTACCAAAAAAATTACTACTTCTGCGATTTATGGGTTTGTCCTGGTTGTATGGTGGCCAGTGCTGTCGTTTCGTGAGAAGAAGCAGCTGGGTTCAAATCCCCCCCTGCTGTAATGCCTTTGCTCAAGGTGTTTACTCTGCTGGTAAAATTGACCCTTCTGTGGAAATGGATAAATTACAGTAAATAAACCAAATTTGTCACATTTAAAATAACATCAAAAATCAGGGTCTGTTTTCGGCGTCTTGCTTCAAGACTTTTCGCTGCTCTGCCTGCTTGTCGACATTCTGCCTCTGGCGAAGGAACCGATCCGACAACCCGGTGGCGACCTGCTTACAGGACCAAAGGCCCGGTAATTGGGCTGGATCCACGATGGGATTCGCGGGAAATGGTAGGACCGACAGGGAACTCGCATGGCCTCGGACCGTACCGCCTCCCTGACTTGAGCGATGAAATTCCGTCGCAGCAACGACACCAACAGCCCTATAAGTGCAGTGAGCGGGAAACGCTTTAAACCTGCAACAGCAAAGCGAGGGAGAGAGAGAGAGAAACTAAAACCACATGATCTTAGTGGAAGGACAAAAACCCTGAATCAAAACAACATACTTGCCAATGTGGCATAAAATATGAGGATAATGTAACACAACAGTGGAAATCCAGCAATGCATTAAGTGCATCTGCATTGATTTACAGCAATGAAATAATAGATATTATTATTATTATTTTTTTTTGCTTGTGAAGAATGATTGCGGAGCCGCGTTCCCATGACGCGGACCCGACATTGCGGTGTCTTTGTGCCCTTCGCTCCGTGTTTCTTATTTATACGGACACACGGGTGTCACAGGTCAATGGATCCCACCGCCCCCGTGTTTTCCACGCGTAAGCACTTTTCCCCACACCGCTAAGTGGATATTGGGAGCTGCCACAGGAGACGAGGCAACGACGGGCCAGGCGGAGATTGATGCCACTTTGAATGCTCTCCTCGCGACCTCGCTGCGTCTGGCGGGCAGGGAGGCGGGCCCGCGTGACGGGCCACATCCATCTCCGAATCGGAGGCGACAGGAAGGAGCGACGTACCGCGGCATGCGGGGCCACCGACATCGGCCCTGTTTCTCGTCACAACAGGAGAGCTGTCCGCATACTGTGTTCTGCTGGACAGCTGAAGAGCCTCCCGCCTCAACTGCACACCGCCTGCAGGGGGCGTGTCAGTCAAAGATGGCCGGCCGGAAGGCTGTCGAGTCCCAGGCACCATCCCTGCTGCTCTAGAAAAGCATTTAAAATTGATCAATCCAGCAAAGCATCTGTAATTGTCAGGTTTTCTTTTTTGTAAGCTATTCATTTTGTAGTGGAAGCAAAAAGGTCACAACAAAGAACAAAAGTGCTATAAGTTAATATACGTGAGACTGAAAGTGGTCACTGAACAAAATACGGATAAATATGAAAATGATTGATAAAGTGATATGAGTTTTATGCCAAAAGGCCGACTGTAAACTGTGAAGGGCTTCTTTCTATCCCATACATACAAGCAGAGGCACAGGGGCAGCAGATAAAACATCCATCCATCCATTCATTAAACCTTAACTAAGCTTTATCCCGGAATCAGTGGGCACCCCCCCCCCCCCACACACACACACACACACACACACACACACACACACACACAAAGACACAAGGGGTAATTCAAAGTTACCAATTTACCCAGAGCACTTGTCTTTGGACTGTGAGAGAAAACAGACATAAGCAGGGCATGCAAACTCCACAGAGACTGAGCTGGACTCGAACCCATACCTGAGCAGCCCTGGCACCAATCTGAAAACACTAAAGAGTGATTAAGTGCAGGAGCAGCCATGACTACGAATGTTTGCTATATATGATTTGAGGCAGCAGGTGGTGCAGTGGTTAGCACCATCCCACTGAGAGTTGGTGGTTGTTTAGTTACAGCAGCTCCTCCTCTGTTAGCAGACACCCTCCATTCTGAGCTTTTATTTCACCGTGACACACACACCTCCACACATTAATTCATGGTGTGTAAATAATGCTCCTATAATGTTTTGTCACATGACACCGTTGCTGCTGGTCCGGCAACTCAAACCCGCGATGCTGTAAATATCGACTGTGGTCAGACCAGTGGAACTGGACCCAACAGCAGGACCGGAGGTGAAGCCACTGTCCGCAGATGATCGATCACCATTTTGTGACCGACGGTGCCAGTGTTTGCAGGAAAGCTGTTTTATCATATGGGGATGAATATTCAGGAAGTCTGACTGGCAGCACCTGCTGACCTTTGTTTCATGGTGCGTTTCTGTCACATGAGATGTTTTATAAATAAAGAAGTGACCGTCATGCCAGCAGACGGCTGGACCGCCGTCAGACAGAGTGCAAACCGTCAGCGCATTGGTCTTTCGTTCCACCCACCCCCGAGGTGTCTGGCTGTATGTGGGGAGTCCGCATTGTTGAGGTTGTAGCGTGAATCGCAGCCAGTGCGACAAATATGAAAAATATGAACAAATACGAAAGTTTCATAAGCGTACAGTGCCACAGCATATTGCTGTTTTGTTTATTATCTATATTCCCTGAGAAATGGAGTAGGTTTATCAGCAGATCCTGAGCTTAAGGCTAACAAGGAAAACATGAAAACACGAAGAAGTCTTTAAGGGTGTGGGGGGGGGGGGGTTGACAGGAGTCCCTTCAGTCTTCAAGCAAATCTAATTCCCCCCGGGAAGGATTTTACACCGTGGGAAATAGGCAAGTGGTGAACATTAAGGGCCAGATGATGATACTGCAGTTTGTATACTGTAGGCAGCATGGTGGAGCAGCGGGTAGCACTGGTGCTGCACGGCTCCTGGGCTCTGGGTGTGGGTTTCTTCCAGGTGCTCTGGTTTGGTCCCACATTCCAAAGACGTCTTTCAGGCGGAAAAATCACTCTAGGGTGTGAATGGACAAGTGTGTGATTCTCCAGTGATGACTGGGGTGTTTCCTATCTTACACCCTCCGGACCACTGTGATCTTTTGTTAGACCCGAGGTTACTGATTATGGATGATTTCCAACGTCCAGCTTTATCAGGGGTAATATTCTAAAATTTGCAATACGTGGCAGAATTGGTCCCCCCAAAATTAAGGAAATTGTCATTTTTCTCACAAATATCTGTTTATAACGCCACCGAATATTATTGCTGTTGTGTTCATTCCCCCGAAACCTGACAAGGTGTTACACCCCTGCGAGAGTGGATATCATTTATACATTTAGCTGGTGCTTTCTGGAAAAAAAGTGACTTACAGTGATTTACTCACTTGTACAGCTTTATCTGCTCAGGGTAAGAATCTTTACCAAGGGCACTACAGCAGGGGGGATCTGAATCCAGGTCCTTCAGGTCCTACCTGAATGACAGCCTTGATGGCTACAGTGGAGCTGAAGGGTCATTTTTAATCCCCATCAGGACCTATGAGGGCCTCCATGTGTATTTTTGGCGCATTTTGTTAACTGTTATGACAGCAGCTGTAGGAACTGCTGGTGAAAATGACGGCAGTCGCGTTGCTGCTGCGGTCGCATTCCTCCTCCCCCTCTTAGTCGCTGCGGCGCTACCCACTCAAACACTCTGGTGCGGCTCTCAAACGTCCGCGTCGGCTGCCAGGCACTCGGCACACGGTTCCGTTCCCACCGGGCCGCCAGACACCTCCGTCAGAAGTGCCGCACCACACCGGGTCCTCTTCACGCTGTCCGCACCGGCGCCAGTCAACACTGCTGCCCTTTGTTTTTTATTGTTTTGTTGTTTTTTCCCCACGTCAGGCCTTCCCCTGTCTGAAGGCTCGGCGGCGTCCTGCTGTGGGGGGGGAGCTGGGAAAGTCAGACGTGACTGCTCGTGGTCGGCTGGGCCTGGAGAGAAATCCGCCTTCCAGCGGCTGCGTACAAAATCCTCCACAAAAATGAGCAAATATGCATATTGATAATCAGAATTTCATGTTATGCGGTTGTGTTGGACGAATGTGCCAAGCGGCCTCTGCCTTGAACCCGATGCCTCTGTCCTCAACTGAACATTTTTGCATCCCTGTTTGCAGTCAGACACCCTTTGCCGTCCCTCCAATCTGTGCGCCACCGTACTGCACCCCCCCCCCCCACTCCTTACCTGGAGACAACGGGACCTCACCCTCCATTGTGGTCCAAATGTTACTATTTACATAATGCTAAATTATTTACATTAAACAGCATGAGATGATCGAGCAGCCGGCTAAGTTTTTTTGCGCACGCGGTCGTGTGTGAGTCGTAGCCACGGCACGGGGCCCGGAGACAAGCGTTTTTCCCGTTACATCATCCGCCGCTGCTCCGGTATTCTGCTTGTTCTCCTCTTATTAATAATAATACCGGGTCGTTGCGGAGATGGTTTACATCAGACTCCAGAGCTCATTTGCCTGTGCTCTTCATTCATTCAGCAAAAAAGCAAATGCAAAAGATAAAAAATATGATTCATAAATATATGCTGCACCATCTGGACACAGACAACATTCCATCATAGCAGAACCCTAAGAAACCAGACATGGCCCAGCTTCCATCTGTACTCGGAGAAACGCTTCTAACAGGAATGAGCACCAGGTTAAATCGGCATTCGCTGCATTTTGAGGTTCCTGAAAGTCGTTCCCTTAATGTTCAGTTCCCCCAGAGCTTATTTAAATGCTATTTTTTTAGTTTTGATTTGCAGTTTCTCCCTGGAAGCTTCCAGACTAAAGACACCGAGCGTTACAGGTCTCGGGTGCAGCTGTATGTACTGTGTCTGTACTGCGTCGGTGTGTCTCTCACAGCTCGATCAACGGAGCACAAGGAGGCCCTTTGGGTGGCAGTGTGACGTTGCAGCCTGAACACCCTGGGTTCGAATCTGTTCTCCTGTACGGCTGATCACTGTGTTTACTTTGATCTATAGTGCTTTGCTAACTCATTGTTTCACCTAAAGCTGCCAGGGCCTAAACTATCTGCACTAGCTGCATCAAACTTTATTATTGACACTTGATAGGTTAGTCACCGTGGGAGACTGAACATGACATACACTTTTCTAGGAACATCGGGCCGGTCCGGACTGGTGGTGGGGGGTGATGGTGTGGGAAAGTCTACACGTAAGATTTTTACTACCTATTGAGGACGTTTGAATGTAATAAGGTACCAAAACACTGCAGTTGACTACAAGCATCTCTCCGTGCTCAGTGCGGCCTTTCCAAGAGGACAATGTGCCGCGTCACAAGACGTGCCTCCTCTCAGCACGGTTCCACAAACAGCCGTGTCTTTACCTCAGCGGCCGGGCGGCCCCCACCTCTCGAGCCAGTCGAGCATCTTAGGGATGAGGTGGAAAAAGTTTGCACAATGAATGTGCTGCCAAAAAATCTACAGAAACTGTCTGAAGCTTTCAAACAAGCTTGATCCAAGAATCCCGTGGAGTGTGTCCAGCACCTTGGTACTGAATTCATGCTGTTCTGGAGGTCAAGTGGGTCCCACCCTGTACTGGTTGTGTACCTAATAAAGTGGCAGGTGAGGGTATCTTTAGGGTGAATTTGCTTGGCAGCAAGAATAGATAATCCACTCAACTTTGTAAGAGTCCCCAGTTTGCAGTAGATACCGGAAGCACATAAGTGTGTCGCATAAAAGTTCCAGGCATCAACATGAAACTGAAGGTCTTGGGTTTGAAACCCCTTTCCTGCTTTAAGTGTCCTTGATCAGGATAGTTACCCCAAACTTATTTAAACTGCTAAAAATTAGCCCGGTCAGTTTGGAGAAAAGCATCTGTCAAACAAATAAACACAAAATAAATGTCGGAAAGGCGATGCCGGCAGGGTGCGGGCGCGGCGCTCTCAGGTAGCAATGTCCCAGCTGAACAAACACGGGTGCAGGGTGTCAGTGTGACCCGCTATCTGAGGATCATTAAACAGTTTTTTTTTTTTTTTTTTTGCTTTTGCCCTCTTACTCAACTGACCGCTCATGCATTCATAATGCAGAGATAAAATGCGGGGCCGCGCCGCAGTGGGCAGCAGCAGCCCTCCCTCCGAAAGACAACCCGGGAGGTACAGCTTCCCAGAATAGCGCTGGATATCATGTTTCATGTGGAGTGCCATTCTTCCCTTACATTCCTACCATTAACGCAAAAGGTAGAATAACGCTTTTTTTTTTGAACAAGAGGTATAATTAACTGTTGTAATATTTATCTTAGTTTTCCGAAGGGTCCCTCAAAGCGTTATTTTATACTTGATTAATTGCATTTGCAGAGCGGGGTCCCGGCTGCAGTGCGGTGTTCAACACGTTTGGGCTGGCCAGGCTTTAGCGTCAGCAGCTCTTGTTAACAACGTGTGAACGGCCACCCCCCGTCACACCTTCCAAACAATATTGATTCGCCTTGCTAAAGCTCCTGTGTGGAGTAGCAGCTAACTGCGCTCCTCTCGTAACCCCACCACCCCCCGGGTCTCTGTTCTGGGCAACGGTGCCGCCGCCCTGGGAAAATTCCCTCCATCTGCATCAGTAAATATCCAGCTGTAACAATGTTTTACACTGACTCATTCCTCTGTTTGAGTGATTTATTTGGCTGGCACTAACCGGTTTATACAACAGGGTAATTTGTACCAAGACAATTCAGGGTAATTGTGACAATCGAGGTTACTGGAACAGGAGGAGGGATTTGAACCCATGTTCTTTAATTTTGAAAGTGACAGTTGTAACTGTTAGACTACTTCCTATACCTGAACTGGCAATAAGGATGTCAGGCTTGTACAGTAAACTGACCAGTGCCCGGAGCACAACAGATTCTCAGGGTGTACAAAGCAGGGAAAAAATTCAAAAAGCTGTGAAAATAAGGAAATCAATTGGGAAGAAAGATTGAGATAAATTCACTGTAGCTGAAACTGCAATTTCAAACTTTCAAAAACATAATTCCAGAATTTCTAGCCGTTTCCTAATAAAGTTTCTTTTTAGGAGGAGGAAGTATTAGACTGGTTTGTGCATTTGGACGGATGTTTGATGTACTGTTCGTTGGGGGGGCGGTGATTAATGGGAGGGGGGTGGCTAGGGGTTTGGTCCAACACCTGCCGCCCGAAGGTGCGTTTTCAAGAAAACATCAGTTTTTGGCATCTCAAAAATCACAAATAATGTCCTCAAAATCGGTACGGTGAGGAGCCAAGAAAGAGTTTTATGTCTATCGTGTCAGTCTTCGTAATTTGATGGGTTCGGCCCTCTTACTGCACTTTTCAGAGGCCTCATTATTCACCCATCATAAAACACGTTGACTTTTACAGCGTTAAATTCACCTTGGTCAAAAGTACTGCAGCAGCAGGGGGGATGTGAACCAACGTCCTTCGACAACAAAGTATCGATGCTCATCATTAAGCCATAATGTGAGGTTTCTGCAGTAAATTACGTCAATTTAATGAGCCTTTCATACACTTGAGTAACATTCCCTGTACAGGTATTGAAAGTTGAGCATCTCAATACCAGGGGACAACACCAAGTGGGGGGGGGTCCAAGCTCAAATCCTTCAACTGCAAGGTTATGGCTTCAACCGCTACCAGGCCCATTACTATGGAAACAGAGAAGTTTTTATTTTTTCTACAAAACATGTAAGACAAGTGATGTTTAAAATGTGCACACTTACAGCATGTTTCATCCACGCGCAGAGGCAGAGACGCAGATTCGAGCGAAACGCTTAACGCGAAGCGGTCCGACGCTGTTAAACTTCTGAGCGATCGCTTCCCGATGCTGTTTAAGGACGTGTCCCGGGATCCGGCGCAGCACCTCTGCGGAGGCGCACTTCTCCCGCTACGTGGCGAGGAGCCGCACGGTGCGCTGTGGATAAATGCATCTCAGATCCCGGTGCGGCGACGCGTTCGAATCAAAGCCGAGTCCTAGAGTTGAATTTTTCATGAAGAGCGCGAGATGATTGTTGCGCATATGTCTTGATTGAAGAAAACTGCCATTTATTTGTGCTATTCCGCCGAGCTGCCAACGCCCCGAGTTCCAGAATGACCAAAAAATGCATTTCGATATATTCTGCGGCATATTCTGCCAGATTAATAGCGAGACTGCTCCATTATTCCCTTTCTCTTTAAAGAGGATCAATAAGGACTTTTGTGATGGAGATGTCTGGGTAAAATTGAACCACACGAGCTGTCGACGCCCTCACAAAGGACGGCCGAGATAGCCGGACTGCTTGAAACATCCAGGCCTGATGCAACCGGGATCATGTTGGGATTTGAACCCAAAGTCTTTACGATGAGGTGCCATGAAAGCGTTCCTGGGAAAAATGGCTGCTCCATTAGCCGCGCGTAGCTCAGCGCTGCGCTTCGACACGGAGGCGATAGCCCGCAGCAGCAGGGTTGTGTCCCACCCCCATTATGCGCGCAATGACTGCTGTGAGGAGCACTCGGGGAGCGGGTGACGTATCGCCTCAGAGCGGACGTGACACTGGGCCCCGAGGAGCACGGCGCAGAACACTCGGTTTCCCCGGTACGCGAGATTCGCGAACCAATGAAGTGTAAACTTAAGGAGATATGGGGGTGATTTAGGGCTTCTGTGAGTTCAGGGCGCAGCTAATGAAGTGGCGCAGGTGGTGAGTGGCTCTTTTTATAGACCGCCTGGGCCCTGGCTGTAAATAACACTCCCCGCCATTCCGAGTTCAACTCAGCTTCATCAACAAGTGAACTGCTGCAATGGCGGCTACTGGAAACGCAAAGTTTTAGAGTGATCAGCGCTCCGTCAGCTTCGCTAATAATAGCGTGAGCATTAGCATCGTGCTTCTTGGTGAGACCTGTTCCCAGTTGAGCCGCTTGCTGACTCGCGGTGAACTTCCGGAAAGTGTTACCTTCCTGGCTCCCCGGGGGGACTGGATGAGTCTAACTGAAGGGCTTGGATCTACAACCCGAAGCTCAGACCCTCGATGGAGAAATGCGCCGATTCAAACCCGTGAACTCGGTGGATTCTGTCGGACACGGGGGTGTCGCGGCGCTGCTAATTTTAGTCTGTTTGTGCGGGTAGATAGCAGAGTTGCATCAGAAAGCGTGTTTTAAGCTCCGAAATGGGGTTTTCACTGGAAAAAAAGGAGGATGTCGCTTCTTTAGCAGAGCGCATTAGGAGCACAGCGCAACGAACGCGCACCTTTATCTACGAGGTAGCGTGATACCATTGGTGGTTGGCACGGCACCGTTGCCCCAGCAACCCCGGCGACAGCAGACTGCCCAAGCATACCGTCTCTCCTGTGTCTTCTCCCTTCCTGACCGTCATTTGCACATTGAGATTAAAAGATGGCCCGGGAGAGGGGTAATGACACCGCATTAGACCCATAATGCATCTGCGTCTAGGCAGCAGCTACGAATAAAACAGGCCTTCATTTGAAGCACCGGTTATTAATGTAAAAGTACATATCAAAGGGTAGTACAAATTATCACAGACGTTACCAATTACACGGCATCCCATTGTGATGTTATTGAGGCACTCTTTACGAAGTGAAAACAAAAAACCCTTTTTTTTCTGTTTTTTTTGCTTTAGATTATTAGGGACAATTCTGTCAGCAAGCAAATAAAATATTCAAACTATTCTCCATAAAATTATAATACTCCAGAGTTATGCGGGAGAAATGAGACGCTGAATTTGGTGGAATTCTGAGGAGAGGAGGACGACACACACGCATGCACGCACACGCACGCACGCACGCACACACACACACACACACACACACACACACACACACACACACACACACACAAGGGTGTATGCAAATGCAGAGGCACACCGGCATCATTAATTTGGACTCATTTAAGGGATTCCATAGAGTGAAGATGTTGTGAAACGGTGGAGGTAATGGGATAGATCTTTCATGTGGAATAATGGCATAATTAGGAAAACAGAAAGTGCAAGGTGTGACAATTTAACTCGAATGTGCTTTGTCAACGTCTGCGAACAGCACCTCTGAGACAGCCTGTGCGTAATCCGCAGGCCGTAATGCGCCCGGGGGTCTGCGGCTGCGCACACCGGTGCCCCCGGCGCCTGCAGCGGTCAGAACCGCTTCCCCCTGTGGGTTGCATCTACGCAGCTGGCAGGGGAGAAGCAGGTGAGGACAGCGGCCTCCGGAGTCTGGTGACGGGTGCTACCTGGCCACGTCAGACAGCTGGCGCAGCGGTGAGAGAGGTCGCCTTCAGCACCCAGGTTCCAACCCCCTATTTCTGCTGCGGTACTCTTGAGCAAGGTACTTACTCTGAATTGACAGTAAAAATGACCATGCTGTACAAATGGGGAACTCGGTGCCTCTGTGTACGAACCTCACGTGTTAAATTTGCCGCGAATTTTGACAACTTGGCACGTTAGCACGTTTCTACACGTATCCTGGCACAGCAGTGATTTCCAGTACAAGCGATTTAAAGGAGCTGGTTTGTCCCCAGCTTTGTAGTTCAGCTTCTGCCTTCTGTCATTTCTCGGATACAACAAAAATATATAAACATTTATATATTTCAGATGTGCGCTGAGTCGAGTCTTTCCAGTTTTTGCGGGTGTCTGAGGAACGTCAGCGGAAAGTGGTGACAAACGGAAGGACGGCCTTCGCGCTCGCCACCACGCCCGGCCTTCTCAGCCAGAGAGCGGCTCTGTGACGTGCGGCAATAGCGCAAACACGTCGTCTCCGTGTCGCTTTGGTGCCGCCGTTATTTCGGCTAGCCTCTCCTGAGCCTCCCGGAGACGTCCGTGCAGCCGGTTGGCAAGTCGAGCGTCGCTCCCTTTCATTTCTCCTTCCCAGGAAGCCGCTTGAAAGGAGAATTTAGAAGACTTGACCCACTTTTGTGTGGCAAATGGCCATTCCACAAGTCCGGCTTTGTCGTCGGGCCGTTTTGGGAGCCTGGGGGTGCCGCCGGGTGCGGTCGCCTCTCCCTCACCCACCGCCGCAGTGACCTCTGTTCAAAGAATAGGAGTCTGTGTGAATAACCCTGAGCGCTTGTAACCCGTGAAAACAACGTCCAACCAGGGGTTGAGTGCAGATTAAGGAGAAAATAACAGGAGGACGGGGTATTAAATCAAAGCAGTGCTTTCGTACGTGAGCCAGGGCAATTCAGCTGTCAGTGTTAAAAACCAGCACTTTCCTTTGCAGTACGCGGGATTGAATTGCTCTGCTTTATGTCTTGGACGCTTTGTCAATCCACCACTGTTGTTTTGCATCCACGATATTTGGCTTTTATGGCGCCTCTCTCAGACAGTCTGGCGAATGTCGCGTGACGGCTCTTTATCCTCCTCGGGTCTTCATCTCCTTCCCTTGCTTCTGCTCCCCTTCAGCTGCACACAGATTTGGATGTGGGCAACAAGAATCTCAAGTACGTCCTGGCAGGCGAGGGGGCGGGCACCATCTTTGCCATCAACGACAAGACGGGCGACATCCACGCCATGAAGCGGCTCGACCGAGAGGAGAAGGCCGAGTACACGCTCACAGCGCAGGTGATCAACCGCGACACGAACGAGCCCCTGGAGCCGCCTTCCGAGTTCATCATCAAGGTGCAGGACATCAACGACAACGCGCCCGAGTTCACCAGCGGCCCCTACCACGCCACGGTGCCCGAGATGTCCCAAGTGGGTAAGTCAGCTTTGCTCTTTCTGCTGGGGCTGCAAGGAGGCTTAAGCAGGTTATCAGGGCATGTTCAGGTCAAGCTTGATTTATTGGATCTCGACTGTATGGATTTCAAGTTTTACAGACCTCTGCAGAAATGTTACAGAAAAAAACATAAATATTAAAAAATAGCAAAACATAAAGAAATGTTTATTTTAGCTTTTTGGAGAAAATAGCTTCATTAATGTGAGCGATAATGTTTTAGACAATGATGACACCGCGTCTCAGGACAGAACCGTCCCGACGTCTCCGTTGTTCGTGTGATGAAGGCGACACGGCGCCCCCTAGTCCCCCCCAGTGGCGCCTTGTTCGCTGATTTCTGTATTTAATTCACTGTTTCAGGTACAGAACTGATTTTATTTGATTACATGTTCTTTACACATCACAGCAGGGTATAAAAGTGTTACTATAGTACACGGTGGAGTACTGTGCCACACCCGAGTAAAAAAACCTTACACTTAAATTATACTTTTGCTTTCCTGGACTTTCACCATGTCAGGAAACTCCCCCCCCACGGAGTCCAGAAAATTGAGGACGGACTGTATGTTTAAGTAAACACAGAATATGCCACAAACACAGTCCTTTATAACCTAATGTGATGCGTAATGAACATATAATGCGCCTAATAAAATTAAATAACGGGGACTTGCAGGCACTTCATGAACGGCGGAGATGGCTGGTCACTTCTTTTTTCACACGCAGTAGCGACACTGTTTAACACATTATTTTATGCAGTAATGAGGTTATTTGTTCAAAAAGATGTGCTAATTGGTTAAATATTTATGCTTTCCCATGTATTACGCTTGCAAATAGGTTTTCAAGGTTCAAGGCTGAAATTATTGTCATTCCGCCCTGACAAAACGTGATGTAGTTTTTCCTCGGGCAGCATGACGACGCAGGACAATAATTAAGATCTTTCCGGAATATTTTTGCAACGGCGTGTAACATCCAAAATCTGTAGAAGTCTGGCCGGTCGGGCGTGGCCTGTATTTTAAAGTGCCTCCCATCAACATGGCAAAATATATCACTTGCAAGTGAAAACTCGATGCTGGCTAGAGAGTCGTGTCCGAAATGCCCAGTCTGGCCTCGCAGAAGAAGTAGGTTTGAAACCTCCGTCTTCTCACGTTTGTGAGGAACAGCCGTTCGCTTTCCCTCCTTTTTCTACTCGCGGTGCTTCTCTAAGGGTTTTCGCAGCGGAGGGGGGAGGGATTGCGGGAGTTACGAGTGCAAAAACAAAGTGGTCGTCGAGGGCAGAGCGAGGGGCCGCCGCTGGGAATACGCCGTTGTCTGTTTGCTTTCATGGAAGTCGGGACGGTTTTGCGATCGCGATTTTCCTCTGTCTGCGCTGATTAATTAAACATCAGCCAATGTTCTCTTGTTTGTTGGAAAGACGTCCTCCTCGGCTTGTTTTGATCTTGTTAAGTATTTATGTGATGTCGGAGACAGTCATAAAATAAATCAAGGGCTCTCTGGAATAATAAACAAAAAAAAAACAACAGTTAAAAAAAGAAAAAAGGCCCAAACAGACATGCTTTCATTATGACTTCTTCTTGCTCCTGTCTCATATCCATAAATCATGAAGATGTTGCGCCGGAGTTGAAATTATATCCGAGAGAAGCAGCATCGTAAAAATAGCTCAGCAGAATGCGACGCTGTTTGTTGTGGGATGAGCTGCTGCTGGAGGAAATCTATACAACATCCCCTGAAATTCTGGTAGCCACCACCGTAAAGGGAGGGAAATAAACTGGCTTCAGCACTGCAGGATGTAGTGATGTTGGAATAAAAAAACTTCTTACTGGGTATTTTCTTTAGAACATGGAAACAGAGATACGTGGAGAATCTCGACATACTTTAATGGTTTGTAAAAAAAAAAGACACTCTAAGTGCAACTGCTGGGGCCACTGAGGTCAGATGGTCTTTGAACATTTTTGCTACTGACATATTTTTTTCATTTTCTTTCTCTGGCTTGAAATTTCGGATTGCGCAGACAAACATGAACTCTGCTCATTGGGCCCTCATCCATTTTGTTTGCTTGTTTCTATATTCAGGACGCCTGGGTCACCGCGGACTGCACCATTTCTGCTTTGTCCACTACCCTGGCCATCAGCAGTGAACTTCTGCGTGTTTTTCCTTCCGCATTCCCACCTGAAGCTGCCCGATAAATCTCAACCCCTTCATTTCTTTCTCCTCTCCACTTAATATTCTTCATGCAGCATCTCCTGCAACAAACACCTCCCACCCCCAGCAGTGATGATGTGATTAAATGAAGGGGGCTGAGACTCCAGGGCTGGGGCTTCAGATGCGGGCTGGAACCCGCCTCTATCTGAGTAGAGTTTGCATGTTTTGACTAGGTTTCCTCCCACAGTCCAAAGATGTGTTTCAGGTTAATATCTCACTCTAAATTGCTCGGTGTATGTGAGTGAATAAGAGTGCGATGAGGTTCTTCTCAGTTTCACACCTAAACAGCTAGACCCCGGACGCCCACAGGGGCAATAAATGAAGGAACCAAACAAAGGTCCAAAAGAATCGATCCAGGATGGCAAAGCTCCACCTACTGTGGGTGGGGTTTCAATCCGGGGCGGAGCCAGTCCGGTTTCCGTCGTGGGAGTTGGACGATTATCGGCCGCTAACAGGCTGTTGGCGCTGGACTGGCACCCACCCCCGCCCCCCCAAAGCGAGACACACACTCGGTTGTAACGGATGGTCCAGCAAACAGATTAGCGGCCAGGGAGAGGATTAACTGTGGGCCACGTGTCAGACCCTTCGGAGGGAACGCCGTGGCACAGCGGCACAGTTAATATGGGAACGAGCTGTAAACTAGATTAATCGGGCAGAACTTTCTAGATTTCCAGGGCCGATTGGCCTTTTTCTCACACTGGAATGCATATTTCATATGCAGTGGCTCTTTATACAAAACTACTTACCATAAACAAACGGAGAAGTGCAGTAAAAGTGCAGGGCCGCAAAATCTGCGAAATGAACATCGTCGCCGGCAGTCCGTGGCTCGAGGAAACGTGTGAGTAAAGAATACGGTACGACTCGCCATATTTCATTCCATTAAAAAGCCGGAAACCTTTTTATCCACATTAAGGCCCTTAAAATATAGCTTTCTATAATTATTCCTGCAATGTGACTCTGACCTCCCAATATTACAATGATTGAATTTGTTCTGTTTGTCATTAAAATTTTGACGGTGCGAAGACTTTCAGTCTATATATATTCATGAGATTATTCCGTGGTTTCATTTGGCTAAAATTAATTTAAATTTGTCACTTGCTGTCTCAGGTTCAAAGCACAAAAGGGAATTATGGGTCATTTGTATGAATTGCGCGGCTCTCTCAGGATTATCGGGCCTTTCTTTTTGCTAATGGGGTCTTTGACTCCAAGAGTGCAGCGCAGTGGGTGGAAATTCTGGCACCAGGTTGGATGGCTGGACGTCGGGACGATAACCAGCAGCGAGAGGATCGTCCAGGGGCTCAAAGTCGAAATGAGAACTCAAATTTGGCAGATGTCTGTCTTACAATGATTTAGACAAAGGTGTGTATGACATAGAAGCTGCTTGACCTCCTGCACCTTCCTGGTCTGTTACTTCAGCAGGAAAAGCAGGGGAACATCAGAAGGGTGAGGGTCTGGCCTCGGCCCCCATCTCAAATATTGCATTAATTATATGATCTTTTTTTCTGCCAAAACAGTGCACAGTAATGGGTTTCTAAGAAGCTATTTACACTGATTTACCAGTTTATACAGCAGGGTACTTTTTACTGTGTCAGTTCAGGGTAAGTATCTTCATGAAGGCCACTGCAGTAGGACAGTGTTTTCAAACTGGGATCCTTCAAGTGGGAGACAGAAGCTCCGAGCATCACTCCCCCTCCTGTCCGTTCACAGTGAGCCGTGCAGTTAGCGTATTTGTCACATTTTGTTTTACAGCATTTTTCATAAATCGAGTATCATATCGATGACAATTTCTAATCATTCTAATAATTACTGTAACTTGTACCAACTAGCAAAATGCACAGACTTGCCCATGTTTATCATTTTCTTACAGCGATTTAATACCTGGTTTGAAAGTTTGTTGATACAGAACAGCGATTCCATGCAGGGAAACCATTTTAATAACAGTTAACTGTATCAGGAGGGTTAAACCTTTCAGCCTCATAGCAAGAAATCAAGTTTTTTCAACCACCGTCCCACCTTAAAGAGGAATGAGGTGGGAAGCAGGTGGATTAGTGGTTAGAGCTGCTGGTCTGAACATCCAACACCTGCTGCAAGGTACTTACCCCGAATTGGTACAGTAAAAATGACTCTGCTGTATAAATGGGTAAATCAATGTAAACAGCTTAGTGTAAAAACCCGACACTGTCAGCTGCCTGTGAGAAAAGCGAGCATTAAATGAGTAAATAATAATAAAGTAGACATGGAGCAATGCGTGAAGATGGAATGAGGTTGGTCATATAACTGCCCTGCTTCCGTTTGGACTGGAGGCCGCAGCTGCCCAGTAGATGGTAACATGCCCCCCACCCCCACTTTACTCTCCCCCATCATTTTGGTGACCTTGGCCAGGACTGAGATTTGGGGGGGGGTGAGGGCATCAGAGGCCTCCAGCAAGCTGGGTCTCACTTTAAATAACCAACCAGCCGTTGCTGTTTCCCTTCCACCTGGCTGCTTTTCGCTCCCTTTCTCAGTGTGTGTCTGTGTGTGTGTGCGCGTGTGCGTGCGTAGCCTCTCATAGTCGCCATCCATGGCTGCAAAACCTACCTGCGGCCCTTAACTGCTTCAGCATTTCAGCGCGTTTTCCCGCTTCCCTGTGACTCGCTCGCTTGCTCTCGTCGACTTCAGCCTGTTATTTTGAGCCGTTGTTATCTGCTGTTATTAAAAGGATATAATGGCAAATATTTCAAGTACAATTTCTGGAAAGACAGATTGAGAGTGGGAAAAAAAAAAAAACCTGAGCGGTCCAGTGCTGTCAGCGGTTAAAAGCGCCGCGTGTTATTTTCGATGTTCTCCACCAGAATAAACAGGGTGAAGACTCTGGTGGTGGAACGAACGTGTTTGATGTCTGTGTAGGAGGCACGATGCGACAAATGGGTGCTTATCCCCGCACTCCGACTGAGGCGCGCATCCCCGCGTGCCAGCTTGCCAGAGCTCTGATTCATGCACCTCCCCATGTTTGCGAAATACATTTTTTGGTCCTACGTGATCTCTGGGCTTCTGGCCCCCCCAGCAATTTCCATGCTCCTTGTCGATTTGGTGCAATTTGCCCAGATCCTCCCGGCTGTGATGTTAAATACCCAGCTTCGCGCCGTGGCCGAGAGAGGGGGGAGTGAGAGGAAAAAAAAAAAATCTGGTTTCCAGGTAATAAAGCCGTTCAATGTGTTTGGCGTGAGATTGCGGGCGCCGGTGATGGGTGGAGAGCGCGGTGCAGAAATGGACAATGCTGCCGTCTATTGCTTTTGAAAAGTCAGCCTTTCATTGGAAGCCAGGGGGGAAAAGTGATAAAAGGGAAGCAAATGAATCACTTGAACTGTTTTTTTTTTTTTTTTTTTTTTTTCCCTGTCCCCACGCGGCTCTTACCGTAATGAGCCGGGTGCATAAATAGGCCTGGTTGGTGTTAATGGGCCGGGCACCGCTGTGAAGGCTGGAGTGGCGAGTTTGATCCTTGCTGACAGCGTAATCATTGCAGAGGTGGGCATGGAGATTATCTGCCTTTTGTGGACACACACGTGTGTGTGTGAGTGTGTTGGGATGGTGGAGAACTGAGATCGTGCTGCTATTTTGAAGCACACCACACGTCAGCGCGTCCACCGTAATCCAAAACATCGAACCGCGGGTTGTTGTTAACCTGTATTTTCTTGATGCTTTTATCATGCGACTTTACACTGATTTACTCAGCCAGGTAATTTTTTCGGTGTCAGTTTAGGGTAACTGATCAAGGGTGCTGCAGCAATAAGTAGGCTTTGAACCCCGAGCCTTCCCATTCCGAAGCGACCTCCTCCCACCCCCACCCACTGCAGCCTGCTGTTTCTTCAGAGACAGTACTGGTTCGGTTTTGGTTCCAAAAATGAATTTTTTCCCATGGTGTTTATCAGTCTGGTCGGTTGTTCTCAGGACCAATAAGGGCACCTGTCCATCTGTACACGATTCCTCAGGCTGAATGCTCAGCGCCGTTTAGCAGTCACGAACATCAGCGGTAAAAGAGGAGGCGGGAAGCTCAGGAGGGCCCCCGGCTGATGGTGGATGCCACCAGCATCAACAATTTGAGAAGAATTTGGCACGTTGGTAAAAAACCGCACGGTATGTGTGGGTTTCCTCACGGTGCCCTGGTTTCCTCCCACCCTCCAAAGACATGAGTTTCAGGGTAACTGGTGTCTCTACATCATCATAGTGTGTGGCCACCCTGCAATGGAGCAGCACCTAGTGACCACCATGACCACACTGGACAGGGAAGAAACATCACAAGAGGAACCAGGCAGGAGTGGGATGCACCTGATTGCCCCCCCCCACCGAGCTATAGCTATAACCATTGTTTATGTGTACAGTTCTCACTCCCCCGTGTAGAATATGGTGGAGGAGGTACTTGAGGAACTAGTAGCAGAACAAAAATCTGGAAACCCGATCGTTCCAGATGGCACCATAGCTCCAGGAAGACGGGACCTGCGATTGGATGTCAGGGTCCCTCACTGGCACCCCCCGCTGAGAGGAGGATCATTTATACAAGTTGGCCGTGCACTGGGAACATTTTATAATGTGCTGGACTTTCCTTTGTAATACCGGACTAATTTTGGGGGGAACAGGAGCATATGTTTGTGTCTGCATGCGTCTTTGTCTCCATGGTGTGTCGCAGTGCCTGTTCCGTAATGCAGCTCCTCTGGAACTTAACAGCAGTGTTTGCTGGAGTGTGTGTTTGAGTGTGTGTGTGAAGCTCAGCGTCTATTCCCCAACAACACTCCCCTCTCCATACCCCCCCCCCCCCCCCCCCCCCCCCCCCCCCCCCCCCCCCCCCCCCC
>UFQX01000230.1:362984-395308 GCA_900497675.1 Arapaima gigas | reverse complement strand
CCCCCCCCCCAACCCCCCCCCCCCCCCCCCCGTGGCTCCTGCATTATTAATGGAGAGAGTTACACACTGTAGCAGTGTATCCCTGCAGGCACTCAGCTCAGCCGTCCCAAATTAAAAGATCCGATTACTCTGGTTTCATATATGTATGTTTCATATATATATAATGTTTTACATATGATATACACATATTTTTTTCTGATCTTTTTAAAGTACCTCTTTTATACCAGTGGTTTTACAAAGCAAACACTCACGAGGAAAAGGGGCGAAGCTGAAGGAAGAGGCCAAGTGCTTTGTGGGTAAAGGAGAACAAAGTAAACAGCCTCCCGATTCATAATTGAATAAACTCATTGAGCTCGGGAATGGCGGCTCCTCTTTGAGCGCGTCCTCGGGGACCCCGGCAAAAGGCCTGAGCGCGGAGCTCGCTCGCGGAGCGGCGACAGGGAAGGCCGACATCCGTCACGCGGCCGCTTCCACCCACGGAGGACGGCGAGACGGGGGCCGTAAAGGATGGTGGAGCAAGGTCGCCGGGAAGAAAGGGAAGAAATAAGCAGCGGTGTCTCGATCTTGTAATCCATCTCGTCTATTAGGAGCCCCTTTGGTGCCATTAGCCAAGGCGTCCGGGCTGCGGTTTGTGCGGCTTTGCCGCCGCACTCGTACCGCAGGCCTGATGGGTTTTACTACTCCAGCCCTGCCAGATATAAGTGCAGAGTGTGTGTTGGGCATTAAGATGAGGAGGGAATGACAAAGAGGGGTGACGGACGGTGGCGATGAAGATGATGATGATTCATGCTGCCGGAGTTCTCGACGGACTCTGAAGTGTTTGTGTCTGTTGCCGGTGTCTCGCTGCCAGCCCCTCTCCCTCCCGCCTCGAAACGGCGCCTCCACGCTCCTTCCAGCGAGGTGCGCCTCTTTTGTTGTGTTCTCTGACAGCTGCGTCTCAGAGTGTCGAGTGTTTCCAAGTGTCACGCCGCGAGTGAAATATCGACTGTGGCCTCTTCAGCCTGATTCGCACCTGCCCGCGGGCCTGAAAAGCCTCTCGCTGGGTCTATTTACCAGGAAGCCTCAGTCAAAGGTTGCTGGAAGGAGCCGGGACTGACTTTTTGAGTGACGTGTTGCATCTCTCTTCTGGTTCAATCTGGGTTACCGAGGCAGCAGGTGGCACAGTGGTTAGACCTTCCACCTTCCGCTCCAAGGACCCAAATCACACCCTCTGCTCGAAATACTTACTAGGGTACGATTTACCCAGCTGTACAAAGTTGAGTAATGTGAAAAAGGCAGCTGAAATAAGCGTACAGTAGAATTTTATTGGACATTAGAATCTGACCTCACATCAGCTTTGGACTTCTGTTGAAACCCAGTTATTGGCTGAGTTGAAATCGGTTTTGCACTCCTTTTCTGGGAAAAACATCAGTTACTTGTGACACTTCGTCTAGGAAGACAAGACGGCCTGTGGGGATTTGGTCAACAGTTTTTCATCATTGTCTTCACCTTCTCTCGGTCCACCGCCGGCTTCTCTTGTCCTGCCGGCGTCGGGTGGCCACGCGCTAGCTGCTAAGAGATGTGAACGTGCCACACATTTTGCATGCTTTCCTCCACAAAGTCGCGTCCAGTAAACCAAACCAAAGCAAACCAGGGTCGACCCATCCCAATGTCTAGACTCTTGTATGAGTTCCGGTACATTCTTCATCAGTTTTTTTATACGCACAGTGACAAAAGTTGCTCCTCCATACATTTATCTACTTACACAACGAGATAAAGAAGGAATCAAAGGTAAAGAAGCCAAGGGAACAAGTGCAGATCTACGGCACGGTTCCCTATGAAAGACACTTCCCATCCCCTCAGCCCGCTAGGGCCTCGTAAATGTTGTCTTGGGGGTCCGAGAAACAGCCGGCGGGGGGATTCGGTCCTCCCATATAAATAATTTTCTCACCTTGGTTGCGAACAAGAGGCGCAGAGGCCATTCTGTGATATTGTGTATACTGAGTGTTATGTATTCATAATGATCTCCATCTTTCCTTGCTTTCTTCTTTTAATGCAAGGCCACTGTAGTTTATATCTGAGTATAATGGGCCATTCTTTACAGCGGTTTTTATCAAGATGACTCACTTTGAAATACAGGACCAAGGCTTTTTCCTTTTATGTTGCACCATATAGAAAATGAACTTGATAATTTGTCTGAACTATTTACAGCAATACCCTGGTTAGCACTGAGGATACCTTCCTAGAAAGAAGGGCACTAACTGAACGGGGATCATTTTAGCGTTATTTTGCTATTATCAGACAGATGACAGGTTACCACGACAACTGGGCGAGCAGCGACTGCTAACGGTTCAATAGAAGGCTATGTTTAAATAAGAAAAGATGAGCGTAGCAGGTTATAGACGATGCTGGGGTGCTGCTTTGTCTGAGGGTCTTTGTCGGGTGCTGGTGTGCGGGTGCTGCGTATCCATCCCCACGGCCGGTGACACGAACGTTATTGTAGAGACCGCAGTGAACGGCAGCCACTGCGAGGTTCAACCATGTCAAGACGAGACAGGAAAATCAAGTGGGAATTATTATTGTCAGACATCCACTCGTACCCACATCCAGCGCCCCCGCATATTAGAGACACGGCACTCAATGTATGTTTATGCATCTGCTCCCTGTTTTTAATTCCATTTACAGTTTGCATCGAGGGACAAATAACCGAAGGCCGTGAAGCGGCGCAGGGCCTGTCTTGTCGCGTCCCACTTTCTCCCAGGGACGTAATTAAAACGAATTAATGGCACCGCACCAGCAAAATGGCGGTATCTCCGGCTGCAATCGGCACCGAATAAAGGACATTTTTAATTGTTTGCATCCTGTAAGCGGCTTGTCGCGGCCCACACTCTGTCGCCTTTCCGGCACGTAACGGCTCTGTCATCTGTCAGACCCCTCGCCACCCCCGGCTCCCCATTCACGCCACATCCCGCTTTCATCAAACACCGCTAATTGCTGAACTAAAGTGACGCCGACACTGTTTTTTGTTGCAAGTTTTTGGAAGGAGGTGCTTGTGGGGAGGGGGGCACTCTTTGCATTTTGATTCCGTCCCCTAAGGCGACATTTTTGCTCCCCCGAAATTGCAGGCCCTTTCTGGCAGGAGACGATATGAGGTCCTGTCCTCTTGCACGTGTCCCTCATCCCCTTGTCCCGCCGTCCTGGCCTGCGGAGCTGTGGGGTTGGGGGGGGCATTAGCTGCATTATCGGGAGCCATCTGTAGGAAGAGAAGCTTTATTACGGTCTTATTACTGATGCTGTTTGGTGTCGCTCATGTGTGTTGATAAAACGCGCTAAGTGAGCATCTCTCTCCGTCATCGGCCGCGTGGTAAATCACATTACGCCGCTCAGCTCAGTTTAAATTGCTCCTCTCCAAATGAAAGATGAAAAACTTTGCCCGCTAATATCCTTCCATTGCGTTGCTTTGGCATTAGTGAGACACCCCACCACTTCCCCGTTGTTGTGAATACACCCCGGGTTGTGCTTTTTTGTCACACCGGAATTTGTGCGGCCCGCAGCGGCGGAGTGTGACGCCTGTCACCGGGGTCCCCGTCCCAGCTCGGGTTGTTCACATGTGAACGCGGCCTGTGCTGGAGAGACAACACCAAACTCTGATTCCACCACAAAACCAATATGAACTACCGTTAACTAATATTACGTCGCAACTGAAAAAAAGTTTATTTTTATAAGCCAAGCCGGTGCCTCTCAGCTCCCGCTTTGTGGGTTCAGTGAGATTGAATCCTGCTTCGTATGTGTGGAGTTTCTGTGTTTGCATCGGTTTCCCGCAGCTGCTCTGGTTTCCTCCCGCTGTCCAAAAGCATGTTTAAGGTGAACTGGTTGCTCTGAATTGCACAAAGTGTGTGTGTCTTAGCCCTGAAATGGTCTGGGGTCCGGTTCCTCACGCTCTGCCCCCTGGAAGGCTCTGGACCACCTCAACCCGAAGGGTTATTGATAGCAGATGGACGGATTCCTATTTACAAGCTCATTTACTTTAAGAAGCACCACCCGCATTGTTGGATTTACAAAAAGATCTTCACGCTGATCTCATTTATCCTCTTATCCGTGATATCAATCTGCAATAGCAGGATCTAAATACATGCGTATCGCGAGTTAACGCCTAAACACCTAAACAGTAGGTATAAATGATACGGTTTGCATGTCACTTATTTTACATGCCGCTAAAGAACAAAATAATGGACCACGGGCTCATTTCTCTTTATTACTTTTTTATTGGGCCAAATTATATGCTTAAAATAAAAACGAACCAATATCGCACATCTGGCATTTGGCTCGTGTTTCCTATTGTAATATTTCAGCATCCATTTGGACGCGGCACACACTCGCACTTGCACAAATCCACTTTTGGTGAGTTCTCAAATCCGGACCGTGGGAACGCTGCCTATTTACCATGCGGCGGTGATGCCAACAGCGGCCAGCCAGGCCGGCGACCGCCCTCTCTTTACGGCTTGAGCAGCAGCTGGAGTCAGGTTGCCAGACGGAGAGCCAGAGCGCCCCCGAGGAAGCACAGAAGGCACCGTGATTTCGGGGGAAATAATGAGCCGGTACGTACAGTATATACACACAAAAAACTCCAAAGGAGCCACAGCGCTCCGACACTGCAGAGGAGGTTTCAGAACATGAGTATAACCTTGTGATTTAGGGTCTGAAGGACCGTCTATGTGATGGGGGACCACAGAGTATCTGTATTTAAAAATGGAGGTACAGTGATTTACACTTTGACACAGATTAATCAAGGGTGCAACAGCACAGGGCAGGGATGTGAACCCAGGTTCATCAACTAGAAGGAGGGCAGCCCTAACTGCCGAGCTCCTCCACCCCAGGTGTGATATGTAACATCCCTGTAGCCTCAGATTATGCAAGATATGGTAACATAATGGTGACATGGTAGCTTGGAGAAGGTGTAAATGGAAACAGCTGGGATGAGGCCTGGATTCACAGCACTATGGTACCGGCGAGACCCCTTGGCTGCCGCTGGGGGTCCGCTGGGCTGCCGAGCAAACAGCCGAAGCCTTGACCCAAACGCAGAGCAAAGCTCACCACTGACCCTGTGGCGTATGTGTTTCTCCCTCTCCGGGGCTGAAGGAAGTTCCGTATCGATTTCTTCTTTTTTTTTCCCTCCTCTAGTGCACCTTTGTTCTGAAAATAAAAACTTCATACAAGAGATTCATCTGAAGACATGGTAGGACAAATAACAAAATGTTACATGGATTCAAATCCTCGAATCCATAACGTTAGCATTCCCTTCCCTGGCTGGTGTACCGGTGGTCCTCGGCATACTTGCCGTATGACATCCTGAGTTTGAAAAGCTCTTCACCTGGAGCTGTAACTAAACGCTCCAGCTCTCAGTGCCCCTCGGAGCGTGAACCCCTTCCAACATTCATGAAGGGTATGAGAACCCATTACTTTTGGACTAACCTATCTGCTCCGTAAACCTGCATTACCCCACCTGTCACAAACTCCTGTCTATTTCTGCTCCATAGGAAGAGAGATGTTTGGAGACATTTGGCTAAATGTGCAGTAAATGTATATATGAGGGACTGGGACCTGTGGCCTAGTTATGCAGGACCGTTGAGGTGACGGGTGTGAACTTCAGCCGCTGACCATTAACTTCCAGGAACTTGTTGACCTTCCTCTCATGGGTCGCAGTGGTGTTTTTTGAGGACAGCCAAGAGCAAAGCAGGTGGTCCGGAGGGGCCACACATCGTAAGGCAGAGGGGTAACCTGGATTTATCCACCTGGTTCCGACGTCCCCAGAAAACCTCCTCTTAGGTGTGACGCGTGCGGGAATAAGCGTCTTCTTGCTTGCATCAGTCCACTGGTTTCCGTGGGGGCCTGATAAGGCACCGACCTGGGTGTCTGTGACTACTTGTCACGGAAAACAATCTACTTTGGCCGTTGTTCCTAAAGCAGTTTGCCTCTGTAATCTCCCGGAGTTTATAGCTACTACACCGCACTCATCACACCTGCGCCGCTAAACATGAAATGAAGCCAGAGACAATATCCTGCCAATCGAGTTTCCCCCAGACCACCGGGGCCGCGAACGCTCCGCCGGGCCCCTGATTCGGAGTCCGGGGAGCCAGGGTACAATATTGGGGACGGATGAGCTAATCCGTTCTGATTTGGAGCAGTGCCACACAAAGAAATGTCTCCAATCGCTCATTTCCATTATCGGAGGGTAAAATTTCCCCTCCAAGTGCAGAGAGTGTCGAGGAGGAAGGGTGGCGCGGGGTGGCGGGGTGCTATTTCATGCCTCACCGATTGCATGTTTTTACCTTCTCTTCCTTTGTTTACTGCTTTTTATTCCTCTGGGCTTTTTTACGCACCACGGTAACTGTACCCGCTATTTTTATTTGTGGTGCACATTTTAAGGTTTGGAAACAAATCCCTTCCGTGTACTGCATTCCCTCGTGGTGAGCGCCCACTCCCTTCTCCTTTTCACCCCCAACGGGTTGGGCCAGAGAGACAGACGGTGTGAGAGACGTTTCCTTCGTCCCAGGCCTATGTGACCAGTAGACAGCGGACGGACTGCAGTTGTTTGCCTGGTTGTCGGTTTGCGTTTGTACTCCCATCACTGGTACAAGTTCTGCCAGTTATCATTAATATTCAAATCCATGTTTCTGCAAAGCAGTTTACATCATTTGTTTGGTACAGCAGGTTACTTACATTGATTCATCCATCTGTGCAGCTCCTCGGTCAACGGTACCACTGCAGGAGCTGGGATTTTAACAACCGTGCCATTTGCTGGCTCTGTGGTGCTATTTTCTCTGTTTCTCAAAAAATTTGAATTATTATTTTTAATTCTGGAAATGACTGGGGCAGTAATTGCACATGGCCCTCGGTAGTGCCCCCCCCACCCCCCGCCTCCGCCTCGTCCTCAGCGCCGCGTTCTGACCGAGTGCGATTCCGTGGGCCTCATTTCCATTCGCCGCCATTAATTTGCTCCGTCCGCTGCCGTGCACTGTTTCACGCCCGGCCGAGTCCGTCCCGGGAGTTTAAATACCATTGTGCACACGGGGTGGCTTTTAGTGCCAAAGTCGCCCCTTTTGTCACATGTTTTGCTAAAAGGGACCGACTGCCTCCACGATGGGCTTCAACCTGGAATTATGAGTAATTGAATTTATTGGCATGAAAAATTCCGTTTGGTTGTTAAGTCTGGAAAGTTTGAACGCGGTCGGTGATTCATCGGGGAAGAATGAAATAAAACAAGCCGACACTTAAGGGGTGACATTTATGGTGCTGTGATTCTTTCTCACCGCATTGTCGGTTGTCGTGTTTTTCAAAAACTGGAGTGACTCTTACCCTGTGTACATGATGATGAAAATAACTTATTCCCTCCAACTTACAGGCATAAATTACAGAACAGGTTTCCTGGTTGTAAATACTGATTAATCGCTATTTATCCGATGCTTTTCTCCAAGGTGACTTACAGTGAGGTTTTTACACCAGGAAGCTTACATAGCAGCACAGTTTTACTGTGGTAAAGTACCTCGATCCAGGTTCCTACAGCAGCACAGGGCATTTGATCTTCCGGCTGTAACCGGTGCAGCTCGTGCGTCGCCAGTATATTCCGAAAGCTGTGTATTTTTTAACAAGACAAGCCGATTATCTGGTTAGTTCTAGTTAGCACACAGTTTAACCCAAACACCCATCATGTTCACCTTTTATTCAAGTCGATTAACCATCTGCAACGAAGTTGGACGTTCAAAGGTCAAAGAAGGAGTTATACTTTGCTTTGGTTTTGATCTCAACTGGACACATGCGTTTATTTCAATGGAGGGGCTTAACCGTGTTAAACAAGTGACATCATACACACGAAAAAACCTGGAATGGCTCAGCTGTGAGTGTGAACCACCGTTTGGCCAGCCTGCCCCCCGCTGCCAGCTGCTCTGCTCGAACCCTGGCGCCTGCTCTTCTGCAGATTGGTGCCCATCACTAGAAGTTCGGATGCTTTCTAACGTGTACCACGCTGGTCTGATTCTGAGGTTAGGGCTGCAGACATATCGAGGTCAGAGGTCAGAGGTGAAACCCAGTGTGTTTATGTGTGCAGCGAAGATGGAGGGTTTACTTGTACAACATGCCGTCTCTATGGACCTGGGTGGACGATCAGTCATAAATAATTGGCTTCCAGGACTTACCTGAGCACAGGGGTCGGGTTGCTTGGATACATCAAACTGTGTTTTGCAGGAGGGGGTGGGGCTTATTGATTCAGTCGCTCGGTGCTTATTATTTACCAGCCGGTTTGTAACGCATTCTTAACACAGGGGGTTAATTGTAGAGTGGAACCTTGCACGCCCACATGTGGGTATCTCCTGGGTCAAAGGTTAGACTCGTGTAACCTGACCAGACCTTCCAGGCTTCTGCAGTAGGAAAGTATCGATCGCTGTTCAGCTCCCTCCGCAACACAAACACGAAACGGTGCGGAAGGCCGCCACAGAGACCAGAAGGTCCATTTCAAAGGTGGAAGGAGAGCTGCAGCCACGGTCACTCCCGTTTGACCACGGCTGGGCCACCGCTCTTTCGAGAGTCCGCCGTGTTTTGGCATCCAAACCTGATGTCTCCAGATACCTGTGGCTGGGCCCGGTGCCTCCTGCAAACCGTCGGGCACTTAGCGGAGCTGTCAGAACACCAAAGAACATCCTTTACAAACAATTACCACGCCATCTGGACTGTCAGTTTGCTGCGGCACCCCGCTTCCCTGCATCCCAGCTGCCGGCTGCCGGAGCGGCGGGTCACGCGGCACAGTCGTCCAGGTCGGCCCGTCCGCACGTCATGTCACTCATTTCCAATCTGCTTTTCCAACTCCTTTCCCCCTTGTTTTCCACCTCCCGAGTGGGAGGGGGGGGGCCACCCGACTCGAACACGGCCCTTTGCTCTCGCTCCGCATGTGGCCTAATAAACACACTCTCCTCAGACTCTCATTAGGTGGAGATTTTCAGGCACCGCTGAAGGGCGATCAGGGCAAACAAGCTGCAAAAATAACAAACCGATTAATCCACCGATGTTTTACAAAAGCCCGGAATCAGCACGGCCATTTTTCCCCACGTGGACTTGGAGAGGGGGTAGCTGCCTCCCACGTCCTGCACCAGCGTGTTTAATGGTCATTGATGAATGAACCGATCAGATCGACTGTCTAAATGAAATGAAATCTTCATGTAGAGATGCTAATTGAAACAAGAATGCCTGAATTCACCTGGATCCTTTCTGCTGAGATCCAGCTTGACGTTTCTTTATGTTTGTTTCTGCCGATGCCACCCAGCTACATGTTACAGCTTTGAAGGGGTTCATTAATTTAAAAAAAGTTTTTAAAAATGTAAAAGTGTAAATAAATTTTGGCACACACTTTATTTTGCGATTTCCTTCCATCAGCACGTCAGGGGGCCCTTGGCCTCACGATGCATCTTTAATAAGCTTTTTATAGGCTAAACGACGATGCTAATGTATTCGTGATAAGCTCAACCCGGGGGGTGCGGCGCTCTACTGGTGTGTACGAATTCTAATTCTCCCTGTGTTTATGCTGTAAGATCGTCTCCCATGGTTGAGCCGCCATCAGATGGAACACAAAGTCAAAGATGCCATCAGACTGTGTCAGGCAGGTAGAGTATGTGCCAGGCTTATAAATTACTTACCGTTTTCCAAAAAAATAAAAAGAAAGGGAGAAGAAAGGGACGCTTGAATGAGTCACTGCGAGGGATTGCAGGGAAGTTTGTTCCAGACAGTGAAGCTCCTTCCTGTCTTTGTTTGTCTTGAGGTTTTTTGGCACCATTTCATGTACTGTGCCCACCGCCTCTTCTCAGGTACGTCGGTCACCAGGGTGACGGCAACAGACGCGGATGATCCCGTGTACGGCAACAGCGCCAAGCTGGTCTACAGCATCCTGGAGGGGCAGCCCTATTTCTCCATTGACCCCAACACCGGTGAGGACGGGGGAGGGGCGGAGCCACAGAGGGGCAGGGCTTTTGAGGCTGTGGGTGGAGCATCGACATGGGGGCGGGGCCAGGGAATGGCGGGTGGGCGGAGGCAACCTTCTCCAACCCATATCGGTGTCCCCTTACGCAAAAAATGTCTCCGTCATCTCCACTTTGACTTTGTAGTCCTGCTCGAGTCGAACCTCATCTCACTTTTTAATTACATTTTCTGCAGACTTGTTAACTGTGTGTCTGTGAGCAGCAGGATGAAATAACTAAATTGCACTAATAAGTAATTAAATGGAAATTAAAAGATCATGATTTGGAAAACAAAGAAACAATAAATCAGTTTAAATAGTACAAAAAATTTTTTTAGGCTTTTTTTTTGCTTTTCTAGGAAACTTAGTCAGTATAACTATCCCCCTCGATGCTGTTAATGTCAATTATTTAGTGTGAATATCTGGACCCCCCTTTGCTAGGAAATGAGATTTAAAACACCCTCCTTAGAAAACAGTGTGCGCATTTTGCATAATTATTGAATATATGCAGATGGCTCATTCAAATTAGACAGATGTTTTAATGAATGTTAATGAAAGATAAAAGGTAGGGGGGACGCAGCCATTAAAACTGCCACCCAAAACAATTCATTTGACACCTCCAGACCAATGCGGCAAATTAGCCGATGGTGGTAATTTAGCCAACATTATGGTTAAATTCATCACTCGCTAATCGGACAGGGAAAAGTTCTCAAGCATCTATGGAAATCGGTGTTTTCCTCCCGCCTGCAGTTTGACAATTATGATTTAACTGGAAAGGCTCGTGGTTCTTGAGGATTAGGCCGAGGTAATGGACGTGGACTGAAATGAGAATGTAGTCGAGCCCCGCGTCACGGTCTTAGGAACCGCCTGGATTAGTTTTCCCGGGGCTCGGCTGTGGCCGGCTTATTACAGCGATAATGCCTGCCCAAATCCAGCCCCTGCTCTGCGGTGGCGCCGACGACGAGGGCCGACTTTCCGAGGCCGGGCCCGGAAACAGCCTGCCTAATGGATCCGCCCACACTCGTCCCTTCCTTTAAACCCCCGAGTTCCATAAAGACAAAGGATGCTGTCCTGGGGGCTGGGGGTCAGGGAACTGTCTTAGCAATGCTTGTCCCTGGAGGACCATCTTTGGGTGACATGAGAAACAGAGAGTTAAAGCATCATTTTAAACCTGTACATTAAACAAATATCTATCTATCTATCTGTCTGTCTGTCTGTCTGTCTGTCTATCTATCCCATACCTACACCTTTGTCCAAGGCATCAGTTTACAGCCATGCCATAAAAACTGATAAATTAGATCTTCTTCTTCTTCTTCTTCTTCTTCTTCTTATCATTAATAATAATAATAATAATAATAATAATAATAATAATAACCTCAGGCACAGGCACCTAACCTCTGTTTCAGTGTCTATAAAAGCTGTGCCACCTGCTGCCCTTTTTTACACAAAAGTGACACAAATGAGGGAACAGGCTGACTGCCTTTTGCCCAGAAAGCACCCGTCCCTTGCCAGTCCCTCGCTGGTGCAGACGCACAATAAATGTCAGCGCGAGTTTGGGCTAATCCACCCTTTGCCAGCCTGCGTCTCCCTTTTAATATTTATTTGATGAACCTGCGAGCGTCTGCGTTCAAAGCGGATTACGTGCATCTGCTGATAAGCCTCATATTCCTGTTCTGTGGCACTAGAGTCAATACGCTCCACTCTGCATACAATATCTAAGATTACAGCCGACAGACGGCTCTGTTTGCAGGCGACCGGAACTCAGAAGACTCCAGGTGAACAAAAAACAACTCTGCAAACAAGCCAATTTGTAGCCCCAAGCTAGGTACACACCGCACGGCACACACGGGATTGAGCATCTTATTTTGCTTATAACATATCACCATTTAGTTATTGAATTACTATTATTATTACTATTGTTATTATTATTATTATTACACTAATAAGTAATTAAATCACTCATAAACTTTATATGTGTAGGGCAAAGAAAACCAAGTTTGTGAGCATGCATTTCAAGGCTGTTTAAAAATAATTTTAATTGTGCCAGAAATTAATCTGATTCCTGACTCTATCCCAGAATTCATTGCTTGTCACTGGATTTTTAATCTATTTGTTTACTGACATGACAGAGTTTGTTGCCTTGACTTGCTGGGGGGATGAAAGAGGCATTTTTGACATCGTCATTGAAATTCAGTTAAATTAATCAGTTCAAGGATGAATAGGAATTAAATATGAAACAACCGTCTTGATTCCTGGGTCAGAATTGATTTCCGGTTAGTTTAATTCCAAAGCTGATTTAAATTGAATGCAACCCTGAAAATGAGACGTAGCGAGGGGGGCCGTCATTCGACGGGAGCTCCGGGCCGAAACAGCCTGCTAAGTCGTGGTCACCTTGCGGTCCCCTGTGTCATTTCAGCGGTCATTAAAATCGCACTGCAAGGGATGGACCGTGAGATGAGGCAGGAGTACCTGGTCGTCATCCAGGCCAAGGACATGGGCGGTCACATGGGTGGGTTGTCAGGGACGACCACTGTCACTGTCACGCTCAGCGACGTCAACGATAACCCGCCGAAATTCTCCAAAAGTAAGTGAATCAAATTATTTTCTTCTTTTTGTGTGGGCTGCTAATCTTAAACACGGTGTGTAATAACTGGGCAGGTTTCACATTTTCATCTCATTTCATATAAATATAATTTAATGATTTAATACCTGAACATTGAACCTCTGTAGAACCTCTATAAGTGCTGAGCTCATCCTGTTGATGAATATGAGCACAGGACTAACAGTGCAACTCGGAGGTAAATGCTATGAGTTGTTAGATGCCAGCTTGTGCCCCCTCTACCAGGTCTCTACGAGTTTACCATCCCGGAGGACCTCGGCATCGGCCAGCCTGGCGGGAAGGTGAAGGCAAATGACCGGGACGTGGGGGAGAACGCCAGGTCAATGTACAGCATCATTGGTGGCGATGATAAAGACGTCTTTGAAATCACCACAGACCCCCAGACCCAAGAGGGAATCCTACGGTTGAAGAAGGTACGATCCGCCCAAGAACTTCTCACATCTCTAACTTCTCTGAGTCGGCCGGGATCAAAAGGGAGAAGAGCATTAGAAGGAGGGTTGTGAGGTTAAAAGAGAAAATCGTAAGAAAGCGGCAGCAGTGAGAAGCAGCCAAGATAGCAGTGTCTGTGTGTGTGTGTGTGTGTGTGTGTGTGTGTGTGGCACAGCATCACTGTCCTGTGCAAGCAGAACCCAAAAGATATTTGTGGGACTTGAGTGCAGCGGGAGGCCCCAGGCTGTTTCTTCCAAAACCCACAACAAAGTAGCAGCACCCTGCGGACGGGTAAAGGAAGCCTAAAAAAAACCCCCGCGGGCTGCAGCCACCTCCAGCTCGCCTTGCCCACCTCATCCATCCCACTCCTCGGAAGTCGTCCTCAGCACAATTCGGAGGATTTGCTAAAGCGAATCAGGCAGCAGCAGCCCGCCTTGTCAGACCCGGGGCGGTCCGTCCCCCTCGGTGCGCCCGGCCACTCTCCCGCTGAGGTCCTGCACTCGCTGCTCCTCCAGGCACTGCCGACAGGGTAATAAACCTGGTTGGGGTGCAAGGGGTGCCACTGGCTCTCTGTGGGTTCCAGCAAGGCGTTTCTTTAAGCTTCTCCGCAGTCCACCTGCCCCAGAGCCATCATACATAAGTATATATTAAATTCACGGACATTTGTATTAGCATATAGCTGCATCCATATGCTAATATGTGCTCAAATAGCCTTAACAGGGCACCATGCATATTTACACAGCCCAGAAATAGGACTCTCCTCCAGGTTTGGTACATAAACAGATTTTTATCTCCCTACACGCATGTCGCCTCACCAACCGACATCTCCTCCAACGGGGACCATGCCGCCTCACCGTGGACTACGTGCACTCTTTGCTTTCTTTCCCAAGCCTCTCTGGTGGTGTGATAAAGTTCCAGGAGGGAACAGGTTTTCTCCCCTTGAAAGAGACCTTTCAGCGGAGGAAGTCCTTCGCGGTGGGGCTCTAATTCATCTAATGTAAACAGGAAAAGTGACTTGCATTAAAAGGTTATAAATATTTATCAGCGTTGTTATTATCCAAAGTGACTTACCTGTGTACGCAGCGGGGCGCTTTTCACAAGCTGCCCCCTCTCTCACCCGCCGGGGTCTTTTCCCTGGTTGCCGAGTGCGGTCAAGAAGCTCCTCCGTTCCAACGCCCCAGGAGGAGGGCCCCTTTAGCCAGCTTGCGTTTGTCACCTCCAAGATGCTGACCCCCCCCATTCCCCATGTTTTCAGACCTCCTATTCCATGTAAGAGAGAATTAAAAAAGTCAATTTGACCGAAGACCCCGCAACCGATATTGCTCTGTAAACTGCTGTCAGATATCAAGGAGAAATTAGTAGATACTTTGTGGCAAGGTTAAAACTATCGATCCGAACGCGACTATGGGGACGAAGCCTTTGTTGTCAGAAGGTGTTTGCTTTTCATCTCACGCCCTCCCAGGGACACGCAGGCTGGGTGCGGGGGTGTTTTCAGGAGCTTGGGGGCAGTTCTTTGATGTTCCCGTACCTTTGCACGCATTAGGGGGTGGGATGCGATGATGGTTGCGGTTCACGGGGTCGAGCTTACTCTCCCTACGCAGACGACAAGGCGGCACGGACCTCCCCGGAATGGGATGAGGTCGGTTTCCACCATGGCTGACTCACATATGCTTGCAACGATTGCCGGCGGAGGATCCTCTGGAAAGTGCCGGAGAAGTGGCTGTTGAAACGGGCGAACGAGGAAGATAAACGACAACGCAGCACTCGGCGCAAAAACGAGCAAACAAAAATAGAGCAATGTGCCATTGTCATCAATTTGAACCTCGCCAGAAATTTTATTTAAGGGGGGCGAAAAGTGCTGTGGAGGTTTTTCCGCATAATTCCCGAAAAAAAAAGTATTTTGGCACGATCGACGGAAATTTCCCTAAACAGATTTAATCTTTTTTCGTCTTTTTCCAGTAATAATCCCTAGCGCAGCGTCAGGCCTCGCAGCCTAATCAACCTGGGGGTCTCGGTCAGGGGTCGAGCAGCGAGGAGGAGGAGGTCGGCGAAGAGAAGAGTGTTCCAAAGCGCTTCCCTGCCCCGGCATCCCGGTGCCAGACACTTGGACTTCAAAGCTGGCCCACCGGGGGCCGATTCCCAGCTGTCCCGCTCTCACAGCTGGGCCCGCTCTCAACCGCAAGAGTTTTCGCTCCCTTTTTCAACACAGCTCCAGTAGATTTTTTCTCTCTCCTCCTCGTGCCCCTTATTCCCAAAGCCAGTCCGTCCCTCCAGCGACCAGGCCCACTTTTTCATTTCCCTATAAATCCTAGTTATAGAGTAAGGAAGTGACTTGATCTCATTATTCTAGCATTATAGGAGCACCCAGAGGTGGCGGAGAGACAGGAAGGCCTGGGCAGGGACAGCCGCAGCCATGCGGGCCACTAAAACTGTGACATTTTTACTTGTGGCGAATATTGAAAGGAGCGCCAGGCATAAAACCGTTGCGGTCTTCTTATAAAACAGTGCTTGTTTGGTGCAATAATCAAAAGGCCACATTGTGTTTTAGCCCCAAAAGTCCTCCCTGCCTGATAAATGGGCTCAAACCCAGGGTAAGTAAATCAGCTTCCGACGCCCTGCTCCTTATTTGAGTGGCTGGTATATATAAATATTTATGGGGCGCATGAAATATAGATAGTCCGTTATCTGACATTTTCCTTCCCACCTTTAAATTGTTTCTTGCGAGAGTTGTTGCGTATCTGCAGAATTGTTATGGTAATGTAGGTCAAAATAATTATATTTCCGAAAAAGAATAAACATACAAATGACATTTGCGCATGATTGCTTTCCGGTTGACCATAGATTTCCTGCGATACTATTAGATTAACCTTATTTACGACGGCGTCTTGCTCCGGAACAGATGTTACCTGTGTACAAATTAATAACGCATTGATTGCTTCAGGTGAGATGTTGTCTGCTGCCGACAAAAAATGGATTTATTTTTGCTTCCTTCTTATTGCCCCGCTGTTTATTTATATATTTTCCTTAGTTTGCCGTGCGCGAGGACGGAGGAAGGACCCGGTTTCAGAGGAAATTTCTCTGCACTTCCGTCCGTCGGCACCGGGGAGCTAACGGCACTCGTCTCCTCGCTTTTCCCAACAGCCCCTGGACTTTGAGACCAAAAAGTCGTACACGCTGCGGGTGGAGGCGACCAACGTGAACTTCGACCCGCAGTTCAGCGGCAGCGGGCCCTTCAAGGACACGGCCACGGTGAAGATCACCGTGGAGGACTCGGACGAGCCGCCCGTGTTCACGCAGCCCAGCTACCTGGTGGAGGTGCACGAGAATACGGGCGTGAACACGGTGATTGAGCAGGTGGCTGCGCACGACCCCGATGTCTCGGGCAGCCTCGTCAGGTACGAAGCGGTGTCGGACGCAACGGTCCGGGGCACCGGCGCTGTGCTTTTGCGTTGTCGTGGTGACCGCATCTGGTCAGGGCCTCCGGGCTGTGATTCTGTGATTTTTACACCATAAAAAAATCCAAATGATCCATTAGCCACTTCCTCCTAGTCGGGGTCACGGCAGTCGGGAGCCTCTCTGGCATCACCGGATGCCGAGCTGTCAATCCACAACTTGGAAGGGACACCAGTCTGTCACCGGGTGGCCGCGCTGTCACACGACGTGGGCAATTTAGAGGGGCCGATAAACCCGAAAGACGCGTTGCTGCACTGTGGGAGGAAACCCGAGCAGCCGGCGGAAAACTCCACACAGGCAGAGCTGAATTCGAACCCACACAACCCAGGCGCTGTGAGGCGACAGCATGACTTGCTGTCCAGTAAATTCAAACAATATAAAACCACATCAGATTTAATGTTGTCTTTTTCTGCATATATGACCATTAGCAGCTGTACTAGTGGTCCCGCACTGTGAAAAAAACAATAATAATAATAATAATAATAATAATAATAGCGAAGAAGAAGAGGTTGCCCGAGTGTCTTGCCTGCCTTTACTTGCTGCCTATATTACTTGCTCCAGAAAATATCACAAGGGCACCTTGCGTAAAGGCTGCTCCGGCAGCTCCTCTCCACGCCGCCCGTCTTTCATTAAGTCTCCTCCGCGCCGCGCTCTTCCCAGGACAACACTCAGCGCGTCCTTTAATTACGCGCCGGGCCGAGCCGAGCGAAATTACAGGCAGGATGTTCTGCGCGCTCCACTTTATTCTTTTCATTTCGCGCCGCACGTCTATTTCTTCATTTACTTACAATCGTTCTCCGTTATTTGCATAGCGGTCGGCAGCGTCCCTTTATACAATATTCAGCTGGTGCCGCAAGGAGGTCGGTGGATCCAGCAGTGGTGGTCAGAGGCGTGTTGTGTGATTTGCATTATTATTATTGGTCAACGTGCCTACCTTGATTTACTGTAGTAAAAATGATGCGGATGTCTGAATCATTCTAAACATTTTAGTGGCCAAAACTGCCGTTCGAACAAAAGGGGTCTCTTATATAAGGGTTAAAAATAATGTAAATCCAGCTGGTGCCTCTGGACGTGCAGGTTGTGAGTTCGAGACCCACCTCCTGCTATAGTTCCCTCAAACAAGGCATTTACCCTAAACCTAGGCGGTAAAAATTACCCGGCTGTGTAAACGGGTTCATCGTTGTGGTCTGCTATGAAGAAAAGCATCAGCTAAATAAATAAATGCATTTGCATGCTGTGTTGGCAAGTGAAAGCGAAAGAACTGTCACATCTGGGCAGAAGGCTGGTTGTTTCCACCATCCCAGAGAGTCGAATAGCTCTCTTTCCGGGACGTTGCTGGCTGTTAGCTCAACCGCCAACAGATGTACTGCGCTGTAGTGTAAATGGGTTTCCACGGAAGCGGGGGCCCTACTGCTGCGCCCCGAACACAGCCGCACCGCAGTCTCCGCAGGAGCTTCTCCCTGAAAATGTTTGCTAAGCAGCTCCATGATTATTAATAACAGGTTCATTGTTTGCCGCTCTGACCGCATCAGAAAATGGCAGCGTGCCGCTTCCCGGAGGACCCCGAGCTCCCGGGCCTTTCGGCCGTTTTCGGGAGGACGGGGACCAGGCGGGTAGCGTTAGGGGGGCCGTGGGGCTCGACCCGGATGCGCCGCCCCCTTCCGGTGATATTTTTCTCTCCCTTATTCACATGTTCTAAGCCAGTGGAAACCAGGCGACTCCAAAGACTTATTTTATCCAAAGGGGTTTATGTGCCGAGCGAAATGAGGGTAGGGGCGAAATGTGCGGCGCGGCCCACGGGGCTCGGCGACGTCGAAGCTAATGGCCTGCCTCCGCCTGACACTTTCCCGCCATCTTGTGCGGCTCTCGGGTCGACATAAACCCCCCCGATGCCCAGTTTGGCATCCCTTTCACTTAACAGGCACTTATTACCCCACCTTGAACGCAGTTTCCCATCCGACGGAGACGGTAAAGCCACCGTAATACGACTTGCTTGTTTTTATTTTTTAATTTTTTTGTTCACTATAAATACAGTATCGGCAGAAAAAAAAGAAAATGGCATCCAAACCTGAATGTCAATTCCGCTTTAAAACCTCCAGGTAGCACATGCCGGTTTCTTATGTTTTGCGGTAATTGGCTGGTTCGTATTAGTATTCCGAAGAGCTGTACAGCAGTAAAACCAAAGTAATTTCCATCTAGGGTGAGATTTTACACTTCACTATCCGTCCAAAAAAAGAAGTAATTAAGAATTTGGAACGGAGCGCAACGGCAGCGGCTTTTCATCGATTTGTTTATATTTGCTACTGTGCTCCTTTTTTTGAGAGCAGCACAGCCTTTGCCGGGGATTTCGGGTTGCGGCGCAGAGACGTGACCTCCCGCGTCCAGCTGCCAGGACAGGTGGAGCGACTCACCCTCCTGTCAGTCTAATTTTGGTCAACCCCGTTGCTCCCTGGTCTTTTGCACGTTAACCGTCTTTTGAGGAGGGTGTGAGGGTGGAACCTCACTGGCTGATTTCAATACGCCTCCTTCTCTTTCTATATCTCCAAGCAAAGTGATCTCAGGCCTCCCTGAGCGTGTGTGTGTGTGTGTGTGTGTGTGTGTGTGTGTGTGTGTGCGTGCGTGTGCGCGTGCGCACGCGCGCACATGCTCACATATGTCGTTTTTTTCCTCTGCCTGCTCCAGGCTCTCAGCCTGTGTGTGAAAGTCGACATCACACAGCTCCTCCAGCTTTCATCGTCCGTTGGGGTGGGGTGGGGTGTTTTCACATCGACCTTCTTCTTCCCCTGTCTTTACAACAGGTAGATGGCAGGAGCCCCTTCTAAAAGTCGGGACCGTTTTTTTTGCACCCAAAGGTTCTGGGTTCAAATCCCTCCTGATATAGTGCCCTTGCTCAGGATGTTTACCCTGAACCGATACAGTAAAACTTACCCTGCTGTGTCGAAAGGTGTCATCTAAGCAAATTAAAAAAGATCATGTCATTCATCTCGCCACGAAACCACGTCGCTGTTACTTTATAAGAGGGAGTGATTCTATAAGGGGGACAGACTACGAATGTTTTCCTTTTTCTCCTTTAATGGGAATGGTGTTTGGAAAGCGAAACCTACAACTGCGCGCCCCTCTGTGGAACACCTGCGGCGGCAGAGCTAAAACTGCCGGAATGTGCAGCGCGAGTCGACTGGCTGGCAAAGCCCTTTGATGGGGAGCACGTCACACCTCTCTGGAGCCTCGCAGGAGTCGCCTGGTCCTGGGTTCCTCTGGGCTGTGAGATGTTCATCAAAGAGAAGTGGTGCTCAGCAGCGCACGAGAGGAGATACAGTGACGTACCGTTTCATCGGCGCCATATTACTTGTTTGTTTTACTCTGTTTTTTTTTAATGAGAATCGCCGCTGGTGGCAGAGTAATTAGGGTTCTGTGTGTCTCCACTCCTTGTCTTCAACACTCTAGTTATGGTCTACAAGACAGTCAAAGGATCTGCACCTGCATCTGGAGGAGCTGATCACTCCCTATAGCCAAGGAAGATCACTGAGCTCCTCCACTTCTGGCCACTTGGTGGTCCCACTTACAGGAGGTCTAACATCGACAGCCCTGTTGTTCCTGATGTGATGGGAAGAGTTCCCTGCGTTCCTCAGAGCTACTGAATCCCTCCCAGCATCCAAACATGATCTCACATGCATATTTTTCAGAGACGTTTCTCTCCTGATTGCTTATCAGGTCCATAAACTTGCGTGACACCATCTGTCAGGATCACCTTTTTTTTCCCAGTCAATTGTACACACAGCCTGTGTGATGAACTCTGTGGTTTCAGGCAACTTGGCCGTGGCTGGAAGGTCCCGCGTCCCTGTCTGCAGATGTTTGTGAAATGCGCTGTGGTCTCTTTGGAGAGAAGCATGTGCTAAATGAACGACTGGAAATCTAAATGTAAATCTGACTGCATCCTCGCTCCTCCTGTAGCAACCGTGAGCAAGGAACTTACCCTGAAGTAATATGGTAAAAATTGCCCAACTGTAGAAAAGCGGAAATAAATCTGGAAAGTTGTTACTCGTACATTGTAAGCAACCATGGAGAAAAGCGTCTGCTAAATGTTCTTAAATGCTGTCAGGTCCATGTCAGCTCTTCTTCACCACTTATATAGCATTTCTCCAGAATGTTCTGTCCTCCTCTCATGTCTCAGTGTTGAAATCGGTGTGTTTGCCGTCAGTGTGACTGAGTCCATCCATCTGGCTGCTGCTCCTCCTTTTTCTCCTCCAACCTTCCTAGTGCTGTAACAGACCTCTACTGTATTATTATTATTATTATTATTATTAGTAGTAGTTTTTTTATATTTTTTCCGACCTGCTGTTTGTCTGTTAGATGCACATATTACTTATCAGTTTAATAAGCTGGACCATGTAAACACGGTTTTAGCACCTTTAATGACAGCAATTACAGGGACTATGTTTGTCCGATTTGCAAAGGATGCTGGGTATGAGTTGTGAACCTGCGTTTTTCACGTTCTGAGCTCTGCACTGAGCTGTCAAAACCACATGCAGAACCTGTTTGCTTCTGTTATAAACATTTCAACTTGCCACGTGTACACATTTGCTCTTAATGTCTTACTTGTGTCTGTGGGCAACATTTTATGTAAATAAAGCGAATCTTAAGGCGAGAGGCGCACATTTTTGTCTTGGAAACACAAAGAGCTCCGATTTGAGATATTTGTTTGTTCAAAACGTTTGCTTGTTTCAAAGCTCTTAACTGAATGGACCAGAATAGAGCAGAACTATCAAACATGGTGTCATGATATGTGTCTCTGTTCTTACCTTCTTATGGGTGTGTGTTTGTGTTTGAATCTTGGAACCGGGTGTGTGAATAGAGGTCAGTGCATTTTCAGTCAGATATTATTTGCACGATTACAAAATTTTCTTAAACCACAGTGTGTGGTGTTCTACTGCCCACTTGCTGGTGATTGTGTGTGTGTGTGTGTGTGTGTGTGTGTGTGTGTGTGTGTGTGTGTGTGAGAGAGAGCGAGAGACCAGGAAGAGGCAGGAGACACTCTTCACTGGTCTATTTGTTAAACTGAATGTCTTACAGTTATTGTCTTCACTGTCATTGTAAAACAGATTTTTCACAGAAAGATCTGGAAGTTATTCAAGGTTCTTGTGATTTATTTCAATTCTTTTAAATTCAAATTGACCTAAATTGCTCACGGTTCCTTCCTACATGCATGGCTCTGGATCTAAATGTTTGCAGCGATGCAGGACATGAAAATGAGGACACGAGTCCAAACAGCAGAGATCAGCAGTGCCGCTTCGCTCGCCGTGTTTGACATATCGACCCCCCGCGTCTCCGGCATTCACAGAATAAATATTCCGCTGAAAACTGTAAACACGGCACCACCGGAATGGTTATGAGTTACGGACGCACTTTGTACATGTTAACAGCGGGACACAGCGTGTGACACCGGGCTGTGGGCGGGCCGCCGTGTTTGCAGCGTTCGCCGTGTCCTGCGTCTTCGTCGGCCCCGCAGGTGCGCTTGTGTTCGGTGCCAGTCGGAGCCTCGCACACAAACACCCACACGCCGTCTCTCCCGCAAAGCGTCCCCTGGGGGGTCACCGCTCAAAGGCCTCCGGGGGCCGCTCCTCTAAGGGCGCCTCGGCGCCTCCCCCCCTTCTGGATTCCGCGCCAGCGAACGATGGATAGAATGTGAGCCGTGCTGCTTTTCCACGCGAAGACGGCAGATGGACAGCTAGGCTGAGAAAACGTGTAGGTGGACAGGCCGGCCGGTCCGGGACACGTGGACCCGCGCGGGGAAGACGAGAGGGGGCGGATGCTGAGATCAGACGGTTTGGCAACCGAGCGGTTCTGATGGCCTGTTCGCAGGAGAGCGGGACACGGGCGAGACTCTGCTGAGGGACGCCAGGAGTCTCCCGTCTTCACAACTCCCCCCCCCCGTCTTTTTCTTTTGTAAATAGAGGCTCTAAAAACGTATGGTGATTTAATGTGTCCTCCTACAAGACGGAAGCTGATAATTAATCCTTAGATGATAATTACTGAGTCCTCACTGCTTTTACCACATATTAATCTGCAGGAAGTACTCGATGAACAAAGCCCCCCTGTGGCCTGTTATTCAGGGTCCGGTCCAAACCGCCGAGTCCCAGTTTCCATCCACTTACCATTTCTTTTCCGCCGGTTTTTTGCAGGTACTTCATTGATCGGCACACGGACCTCGAGCGGCAGTTCAACATCAACGTGGAAGACGGGAAGATCACCCTGGCGAAGCCCCTCGACCGTGAGACGGACATGTGGCACAACATCACGGTGATGGCGACCGAAGTCAGTAAGTGCACATAAGTCCATCGCTCTTCTAGCTTTCCTACCACCTGTCGGGTTGCTGCGTTTTTCACGGCACGAAATATCGGCACGATCACCATCCGTCCACCCATCCCGTAAAGGCAGGGTTTCAAAGGGGGGTTTATTCATCGCTACGTCTGTGCGCTTGTATCCAGCTTTTTGTCTGCTTGTTTATTCGTCTGCTTGTTTGTAAAACACATTCATAAATTCCTTACCCTCCCAACAGTCATTTATAATTTTATTTTTTGCTGTTACTGGTTTCATTGGTGTACCGCATTCAATTAGGATCCTCGGAAGAAAAGTGGGCACACGGCACCGCGTGGCTTTGACAAGCGGGGTTCTGCGCACGCTTCTGTGATGTTGCCTGGAATCGCATTTTCTCACAGGACCGTATAGGGATGCGACGCGGAAAAAAAAAATTTTACCATTTTGAGCCAACGCATGTAAGAGATTTGCTAAACTTGTTTTCTGTAAACGAATAGAGCGACGCTGTTGTCACCTACAATTAAAGAGCGAGCGAAGGGCCCAGAGCATTGAACAGCGGAAAAATAACTGGCAGAGTCAATAAAACCAGACGCTCGCAGAGATGGAATATATCTATTTAAAATCACGCTTGTCACGTCCTCTTGTGCGCATGTCGCTTTTGTGTCTGTGCCCTGTGGCGCCGTCCCCGCAAATCGCAGCGGAGGCGCCGCTGAGCTCCCGTACGAGGAACGTGCCAAGGTAAACATGGTGCCGTTCGCTGCTTTCTGAGCCTCGCAGTCGAACCGAAAGTGCGTTAAAAACAACAAATGAAAAGAGGGTGGGAAGCGGGAGGAGCCTGCCGCCGTTTACTGGTCGAGCGGGCCCCGGGTTCTCGCTGCGCGCGCAAGGACATCTGGCTAATCAGATCGAATCCCCAGCTACCCGGGTGGGAAACGGCGTTTCCGGCGGGGTGCAGCGGGCCGGGGGGCCGCCGAGTCGCTAGCGGGGGCCTCTGCGACTCTCCCGGCTCTGAAGGCTGGCAGCAGATCTAGAGCCTCGGTGGATCCCCTAGCTGCCCGCACTGGCAGCTGAGCTGAGGCCTCTGCGTCTCTCTCTCTCACCCCCAAAGCTGGTATTCGAGCCAGACCCACTGTGGTGCTCTCGCTCCAACTGCAGCACCTGAGCCAGGTCCTACGTGCCTCTCCTGCTCGGAGTGAAACCACGTGAGCTACATCCTCAGCGATGTTCTCGCATCAATATTCAAACCTCAGCTTGGTCCTACAGACCATCCTTACGCTGACTGACACCACTCGATCTACAGCTTCCGCGCTGCTGTCACCCAAACATCTGAACTTTGGCCGATTCCTCCGTCTCTAAATTTCAGTGCTACCACCTCTTCTTCGGCTTCTTTCCACCCCCCAATATTCAGCTCTAGACTAGGTTCTGCATATCGCTCTCATGTCAGGCAATGCAGCATGATCTACAGTCTCGTTTCAGTTCTCGTCCCACCATTTGAATCTCAGCTGGGCCCTACGTGCCTCTCCAGCTGTCAGTGCCACCACCTTTCCTACAGCCTCCGTGCTCTTCTCACACGCAACATCGAAACCTAGAGTAGGCTCTAAATATCTCTATCTCTCACGAGTGATATCATCTGATCTACAACCTCGATGTTGTTCTCAGTCCAACATTTGAACCTCTCGTAGGTCCCTTTTATCCCTGTCACTCGAGTGACATCGCGCAGTCCATGTCCTCAACGCTGTTCTCGCTCCCAGCATTCCGACGTGGCTTAGTGTCTCTCTGCTAATCTCACCTCTAATCCCCTGATCAGAAGATCAGCTAGAACATCCATCATTCTCCCACTCCAAAGCAGGATGTCAAAGTCCCATCCTTCCTGCTTCCTCCGTAAGAATAACCCGGTTCTTCACCGGAGGTCTTTCCTATCCCTTTAAGCGATGTTCTCAGAGCGGAGCATTTGGCAGCTTCAGTGTGGCCCTTCCAAGAAAGACCCTCCGTAGGCACTGCGGCGTTCTGAGAAGTGCCGTGTGATTCAGATACATCGATTTATCTCAGGACGCCGCAGTCAAGAGGCCGACTCCGCTGCTGGTACGAGGTGCTCGGCAAGAAAGGAGCGCAGATGCTCTGATGTCTGCAGCACTGAATCCCGATGTCACATCTTCGTCCAAATGAATAGATTATAGCTTATTTAGTCAACTAACTCGGTCTGCGGTTGTGGTTCTGATTAAAGACAGTCATTTACAAGGGCCTCACCGGGGACTGTAAATTATAAGCAATGAATAATTTCAATAAAACCTAATTGAATCTAATTAAATTGGCCTTTATTGTGTTTTGGACTTCAAGTGCCATCAATTCGTTAATATGCCTTTAATAGAGACAAAAAAAAAGTGGTTCATGTATAAAACATGATTGTTATGCGGGGAATTTCAAAAGCACTTTACATGCGATTGATGTTTTTTTTTTTAAATCTTTGTCTTTTTTTTTTGCTCACTTAATAAGAGCATGAAGTCAGGTTGATGTTTCTCCTCATGTAGCCTGACCTCAACTCTTCAGGCATGAAGGAAATAATCTGGAACAGAGAACACACATCAGAGCCGCAGGAGCTTTACCTGCTGGAATTGCCGCGATTTTTCATCGCTTATATAACTTCCCGCCGCTCTCCCCTGTCTTGGTTTTTTTTTTTTTTCCTCCAACAGGAAATCACAGTCAGATATCTCGAGCCATCGTCGCCATCAAAGTGCTGGACATAAACGACAACGCGCCGGAGTTCGCCACCGAGTATGAGACGTTCCTGTGCGAGAACGGAAAACCCGGCCAGGTAGGCCCCCGTCAGCCGGCACCGCAGACGTCCCCGCCGCTTCTCCTAGCCGACGGCGAGTCGGCGGGAATTACGACCCATTCGCTTCACGGAACCGGGCCGGAGGCTCGTACCCTCTTCCCTGACACCTGAGTGCAGAGGAACAAAGGAAATCAAAACCATCGGGTCTGATTAGAGTTAATTCATAATCCCGAGACGTGGCTGGCAACCCCTCCCTCCCGGCGGACGCGGCCACAATCTCCAGCAGGAGGTTTCAGAGACCCAATCAGTTGATTCAAAGGGCCATCTTGCGGTACAAAAAAGCCAGTGTTAATTATAGCCATTGTCAGGCCTTAAGAATTACCTGTCAATCACAAATTCGGAATCGGGCTCTTTGATATGCAATAGTTTAAAACGCGGTGCGATTCAAGCGTCTTGACAAGGCGGTGTTAATTATAGCCATTGTCGAATCGGGACGTGGAAGTTACCTGTCAGTCACGAAGCGAGGCCAAGCTACTTGACGAGTGACGTCGGACTGACGGGTGCCGACAAAAGCGCGCCGGGAGAAGGGTTGACGTCCGAGTTCACGTGGGGCACGTTTTCTCATTTTGTGCAGTTTTGCACCGGGCGGTCAGGCCGACACGTTCGATTCGACGGCGTAAAGTGACAGTAACGGCTGCGGCACGAGCCCGGAACGTTCGGAACCGGAGCTGTCTGAAAATCTGTGCTTCCCGGCAGGTGATCCAAACGGTGAGCGCCGTGGACAAAGACGACCCGAAGAACGGCCACTTCTTCATCTACAGCCTGGTGCCGGAGATGTCGAACAATCCCAATTTTACCATAAAAGACAACAAAGGTGAGGAGGAAGCCACGCTTTCGGCGCAAGGGGGACGTAAGACAAATGACCTGCTGCCGGCACAGCTACGCGTCAGCCGGAGTTGCGAATTAATTAAAAAGCACCAAACTGAAAAATGGGGGAAAGATTGCGGGATTAGCGTAGCGGCAGACGTGACGCCAGCCGTGACTGAGCTGCACATTCCGAAAGAGGAGCAAATGAACAATGGCCAGATTTCCAAGAAACCATCTTGCGACTCAACGCAGGGTGACTCCTCCTGCCGTCACCGTGTAACAGATGGCGCTAAATTTGTTTGCTAAATACAGGGATTGGTTTAGCGCGCGAATCTGCGCTTTCGCCCCCCCCCCCCCCGCTCAGCGAAGAGCCCGCGCTCATCCTGATGTTACATAATATTGTGAAAGAACTTGGAGCGAGGAATCTTCATCTGGTCCCGTCCGTCTGTTCGGGTGGAAACGCTGCGGGCGAGAGAAACTGCTGTTCGGTGGAAAGGCGCGCTTGTTTTTGTGGAATAATAAAATCAAATGGCTCCGCTACCGTCACGCGGCTCCGCGACGGGTGCGTTTCGCCGCGAGTCTGGCACATTTAACAAACAATTGCGTGCCATTATTATATGAGTGGATACGGAACTAAGAGGCTGAGCTGCATACTAATTTTGAGGACTGAGCGTTGAGTGCCGGCGCGACTATTAATTGTACACGACTATATTAATTATATATATTAATAAATAGACCCTACCCTGAATATTAACTGATACCCAAACAAATTTGTAGCTGTGTAACAACCTGTCAGGTATTGGGAGGAACAAAAGAACATGAGCGAAGGTACCGAGCGGACTTGCGCGCAAATACCTGACCTTGGTGGGCCGATACAGATGGACCGTAGAGCAATGAGTCGATGCTTCCATCACCAGTCCCTGCGTGGTGAATAAAGCTCATACCCTGGTATCTCTTTGGGATCTACGGTAAATCTGCGTCGCGCCACTCAAGACCGTCGCCCGCCTCTGCGGCGCTGGCTGCTAATAGACTCGGTCACAGCAGTCGGAGCGCGAGAACCGAGTGGTATTGGAACCGAGTGGGATTCTTTATTCTCCGTTAAATGCCTGAAATAAATAACGTGCCATAAAATTAGGTTTTTGACCCCGTTTGTTCTGGGTTCGCGTTGACCCCGGACGCAGTCGAACCTCCGGCGGGAGGTAGACGAGGAGGCCCCTTGCCGAGAGGCGACGGGATCGGATTAGCAGGAGCGTCGCGTCAGGTAACCCCCCCCACACGGAGGGCCGCTCGGCCAGGGTGAAGTATTGTCTAAAGCGGTCGAGCAGAGCAGATTATCGACGTTGGTGGTCGGAGGGCCGGTCCAGGTCCGGCCTCGTGTAGTGAAGCCACAGAGGGACACAGTCGGATTGGGCGAGAAGGACTCGTCTTTGAAAAAACCAGGTGCTATGAGACCAGGTCCGGAAAAGGAACAAATGGGAATAGTTATGAGGGGAGTCCAGCGTGAGGCCAGAGGGCTGCATGTAGTTCCCCAGAACTCGTCTCAAGCTCCTAACGTGTCAGATACTTACCATAAACACCATCCGTTCTGCTGAGTCGCGTAATAGTAGCGACGTAGCCCTGCTTCGCCGGACTCGCACACTCACCACATCCCTCCCGCTTTAGGGCCGATTTCCAATTTTGTCCTCGGCATCCAGACGCCGGTCGCTTCGATAGAGGGCGCCGCCGACGCAAAATGGCCACCCCCGCCGCCTCCAGTTAACTTTTTATTAGCCTTCCCGGGTCCCGTGGCCAGCGAGACGCCACCTCCGGCTTCGGCAGAGCACTTCAATAACGCGCTCGCCTTTAGATCCTTTGCAAACCTACTGGGATTTGTGACGGATTCCGGAGAGAAACGCCGCAGCTCTGCGGGGGGCCAATACGGCGCTGACTGACAGCTGCAATATAGCGCATCGGTGTCAGTTTGAAAAGGGCAGCCGAGGTGCGCGGTACTAAGGCTTCCCCTCCGGGTGCTCTCAAATAATACACAATATTGCGAGGAAGACAATAATATAAAACGCAAACACATCAGGCCAGACTGTGTATTATAATTGGGAAGACAGGGATCAGAAGGCCTGCCTCGGTGCGGACTGCGTGAAAAGCAAACAGCCATGCTGGAAAGTGCATCTTTATTTTGTTTTATTTATTGCTATTAGCAGCATTTGTTTGCAGGATCTCCTTCACTGTGGGAGGTCAGCGGTGGCACACATTATATACACAACATACACGTTATACATTAATTATACGGGTAACACCCACATGTGCAATTCCTACATACAAATAACGCCTTTATTGTACTTTCTTACTTATTTCTGCTACGGCTGTGTAGTAAATCGTTCGAAATCAAATGACGGCGAAATTAACGCCGAAGCGCGTCGAGATATTGTTCTGTTCGTCAGATTTATGTCCGAAATTGAGCGATACGGTAGCTTTGGGTTCCACAGGGCAGGCGTGTCGCTCCCGGGTTCAACGGCAGGCAGGATCCTGCGACGGAGGCGCCCGCGTGGCACGTTCGGTGCCCCTCCGGCGCACTGGGAAAAGTATTTCTTTGCTGTTCAGAGAGTTGGCAGGATCCGCCAGGGGCTGCTGCAAGTATAGATCACACCTCCTCTCGGTTTACTGCTCACAAGCATTTCTCTGAAGAGGAACGTTTGACTTCTTAATTATAAACATTCCATCAGCATTAATTTGAAGCGTTACGCCGTGACGGACCGTGCACTTCCTCCACTATTAATAGCACCTAATAACCAAATGGTACTTTAATCATTATGATAAATCCGCGCAGCGCATCTGCAAATAACCGCGTCACCCCGGAATTAAAAGTAAAATATAATAATAATAATAATAATAATGACAATAAAATGTGAGAACTTACTTAGATTTTTCATCACGGCGTCGATTAACAAAGGCAGACATCTTGTTTAAAAGCGAATCCATCGATTGCGTTCGTATTAATGTTTTTTCCGGCACGATAGCCGACTTCCCGGACGTCTGACTAATTTCCCGATTCCTTTCGACGTTCGTGAGCCGTTGGATCGACTTTGGGCCGTTTGCGATCTTTCTTGTTATGCTATAATAACACCCCCCCCCCCCCAGGGTGTGACTTCACTTCCAACCCCTGCAGCTGGTCGATGCCTCGCGTCCTCAGCCTGCATTTCGGGGCCGACACGGCACCAAACTCATTTCCAAAGCTGTTCCCCAGGTGTCTGTTTTGCTTAATCGTGCGGGAAGGTGGCGCGCGGGTGTGTTTGAACACGGCCGATGAGCAGAGGCCTTCGGCGGAGGAGCGGCGCGCTTTTCTCCCGATTCCCTTTATCTACAGCACACATCAATCGATGTGCTTAAGTAGGCTCCGTGCTGCATGTGAACCGCAGTGCCTTTCCAGTGGCACCGACGGCCATCGCGAGGGCGCGGCCGCCTGTATCATCCGGGGGCCGCAATTACAAACCCACCTTGGGATAGTCCCACTGATAAGTGCGATGGAGCTGGTGTGTGACAAGGACAACAGCATTTACATGTAAATTTGATTGTTTACCGGATGCCTCCCTCCAAACACGACAAACCACCCCCGAGCAGACAAAAGTGCGTTATCAACAGACGAAGAGCTTTGGATAGACACACGTGAGCAGCTGTTGGCGTTCGAAGGCGATCATAACAGACGCCGTGATGCAAGTTTACGGAGCTGTCGGGAGATCGGGTCTGAAGGAGACAGGCTGGTGATCCTTCTTTCATGTTGAAAGACGTTCGGCAGGGTCACCGGGAGCTCATTCCATAAGGAGGCCGAAACCGAAAAGGGCGACTTAGGATTCTGGCCGCGGCTGGAGGAATGCGGCTCTTTTGCTGGGGTTTAGGGAGCTGTCGGGTTCCGTAGGTGTCGGGTTCCAGATCTTCGGACCTTCTGGTGAGCGCGTCCAGAGTTGAATTTGACACGAGGAAGCCGTTAGAGAGACGCGACTTGGGGAGATACGTGGAAATGCTTTTCGACAAGTCGAACACAAGCTGCACCAGACAGGATGAGTGAATCGGTTCTCTCACAGAAGCAAGTTCACGTGGGATGATGCATGGATACTTGAGTATGGCGCATCTCTCTCGTGTCTCCTTCCCTCACAGATAACTCCATCAACGTCCTGGCCATACACGACACATTCCGGCGGCAGAAACAGGAGATGTACTTCCTGCCCATCGTGGTGAGCGACAACGGCAGCCCGCCCATGAGCAGCACCAACACGCTCACCATCCGCGTGTGCGGCTGCAGCAAGGAGGGCATCGTCCAGTCCTGCAACGTGGAGGCCTACGTCCTACCCATCGGCCTCAGCATGGGGGCGCTCATAGCCATCCTGGCCTGCATCATCCTGCTCCTAGGTAGCCACCCGCCTCCCTGAGAGACACGAACATTAGGACAGAGACTCGTGATATATGCAGCTTTTCTGCGAAATGCGCAGCAAGGGCGCTGAATCGTCACCGATAGACGAGTAATATCGCAGCAGCGTTAGGAAAACAGGAGCAGCGTTTCGCTGACGTCGAAAACCTCTGAGCAAATCCAATAGAGCGTTAGCGCGTCAGGGGATTCGCTGCAGTGCATTGCTTTCCAGGTGTGTCTCGTAGAAACGCGTAGCGAGTTGTCACGCAAATCTCCCGCGGGTCTTCGCGAGGCCTCTAAACGCGCTCTTCTGTTGTCTCTTCCGGGCCAGTCATCGTGGTGCTCTTCGTGACGCTGCGGAGGCACAAAAACGAGCCGCTGATCATCAAGGACGACGAGGACGTGCGGGAGAACATCATCCGGTACGACGACGAGGGCGGCGGCGAGGAGGACACGGAGGCTTTCGACATCGCCACTCTGCAGAACCCCGACGGGATTAACGGCTTCCTGCCACGGAAGGACATCAAACCCGACCTGCAGTTCATGCCCCGGCAAGGCCAGCACTCGGGGCCCAACGGCGTGGACGTGGACGAGTTCATCAACGTGCGTCTGCACGAGGCGGACAACGACCCCACGGCGCCGCCCTACGACTCCATCCAGATCTATGGCTACGAGGGGCGTGGCTCGGTGGCCGGCTCGCTCAGCTCTCTGGAGACGGCCTCTTCGGACTCGGACCAGAACTATGACTACCTCAGAGAGTGGGGGCCGCGTTTCAGAAGACTCGGGGAGCTCTACTCCGTGGGCGAGAGCGACAGGGAGCCTTGACTACGGACCCACTGCGAGCCACCGGATTCACCCACGATCTCGTGTGTAACGCTAGGGTTGCCGGATATTAGGAGCCCCGGGTGACAAAAGGGGGGGGTGCACAAACCTTTTTTTCAAAGTTTAGACGAGAGTATAGCGTTCATCATCTCCAGTTCTGCATACAACGCATCGTAACGTCAAGCAAACCTAAACAATGTTTATATTAGGAGGTCTATGATTCTTGTGGAGTGTGACTTAGATTCTGTCAAGTGTCTAGCAGTCGTTTTGGGTGTTTGTCGTGCACTGTGACCGCCAGAGACGTCGGAAGAGGACGGCGATAGACCAGGCTGGTCACTGCGGTCCGACAGCTGGCGATCGCCCGGCCGGTCGGAGACAAATTTCCATGCTGGACAATAGGAACAAAAAAGCAATACGCGGTCTACATTGCTCCGTTGAATGTACGAATTCCGAAAAAAAAAAAACACACGCATACCCACGAGAAAAAAAAACTGATCGTGAGGGTTATGGAGTTTGATACGAGACTACAACATTGACTGTGCCTGCTGGCTTACTTTTTACGACTCTTTATATCCACCTGTTCAGCGTGTGGCTCACACCGGAGAATAGTTAGCCGACGAACAACAGCGACAAAAAAAAAAAAAAAAAAAAAAAAAAAAAAAAAAAAAAA
>UFQX01000230.1:266498-362975 GCA_900497675.1 Arapaima gigas | reverse complement strand
TATTGCAAAGTTAAAAAAAAACAAAAAAAAAAAAAAAAAAAAAAAAAAAAAAAAAAAAAAAAAAAAAAAAAAAAAAAAGACTATTCTAGGTTATACCAAGGCCTTTTTATAGAAGCGAGCTTCGAAATTCCGTTCTACTATTTTCTTTCCTTTGTTTTTCCCAAAAAGGTCATGTTATTTCACCATTATAGCGAGTGCACTTTTTATATCAACACTGGCTGTTTTGTGCTACTGATATTAAATGGATGTCATTTAATTTCCTCGTTTCCTTTTGCTGACTTTCTCACCAGAAGTAGCCGTCCCGCCGCGCCCGATGCCCGGGACGATAGTAGGCGGACGCCGTAGACGCGAGGTGGCGAGGTTTTCCACGCGTTCATCGTATATGTATATATACACACAGTTACCAACAATAGTTTAAGCACAATAGCTTGGAGAATCTAGTTTATGTGAATATTCTACCCCTAAACATTCAAGTGATGATATTTATAAAACTTAGCCCATTTGTTTCGTCCATAAAAAAATCCAGAAAAAAAGCAAATAAAAATAAAACAATAATTGCTTCTTGTGCTACATTGTATTATATTAGACAAAAACACATGTACATAGGATTACAGCTAACTTTCTTAGCTTTTCTTTTAGATAACAGTTTTTTTTTTGCTTTTTTTTTTTTTGCACGTTGGCTCTTGCACAGAAGATTCTGGAACAGCCCTTCGGCGGCGTGCATTTTCAGTTTGTACAAAAATACCGTACATCGCGGGTGTCGCTAGGCTCAGCAGCATATATGAGAAACATTTTCTACTGTGCTTTAATGCTTATAAACTTGTATGTTTCATTATTTACTCTATGTATTGTATTCAAAGATTCCCCTGTATTGTTTCCTACTTTGTGAAATATATTTTTATAAATACTGCTGGCCGTGGTGTTTATTAGCAGACAAACGGTGGCTGAGCTGAGACTCTCTGTAGACCCCGGAGACGACGGAGAGCATCACCTCCGCGTCGGGCCGCTCGCCGACGTCTTTTTGCCGACGTCCGTCTTCCCGACGCCTCACCGGCTGCCGTCGCCAAAACGGTCACTTCTATGTAGCTAAAAACTGTAATAAATGACAATTTGTAATTGATTCACTTATTTATTGTAACATGCATACGATATATACTGATTTTCTTGATTAAAAAATATAAACTCTTATTACACTCGAATGAACTCGGTTTTCCAGCATCCATTAATGTCATCGCGGAAACCAAAACATGCCTTAAAAGTCAGCAGGGATCGAAAAGTGTCTAAAAGTGCCGTGAAAATTGCGCACAGTTTGATGGTTCATTATACAATTACAGCCACAATGTAAAGAATGTATTTTTGCACCATTCCTGTTTATCTCTGTTTCTCGGGGGTTTTTACCCTCCAATGCGAAGCGCGTCTCCAGCCCGGCGCTGTCAGACCTCCCCTGGTTTGCGGAAACCTCACGGGTCTCCAGCGATCTGCCGCTGTACGTCTGCGTCGCCGTGCAGCCGCTCGGATCAGCGGGGGCCGCCGGCGTCTGCAGGACGCCGTTTCGGACGCAGAAGAGCACGTGGGCGGAACAGAGTCCTTCTGCCGCGCAGGAGATGCGCACGAAACGCGTCACCGGCTCAAGTGACCGCGTTGTCGGTGCCGTCCGCAACGCGGGGTAATGACCATACAGCCGCTCTTCGGCTCCGATGTGCCATTTAACGCCATCGTCGCCTGACGCGGGTCGCCGGCGTCCAGTGTGGCCGTCTCTCTCCCCCGGCCCCGCTATTATCTTGTTTTCCCCTCCATCGCTGGGTCGCGCCCGTTGAGGTTCGGCCTAAACGTGAAAGCGGCGGCCGCCTCGACCCCTCCGTCACGGCCACTTGTTAGCCGGTGTCGGACGAGGGAAAGAACATTTCCTCACCTCTCGCCACCTCGCTTTGCTCAGCTACGCGGGAAGCGGTGATGGAAGGACGCTTTTAACTTTCCGTCATTCTGTTACGTACACCGCTAGCTGTAAGCCTCAGCGCCGAGCATCTCGCAGAAAAGCCGAAAATGTCAACGCGGCGTGCGCGTTTTTCCTCCTGCTTTTTGTTCCCTTTCTTTTTCCTCTTCACATCTTTTTTTATATAACCGCAGACAGCACTTATGATCAAGAGGCTCCCCTTTCCCGTCGAGTGGAATTATGACATTGTTCCTGGCCGACGCTATCGCAACAAACCGATGTCGTATCAGCTGGCGGCCGCCGAACGGGGCCACATCGAGTGTGAAATTGCGTCCCGCTCGTGGGTTCAGCGGCAGAAGACGGATGCGAGGCGCCCGCGACGCGTCCTCGGCGCGCAGAAGCACGATAAATAATGAAACCCGGTCGGTCCTGCGGCCCTAATGGCACAAACTGAAGACCCACATGTGACCCTGACGTGACCTCTGCGGTGCAGAGGTTATCGGCATGGAATTTTAACCCGCCGGGTTTTGACTCAAGTCCCAGAGGCCTTGAAATTGTGCGAACAAAGATCTCCTGCTGCTTCCTTGGTGATTTGCACTTGGATCGAGTTCCCTGTGCCCCTCAGAACTGCTGAATCCCAGCATCCAAGCACCTCTCCAAGAGTCATTTCGCCTCCGACCTCCTGACAGCTAGATAAATGAGTCCAGCGCCATCTGCTGTGATCATCTACGTATCTCTGACGTGACTCATTTCCACAGGCGATGTGAAGAGTTTGCAGCAGCAGGACGGTGTGTCACGCAAAGTCGCAACGCTGCCGCAATCCTCCTTCTGCCTCGGGAATCTCGGCTACGTGAAGCAGTGCAAACGTAAATTAAGATGTAAATGGACAGGTAGCGCTGACGCCTCACTTCTCCTGGGCCGTGGGGCCAGACGTGGAGAGCGGAGAACGGATGTTCTCCCCGTGGTGGAGTGGAGGCCGGCTGTGGGCGGCGGAGAACATCAGAGCTGAGTTCTCCTCTAAACCGCTCTTACCTTTCCAAGGCTCCGACCGATGAACGGCAACCCGGCCGTGATCAAATTCTTCTCCCCGACAACGACGTCCCTTTCCGCCCATCCACTGAGCACCCCAAACAAAAAAAAAAATCTCGGTTCACTCGGACGTCACGTCAGATCCACGAGCGCGTCTACATCTTCACTGAGGAAAGGGAATCGCTGCTCGCCGCACCCAGCCTCGCCGAAATCAGCAGCAAGAGCCGAATGAAAAGGACGTCTCGCAAGAAAAGGCCCCGCTGTTCTCTTCGGAGCCTCTTCTTTTGTATAGTAATTTGATGGAGTTTGCATTATCTGGCCCTTATCGTGTTGCCAAACAAAGAATGGGCTTCAAGGCATCGCCACCCTCCTTTTGTGTCCTCGTGTCTTTCAAATGAGTGATCTTATCTCCCCCCCCGGCCCCGACTCCTTCTGCTAATCCTGCTAAAAATATTACAATTTTACTTGAGCCTTATCTGATGTTATATCCCTTTCAGGGGGGGAACAAAAGGCGCCGCCGTCCAGGGCGCATCCAGCCAAGTGTGTAGAAACAAAGCCCTGTTTGCGCCGCGCCGCTCGGCGTCGCTGATACGGGCGCCTCAGTTCTTGGGCGACGAACCGAAACCTGCAGCGCGAGTCCCGGTCCGGTCATTTCCGCCGAAACGCGGCGGTGTTCCGCAGGTCGGCCGAGGACGGGGAGCCGCGCCGGAAAGTGCGACACTTTACCGCGCTTCACTGTTAACAACACGGGCCGTTTTAAGGCATCCGAACACAGCACGAGTTTGCAGACGGCCGGACGTCAGGCGACCAAATGTTGAACTAACCGGACGCTCCGTGAATCGTAACATTATCGCTATAATTTTTTAAAGGTATTCGGGGGGGGGGGAGAAGAGAAGAAAAGGTGGAGTAAAAAATGCTACAGAAAAACAACAAAATAAATATTATTAATGCAGATTTGGAACGGAAGTGTCCTACACGTTTAAATAAATATTCCGGCACGGATGTCCATTTTTTTTTTGCTAAAATGACACATTTAACTTAAAAATTGTTACCCTGTCAAAGCGACTGAAAAAACCGGTCGACCCCCCCCCCCCCCATAAGCCGAGCCGTGCTCCGCAGGTGAGCTGTACCTACATATTTAACAAAGAAATACGATCGGTTTCAATAAAGTCGGAACATGCATCACTTCAGTGGGAGGCACGTTTCACCCCACTTTTATTCCGTTCTTCTCGCCGCTGTGATTTTGCAACAACCGGCTGCAGACCTGATCCTCGAATCCTAACTTCTGGATTCTTCTCTTTTTTCCCCCCGTCCTGCTTCTCTCGGCACCTCTCGTGTTCCTCCGCGCCCGCGGGTTTGCGGAGGTCCTGCCGAGACCCCTGCGCATCGCTTTGGCAGGACCCCCCCACGGAAAGGCCGCCCTCATTTGCAGTCGGCCGTCACTTTACCGTGGTATTTATCTCCGAGTCCGGAATAGCCCGTTAAACAAAACAGCAAATCAAATTATACGCACGCCTTTGTCACCTAATGGAATTGCCCCTGTGGCGAGGAGCCGCGTGAGTTTGCTGCCAAATCCCTGAAGATTTCCGCGCTCCGGGAGCTCCTGTCTGCGCTGAGGAATTATTGTATTATTGGGGCCCCGGCGACGATCCTGCCCTCTATCAGAAAACATCAGCGACTCTAAACGCGCGACTTTATCAAACCAGCAACGCATATTTCTCTGGCCCCAAACTGAAACACTTATATTTGTACGGAGAAATTAAACATCGTGATCATTATTGTTATCTTGTTTATTATTATCTCTCTCAGTGTCTCTCACTGGAGCCAGAAGGAGGTGCACCCTGGAGGGGACACCAGTCAGTCCCAGTGTTACAATAATAATAATAATAATAATAATAATAATAATAATAATGGCATCACATCCAAAATTGCACACATCTTGATTAAAGAGGCCATAAATGCTGAAGATGGATGGATGAATCTACAGATCTTGATGATGATGATGATGATGATTATTATTATTATTATTATTAGCATCGCATCCATTGCACTTATTTAGTTTTATTTAAGAGGTTAATGATTGCTGAAGATGGACGGATGGAAGGAGGGATCGACAGATGTTGTTGTTGTTGTTGTTGTTGTTGTTACTGTTTTGCCTTTTGTTGCTCCAGCAGTTACATCGCGGTTTGCGTTTATTCCAGTCCGTTGTGTTTCGCCCCTCGGTGTTGCAGGAATCTGCCGCCGCTTGTTCCACTGAAGCTGCGCTGCACTATGACTCTGCAAGCAGATTTCCATGCTTCTCGCATAAATGCTTCAACCGGTGGCCCTTTGGTCACCGTCGCACTGCCATCCTATGCGTGCGGCGCATCGATTTCCCTCGACTCGCCGTGTGACGCGCGGCATTTGTCTTCCCCTGACTTTTGTCTGAGTAATGGCGCCTTCTCCTTCTGTCTGTGAGGTGAATATTTACTGCGGTTCCCGCCGGCTCACGCCCCGCCGGGTGATGAAGGGGTCTGTCGTCCTCGCGGTGTCCACCGACACCTCCTTATTGATACCTCCTGGAATTTTTCATGCAAAAGAGAGGGAAATTCACGTTTAATAACAATGCAACAACCCAGCAGCTCAGGGCTTTAAATTAATCTTAAGGACTTAATTATTGGAAAATGCAAATCTGATTGGTCATTTTATTTAACATGTGTGGTTCTGCCCCCCCACCTCCCGCCGGTTCGAACCCCAGGAATTTAACTTGTTTCCCGCTTGGGCTCCGGGCGTCTCGGCCGCAGACGCCCGACAGGGAGGAGCGGGTCCGGCGCGGAATCGCGCAGATCGACGAGGAGAGGTGCCGCCCGGGGTGCCATATGACTCCCCGCGCACTTGTATTCGTATTCCTGGCAACTTTCGATCTCGGCGCCCCCCGCCGCGCCGGCCCGCTGGCGCTCTCATCTGGGCCGGACATGGGAGCCTGCCGGTGCCGGATGAATCGAACGTCTCCGGGACAGACGTACGTAGCGTGACTTTGAAAATGGATGGCCGATCATCTCGAGCACATGGGACAATTTGTTACTGGTGCCGGAGCTGTTTCACGTCGCTGTGCACGCCGCTCCTTCCAATAGGTTATTAGCGGGATCTTCAAGAGCATCTTATGCCGCACTTTGTTCATAAAAATACCGCAACACTTACGTTTTACTGAGGTTCTCCTCCAGAGTGACTTACCCATCCGTACGCTCGGAACGTCCAACGTCCAGAGGCTTGTTCTTACCGCTGTGCTGCTCCTGCATGCGTTTCTATGTAAATAAACACATCAGATAAATGCATTTCCGCTTCTGTGGATCGCAAACATAGCAGCTCGAAAAGGAAGAACCTTAAAAACTCCTCTCTTTGCGGCACCGTTGCCAAAGGCTGCAGTCGAAGCGAACGGCCGACTTTCAAGAAGCTCCATCATCTCGGGCATCTTCTCGCCCACGGACGTTTCTCCTGCCGGTGCCAGAAGAAGAGATGCGAGACCTGAAGACTCACGGCACTTTTTCTCCACAACTTCCCGACATTTCAGAAAGCAGCAGCTGAGACGCCCCGGTTCACAACACGTCCCCCCATCTCTATTCTGTGACTGCAAATACGGGCGGAAATTAAACTAATCGGTCGAGCGGAAAAGTTGCTACCTAATATTTATTCATTTAGCTGCTGTTTCTCCAAAACAACCTACAATTGTTTTAAAATAACATATTTACTTATTCATTCACGCGACCCTTTTCCAAAGAGTCCGGTTTGTACATTAATTTATCCGTTTACTCAGCAGCGGAATTTTTCAAAGGAAAATTCAGACTCGGGTCCATCGACTGCGAGCTGACAACCGACCACTCTAACCGCTGCGCCACCTACTGCCCGGTAAGAAGGGCTTCACCACACAAAAGGAGAACAAGCGGCGGCGTGCTTTAACCCGAAATGGACGCGCGGGTCACGGACGAGGACGCCTGAGCCACCCAGGTGAAGCGGAGAAGTGCAAACAAAACGCTGCCTAGAATACGGGCTGAGAAAGAGAGGCGCCGTATGAATATTGCATCTGCAGATAAAAGAATGGGAGCCAGAGGTGTGTCGAGTGAGGGACGGGGAGTCGAGAGCGAGATAAGAGCGCAGGAGACGAGCGCTATTCCCAGATTAGCTGGAGGAGAATGAGGGGCAGGAGATGCTGCGGGAATTAAAAGAGGAAGCGGGATGCTTTGCATGCTGGGGGGACACGGGGGGCGATCCCCGCAGAGCGCGTTCCTCACCTGAAAAGGCCGTTTGGAAACCGTCGAACGGGCGAAGCGGCGCTTCCCTGAGCTCAGACGCACCGCGGCGGGTTGTTTTCCCGCACGCCCTGCAGCTCCGGGGTCCTCGGGCCTGCGAGCGGGGGTGCAGCAGCGCTCCTCAGCGTCGTTCTTACAGAACTCCCACCACCACCGCGGCGAACGAACGTGGACCGATTGTGTTTAACCGTCGAGTGGAAGGTTTTTCCTGCTCCCCGTGTTCTGACTTCACGGCGGGGTCATTTTTACCACGGCGGTTCGGGGTGTAAGGTCGGGCACGACAGGAGGCGCTGGGATTAAACCCGGGTCTTTCAAAAGCGAGGAGATCTTTTTAAACGCCGCACCTGAGCAGATAAACACCTTTATTTTATTTTGTTTTATTTTTTTTTATTAGGAACAGAACGGTGAGCCGTACAAAAAGGTGCAGAGCTGGGTGGGAACGTCCAAAACGGTGACCCAACATCCCAAGAATCCACCACAAATGTTATGGCGGCCGGATTTGAACTTTTCTGGAAAAAGTTAGAAATGTGAGTGAAACACATGGGGGGAATTCAGACGCGCCAGTAAGACGCGTTTTCCCTGCCAGTGCAGACAAAATGCCGGTCGCGGTTTGTTTATCGGTGGTTCCGAAGGGTCGACCGAAGGGGTCACCCTCCCCGGGTGACGTGTACCGCGGTACCAGGACCGGCCTCGCGTTTACAGCACGGCCGAGGGACGAGGGCTCTGCAGCCTCGGTCTGGAACGGCGGTCCAACACGAACTCTTCCAAATGCTACTGTTGTTTGTCCTGTAACCGATAGAAAATAAACATATTACAGAAAGAAAAAGAACAAAAAGCAGAACAGATTGCCGAAATAGATACTGCACTTAGAGCCCGGCTCTGCCGAGCTGTCAGGAACAATTCTCGTCCGCCGTCTTAATGTGTCTTCGCAGGGGGAAAAGGAGACGGCAGAAAAGAAGAATCACAAAGCAAATTACGTCCCCAGTCCTAATTATTCAGCCCCAGTCTTGTTACTGTTGCCAGATCTCTGAAGATGTTGGCTTGAACCATCTGTCTCTTTGTTTGAGTTCCAAGTCCCCCTACATAACAGCGGAGCGTCTGACGCTCCTCTCGCACTCGAGCGGCTCTTTCCACCGCGCTCCGGTCGACGGCGACCACGTCCCGGAAAGCACCAGTTGCCGGTTCTTGGCGCTGCGGCACTTCTGAGTTAAACCCTCCGAAAACAGGGGCAGCCATGTTCCCAACTGTTTAGCGGGTGTCGCTGTGTTGTCGGCGCGGGAAAAAAAAAAAGCCGTATCACATCTTTTTGCTCTGGATTGAGGATTTAATTTCGTTCGGAAGCAGGCGGCTCGCAGGGAGGACGCGCGCAGGATTTGCCAGGGAAGGATATTAAAAGTCTAGTATTAACAACTGACGTCTCTTTACATAAGTCAACAGCCGGGTCGGAGTGCTCGTGGCGGGTGGGAGGGGTACGATTTGTACGATTTCCGCCTCCCAGTCGAAAAGTGGCCCTAATTATAAATGCGCAGATATTTGTTTTGATGTACGGATGACGCAAAGTTGCGCGGCCAAAAGTAATCAGGCTGTTATTTCCAAATTCGTGTTAAATATTGAAGCGGTTCTCTTGCCGCGCCACCTCATTTGCATATATTCATATTTACGCCAGGGCCGATGCTGGCTCGCGCGTCCTCGTGGGGACTGGCGACAGGACAGCCTCCCGCTCCGCTCTGCCCGGGGTGACGGAGCCTCGTCCTTCAGAGCGAGCAAAAGGGACACGAAAGGTGAACCGCTTTAATATTTCGTTTGCGCGGCTATTCGGGGCGGCTCTCGTACGGCTTTCCGGAACTTTCTGGGCCGCCGCCGCGTGGTCGTACCTGCGGAGCACGGCGGCCTTCGCCCCTTTCGCCCGTGTTTTACGCGTGTGGCCGTGTTTGCGGGGAATTCGTAAGGAGCAGAGGAGCCAAACTTCTCTGATTTCCACTTTCATCCTGCAGCTCAGCCTGGACTTCAGCACAGGTTTGGGGGGGGCTCAAGGAGCCTTCGGGTTTCTTTGTTCGAAACCCGCTTTTATGCTGTAGTAAAACCTTGCGGTTTAATTTTAAAATGCCCCAGCGACTGTGACGCACCCTTCTGACCACCCAGCCAAAATACAGGTAAACCCGCATCGCTCACCTTTCTGGCGGGAAACCCAGACAAAGCCGATCGATATCTCGGGGGGGTTACGGTGCGGAATACAGGAGCAGGACAATTAAGCAAGAAGGAATTTAACCAGAGGTCCGCAGGAGAAGAAACTCGTCCTTTACAAGAGTAAAGATTATAGCAACGGACGGACAGACGGACGGACAGACAGACGGACAGATAGATAGATCAATTAATGGATTGATGGATTGATTGATAGATGAATAGACAGATGGATAGATGGATGGATATATGGATGGATGGATGGATGGATGGATGGATGATGGATGGATGGATGGACTGATAGATGAATAGATGATTCATAACAAAGAAAGCTATCACAGAGGGTAAAGAAATATGACAGAAATACCACAGGTATTTTTCCTGAAAGAACAAAGAAACTTGACGTGCGAGACGTCAGCAAACAACTCGGGTAAGAACTGTGCAAGGAGACCTTACTTATTCAATCAGAGCCATCATCATCGCCATCATCATCGCCATCATCATCGCCATCATCATCACCATCATCATCGCCATCATCATCGCCATCATCAGCCCAGGAAGATGAAGTGGGGAAGCTGTTTGTTGGCTGCCGCGTCCTTGGACTCGGCGACCTCTGCTCCAGCTTCGTGACCCCTAACACACTGCCGCCCCCACCCCAGCTGTAGGTTGTTTTTCAGACTCTTTCAGGCTGCTCCTCTCCTCTCACGCTGGGAGATGTGACTGTCTGTGTGCTGCTTCTTTAATGTGCTGCCTCTGGTTTTGCTTTTGAGTCGTCCTTTTATGACAACTGCGGGAAGGAATAAGCAGAAGCAAACTTTCGGCAGATTTGACATTATTTGAATTGATGACCTTGGATAGCATTTTTTAAAAAAAAGCACCCCAGCTCTGGTTAAGTGAGCTTCTTCTACAAACACCCTCAGTAATTCCAAGACACTCCCTGGCGTCTCAACTCTGTTACCCAAATCCGTCGCAAGGGGATGGGATGTGATCTCCTTGTTTCCCTCCTTTTCCTATAATTTTACTCATCCGCTGGACCGATGACCCAGACCGCCCCGCCGCTCGCTCAGGGCCTTCGAAACAGCCCGTTCCAGCCACCCAGACATGTCCTTTGGTACGTGCTGGAGGGGCTTCGAATTCCCAGTTAGGTCTTCAGCAAGGTGGACTCCGGTGGATGTTCCGCAGCCCACCTCACACCCGGCTTGCAGGGTCTCCAGAGCGACGGCGAGCGAATCCGCATTCAGCAAAGTTTGTGACCTCACAACGTGCACAAACCCCAGCGGTGAAGCCGCGCTGCTCATGTAAGCTGAGCACATCGCACCATCTCCATCATCTCTCGACATCAGCTGATGGAGGCCTGCAGAAACCCCAGCGTGTTTCACCCCCTGCGCTCTTTGACAGCCTCGTGTATTATTTAGCCCTGGCGTAATGTCAGCGATTTCATACCAATCCAGCGGTGGAGGTCGGAAGAGGCGTCGTGCCTGCGACGTCTCTACTGCGAAGTCCTCGCCTCCCTCGCCCTCTCCCCATTTCCCACATCGTACCAGACGAAATGTAAAACAGACAAACACTCGGGCGTTTGTAATGTTATCATTATGTCTTCCAGTTCTTTATGCAAGTTTAGGCAATTTATCACTAGATGGAAACTTTCCCTTCGTTTTCCTTTAACCTCGACCCGCGGTTGTAACGTGTACCTTTGCACTCCGGCTCTATTTGCATATCGGCGTGCCGGTTAAGCTCGGCTTGTGCGCTGAAGGCGGAAAAAAAAAAAGTGGCGGTAAACGAACACGGACACCCACGTGTAAACACACACGCGCTCAGATTCCGGCCGCAAACACACCTTAATGAATTTCCACGGAGGTTTGACCTTTTGCGCAAAAAAATGTAAAAAAAGAAAACAGCCGTGCAGCAAAACAAGTGTTTCCTCATTGGTGGAGAGATGTGAGGGTCCGTAGCGACCAAAGCACAAGTGGACACTCCCCTGAAACCCCCCCCCCCCATCTGCCAGAGCTTCTCCACCCAAACTCCCGGCTCAGCAGCCTGTCCTCCACCAACTTGTGTGGTCCATCGATTACTGACACCGAGCGATTCCTCTTCCTGGGGGGGGTGTGTGTGTGTGTGTGTGTGTGTGTGTGTGTGCGCGTGGGAAGAATCCAGCATTAGGCCACAAAAGTGTCCGCTTTACAACTCGATGATTAGACTTTCAGGCCTAATTGCCCCCCTAAGGCACGGCGGCTTCCCAGCTGCCTCCCGACAGCAGCGCCGGGCGGCGGACTGACAGCCTTGGACGGCCCCGTTCACACGCACTGTGCCCCCGCTGGCTGCGGACTCCTCGCTAGGAATGATGGGATCCAGGACATTTATGCAACCCTCCTTTCCCACGTTTCTTTGCTGATACTGATATCAGTCGCAATGTGTTGGGCACCACAGTCGATCGATGAAGGCGAGAGGTCGCGGCACGAAGGAGTCCAGACCTCCCCGTCCTGGACTGTCGGCCGCATCTGGGAAGGAAAATGAGCGCCAGTTGCAGGCAATAAAGCCCCGAGAACTGATGCGACGGGTTTTGCATGTTGTATTTTTACCGTGAACTTCTTCCTCAGTCCAGCCAGGGCCGCCTCGCACGTAGCCACTGGGGAACCAGACGTGCACCAGCAGGTCAGATGGGTGACTTGACCCTTGGCTCATCACCCGTTTGGGGTTTCGGTCACGTCGGACCCGTCTGCCTTGCATCGGCAAAACTCACATATAAACCCCCCCCCCGGTTCTCGGCCGAGATCTGCAACCGGCCAAACTCCGATCTCAGCCACCCACAGCTCCACAATCCCGGTCATTTTTCCAGTGACTTATAGGAGCAGCAGGTGTCGTAGCGGCTAAAAATATGAACTCCGGCACTCGAGAATCCAAATTATCTGTTTAAACACCCGCACGAGCAGGACCGGAACACGACCACCGCAAGGCAACCGCTCGACCTGCTGCCCCAGGTTCTCACTCGACCTCCGATCGGCACGTCGGTACAACAATGCAATTCACAGCCTCAGCTTTTCAAGGACCCGTGAGGGAGCCTCAAAAGATATTCTGCTCCACAGCAGATTTCCATGGTTATAACTTATGGATGACCCCAGCGGAGGCCCCCCGCCTGACCAGCCTTGGCGCAGCTCCGCGTTACTCCCCATTTTTGTCACGTATCGGGATCAATGTATAGAATTTGGTTTCAGCTTTGTACTTGTCAGCATTAGTGCAGTTATTCTTTCCATCAAGCGGAAAGCAATATCTACAGCGCGCCGGTACGGCTCAAGGTCAAATGACTTGGCAGTCAATTTATTGTCAGAATTAATACACTTGACCAAAACTCGCCAGACTCAGACTAAAGTGAAAAAAGAACATCAAGCCTCAATTGAAAAAAAAAAAAAATTATATATATATATATATATATATATATATATTTATAATCTGCTTTTCCTTGCTTTCTCCTCGGTGTCAGTCGGGTTGAAACACTGCCAGGAACCTGCGCTGACGTGTGACTCCTCCACAGTCAGAGGACAGGACAGGTGAAGGACGCTCTGTCTTCACTGGTTCCCGACCCCGCTCGGGACGAATGGCCGGAAACGCTCGCTCTCCGCGGGGGGCGGGGCTTTGAAGCAGGTTTGCGTTGGACGCCCTCGAAAAACCAGAGCGGTGAGCCCCGTCTCGACATGTTTTCGCCCCCAATTTGTGCTCTTCGCCTCGGCCGACGTGCCGGAGACCCCACGTGGTCGGGGTCTGCGACGTCTGCGTATGTGGGAGGTAGCGGATCGATGCACGTGAACGAAAGTTTCTTTGCCAGCATAAAGGTGAATGTGCCTGGCGCCGATGTGGGAGCAGACAGAACAGCGGGAAAACCTGTGAACCTGCACTCCAGGGGGCGGGTTTGAGCCCCGCCCCCCGCTGCAGTGTCCCCGATCGTGGTAACTTCCTCGAGTTTCTCTCACAAATATCACCCCGCTAAGTCATTGTCAGTAGCTTAACATTGTAAGGGGACTTGTGAGAAATAAATAAATGTAATAGGCAGCCCTGGACACCAAAGTCCGGCGCTGCGTAATACCCTTGATCGAGGTACTTACTCTGGATTCATACAGAAAAAAAAACCCAGCTGTATAAATCATTGAAAGCAATTTAATTTAAAAACCAACATCGTAAGTCACCTTGGAGAAAGGTGACAGCTAAATAATGGTTAATAATATTGTCCTTTACGTACAAGGAGACTTTGGGCTTTTGTGTTCGGCAGCGACGTTACAATTATGCCGCGTAGGGATGACTGCCAAGTCCCGTGTCAACAGAAAGCTGGAAATGACAAGGTGGCGAGAGACGGCGCTTGGTTTACAGGGGACGGTCGACAGCCGCCGACGGAGGGGTGGGGGGTATCGACGCGGGATGAACGTCCGATGAGCGAACGAAGACCGCGAGCGGATTTTGCTTCACGGCCCCGCAGTGAATATCAAACAAGGTTGTTTCGATGACGTAGTTATACACGCCCAGGGTGACCTGCTGGCCGAAAAGGTGGACAGTGGAACCTGTCCAAGCTGTAAAGTCGGCGCTGTTGAGATGGGGGTTGGCGTTGACTCTCGGGGGCCTCAAACGCAGGTCTTCTGGGGAGACCAGCTGCGACCAGATCATCCTCGTCGGCTAAAGGTGACCGGATATCAAATTGACTCTTGTTTTATGGCCGAAACCAGGAGGAGGCGGCTCCGGTACGGGACTGGTTTGAAGCCCATCGCGGTTATTCCTTCTCTCTCGGGCCGCAGTCATCGAGAGCTGCTTTTTCGCCGCGCCGAGCCTGATTCTCCTTCGATTAAAAACGGATTTTTGCGTGCGGAGAGACTGCGCCCGAGACCCGGTGCTGCCGAGCGGGGCCGCGAGCCGCCGGGACGAAATCTGCATGAGAATGAGCAGTAAGAAAGGCATAAATGGAATTGTGTGAAATTGTGTCAAAAGGGCACAGCCGTTCTACATAAATTTGAACGCGCGCCTTCCTGGAGAACGCTTTCGACTTGTGTTTAAGGATTACGGAAGGAGTGTTTGCAAAGTGCACCGTGGACGGCGTCAGGGAATAGCCCCGGAATTCACCCTGATGCTCAGACAAACAAGCTGGTTAAAAAAAAAAAACAGCGCCGGGAAGTGGCGCCGTTGCCGATCGACGGGACGGCGTGTGACGCGTGCGGCTCGATTTCGCCACGTCTTCCGTGGAGCGTTTACCCGCCGCCGTGTAGTTTCATCCCCTTACTACAGGAGATGTTTTGCTGCAGAGTGCAGCTGGGAACCTTCCTCTAGGGCACAACCGCACCATCCCCTTCAGCCAGACTTCATTACCTGACTCCATCACCCAAAGCGGCCGACTAGGCCGGGTTTACATCCCAAGCTATTTACTGTAATTTTACACTGTAGGGCAGTTTTCACCTTATGAACTCTGGCTAAGCACCTCGACCACTCGCGCTCCAGCAGGAGCGGGGATTCAAACCCAGGTCGTTCGTCGAGGAAGGGACCTGAGTTTGAATCCCCGCTGCAGCGCCAGCGATCCCGGTAGTTTTAAGCGTGAGGTCTAACCGTGCTGTGGAAATTCTGGGAAACTTTAGCGCGGTAAACTGTGATGTTAGGCCTGCTTTAGCGGTGCCGTTTTCACCATACTGTAAAGGAGTGGGCTGCGATGGGCACAGGCCTCCCTCAGAGGGTCTGCAGAAGAGGCGAAGGCCTGGAACATTTTACAAGACATAAAGCAGGTTATGCAGCACGGATTTTGTTTTCTTCTGTATAAAGACACTTTGTAAGGACCCGTCCGGTTGGCCGCCTTTCAGGTTATTTCATCACCTCTCTGCGCTCCGCGCATTCGACGCGGGTCCGACCGCGGCCGTCGACCGCGGTGACGCCTTTCCCGTAACGCCGGGCGGAGGAAAAGGCAAACAAATCTCCATCGGCTGTCCTTGAGCGCATTTACCGAAATTGTTATACTTAATTGAAAATCATGAAGTATTCATAATAAAATATCGACCCGTCCCCGGCACTAAAACACTTTTTAATGCCCCGCGGTTTACTCAGCCGTCCTATTAGAAGCAGGGATGGCTATTTTGTTTACAAGCAGCAGCGAGGAAATGAATTCCACTATTGACTGACATTATCAGCCGCCTAGATAGACGCTACGGCGAGGTGAGCCGGTTCTTTCGCGTTAACGTCTGCCAGGGTCGAGCCGAGAAACGGATATGGGCTTGAGAGCACCCGTAGCATCGCGAGGAAATGGATTCTGGAATCCTGAGACCCTTCAAATGAGTTCGGATCAATAGTGGCCCAGAATACGATATGTAAAACAGTCGAACGTGCGACACGCGAGGTTTTTTTTTCCATTTCCTAAATACGACGGCCGCGCTAAATCCAACACCAGACAAAACGGTCCGTCCGAATGCGTTCGCGTGAATTAGTTTTAATGCGAAACTGTCAGATGCATAATTTCATCGTCCCGACCGATTGTTTTTTCCCGTAAAAGGCTCTGTGTCCTGAGGTGCGTCGGTGCGTTTTCTATTGACCTTCTGCGCCCTTAATGCATCTCGCATTGAAGACTTTGGAAGCGACTTTGCAGAAAGAAGAGGGCCGGGAGGCGTGCGAAGCGGCTCTGCCAACACCGGGGCCGGATACTTATCGACCCGCCGGGGTCCTTCCTGTCCCCGTGTCGGAGCCGCAGAACCAGCTGATGACCTTATCGCCGAGTGACTGTCGAGCAAGAGTGGGATGAGCGAGGTCCAGGAGGCCAGGGAGCTCAACCCCCTCCTCGCTCCACGTCCCCCTCTCACACGCACACCGCACTGTCACCCCCGTGCGGAAGAGGGTCCCGCCATTGGAAAGGAAAAGGGGAGGTGGGTGTGGTGGGTAGAGACGGGGCTGCTGCCGGGGATAAGAGTCAGGCTCCGCCCACCCGGAAATGGACTCCCTTCTGCTATTTCCCAGAAGTAAACGCTCACGGTCTATGGTGGAGTGGGCGCACTGGGACAGTCTTAAAGCGGTCCTCCCCAAGACACGGTCGGGACTAACCGAGGGACCGGCCCCTTCCGATTCAGAAAAAAAAAGCCTGTCGGAGACGTCGGTTCAAACGGACCTCGTCGGGCGCGACGCTCCCCCTCTCGGCGCTTATCTCCGCATTTGGAGATGTGCGGCGGATAAGGGGCTGCCACGCAAATGGAGGACGTGAAACGGTAATGGGACGGCGAGCCTAATTCCTCTGCTCTGCGAAGCAACGCCAGAGCTGCCGTTTTGCGCCCGGGCCCCCTCGGCCGGGCATCAATCCCCTCCGCTATCTCCGAGGTGCAGATGGCAGCGACGGAAACTCCATTTCCCTCCCGTCGAAATTTAAATAAAATGGATTCCAGCTATAGATTTCAAAGCTGTGATTCGGGCTCTCGAGTTTTCTAATCAGCGAGCACTTCTGATGTTCATTTGATGTTTTCATCAGTCGGCAGCTGAGTTTCTGATTATCTTAAAATAAAAGAGCGAAACAAAAGCGGGAACTGAAAGAGGGTCTGGGATGATCGTTCGCCGCGGCGGGTAGAGATGACCCGCACTTGCACGGGAGAGGTACGGTCTCGGCCCGCGGGAGAAAAGCGGGGACCGAGGAGATGATAAAAGTACATGAGATGATAACACAGATGCCTGGACCTTAACAGAGTCGAGCATCGCCGGTACCCTCCTCGCTCCGCAGCGCCGTAACCCGAGCTAATAAATACAAAAACCGTATTTTCCGCCCCGTCGACCCTCACCGTTTGTCAGCAAGGGTTCAAACGGGGTTTGTCTGCGTTTTCATTACCGGCTTATTAACGTTTTACAAATTTCAGCCTCTTCTCGTGTCACCGCGGGGACGCGGGCGTTGCGGTTAGGGTTAGGGCTAGCGTTCCTCCTCAACCGTGTTCTTTGCGCTCCCGGTAAAACGTGCCCGGTTGTACCCGCGCTCTCACCGGCTTTCAGGTTCTTCTCCGGTAATTGATGATGAAACCCTTGATTCATTGCCGCCGCGGTAATGAATAGCGCGAGCTGCGTTTTTTGAGGCGAAAGAAAGCACACCCGATTACTGTCAAGCTCCTTTGTTAATAATAAATTGGAGGAACCGTAGTAGGAGACGAAAGACCGCAGCCGAACCTGTTTGATTTAATGAGGGCGTTACATCCATCTCGACGGCGAGCGCCGATTGTGACGAGAGCCGTTTCGGAGACTCGCTGTCTCTCGCCGTTCGGCGGCAATTAAGGGTGGAGCTGACATCTTCATAAGTCCGCGGCGATACCTTCGGCAAGGCGACCCGGAGGGGCGGAACCCGCCCCGGGGGGACGCGACGACGCGCGGAGCCGACGCGCGTATTGCCGTCGACGGGCGACGGCAAGTTCTGCGAGGAATGTTTATTCGACTCGTTTCCTTCGGAAAGCACGCTGCAGAAGCACCGTCGGCGCCGTCCCTTTGTCTCCGTTTGCTGCCGCGAAGCGGGCCACGTGCCCCGGCAGAAGTTTCCGGAACAGAGTGGCGGCGCATTAAAGCATTTGCGAGCCGCGCGCATCTTAATCGCGCGTCCTTAATCCAGGTGCGGAAAGGAGCAATGAGCGAACGCTGAGTGCAAATAAACACCAAAGAAAGGCTGTCGATGGACAGCAAAGAGGAGAAAACGTGTGGAGTTCCACTTTGAGCATCTCCTAGGAGACCTTTAATTACCATTATTGAGAGAGCCGCGTGACGCCGGGCCGCGCGAGTAATAACTCTTCGGGCCGACCGAAACGCACCGTAAATTGGCATTACCGCGTTTGTTGCCACCGCGACGTTTGATGAGATGAGCGTGCAAAGTGCTCCTCCGTCTTTCCCTCGCTCTGTTTTAAGGGCCCTGCTGCACTTGGCAACTTGTCTCGAGGAAAAGAGACAAAAAGAAGTTCGGGTCGAGCTATTAATGATCCGGTTTCGATTCGGACCAGGCCGCTCTTTGACACCTCCTACTATGCTGTCTTTTCTCGTGTCAAGCAATGGGAGAAACCTGTCCCCCTCAGGCCATCTAGCAACTGGAAGGACACGAGCAAATGTGACACGTGCTGCAGGTCTTGAATCAGGGTTCGGAAGGGTGGGTTGCGGCACGTCCGTCCCGGGCCCACCTGGCTGTGGCTCATTGGAAAAGAAGCGCTTTGAGAAGGAGGGCGTGAGAGAAGCGGCTCGATGTTTGCAAATAGAGAGTTGTACGTTACTGTATTAACACTGTATGGATGTGAATGTTTGACAGGAGGAAAAGTGACTTGTTTGAATTATGGGGGTCAGGGGGACAATGCTGGGCCCAAAAAGCGACTAAGTATCGGAAGAGGTTAAGTCCAAATTCTTCTTGGAAGACAAGGCTTTGGCACATGAGACGAAGAGAAAGATCCCCGGAGAAGAACAACGCACTTGACAAGGTTGAAGGTCGACGCAAAAGAGGAAGACCTGCAGTGCGCCGGACTGACACATCGACCGCAGCTACGGGGGTCCTTCTGTCAGAGAAAAACCGTCCGGCTGAAAACCGAACGCGATTCGGGGCGACGATCCACAGAGCCGCCACGACTCGGCATCGACTCGACGGCACTTAACAGCAACAGCGTATCGTCTTGCAGTTTTCCGTAACCCGGGGCTTCGGGAAATAAAAAGCGGCAGGAAGTTCGAGTGCGTACGCCCCCCCCGGGCTCGTCGATACGCGTAGCCGCACCTCTGCCGGCACTCGCGGCACGAGAAGCGAAAACGTGACGGAGACGTATTCAGTTACAGGATCTGTTGCACCACGTGCTTCATTCCAGGCATCCTTCTTTTAATTCACATGTAATGACTCCATTAATATACCAGCGGGGTAATACAATAAAGTTGGTGAAAAAATCGATAATAACCACGTAAGTGCTTTAAAAGAAGTCTTTAGCGTTATCAGTTCCAGTATCTCCGCTCTCCATTAAAGTTCCCCCAGATGGAGCGTCACTCGAGGATACCGTAAGGTGACACCGGCGGCGCCGTGCGGGTCGGACTAGGTAGGAAAGGTTCTGTTGCTGAAGGGCGCGGTGACAGTAAGGGTGCGGCTCGGGCTGCGAAATCTCACGTGGAGGGGAAAATGTGCAAATCCCACTGATAGCTTTTCCTGCCAAACCAGTAGTCATAACTGACACGAAACTTCACACCTCTTTAGAGGGACTACCAGGATTTGGGCCCTGAAAGTCGTCACCGAGGAACTTACAGGAGGGATCTGCTGGCGTGCCTTCAAGCCAGCGAAGGGAAATAAACAACCGGGTTCCTACGTTCCTTCAAGCCAGCCGGAGATGTTGAGAATGTCTATCTCGCCGCCGCTCAGTTTACGGCCAGCGCACCTGACGGAATTAAAGCGACGCGTCTCAGCAGACCTCCGGGTGCTCGGTAAACAGAACGCGTCTTTATTCCCGTGGAAACCTCCGCGTCCTCGGCATCGTTTCCCTGTCGAAGGCTCGGCCTTTAAATCTCATTTGCCTGCACGAGTCTCCTGCGAGGAGCTGCAGGCTTGTGCTGCTTCACGCTCTTTGGGTTTTTTCACTCTTTCCCGCCGGTAATTCCAGGTAACAATAAAGAAGCAATGAAAAATTCAAATTTAAGGCAGCATCTGTGGATTTTAACGGAATAGGGCCAGGGTAAAGCCCGCGTTATCACGGTCGGTGCCACTTCTCGAAGGGTTCAAATCTCCTCAAGTCCTGCCGTTGTGGCCTTGATGGAGGTACTTACTCCGAACTGACCGTGAACGCGCCGGTGCCGGGAAGGAAAGCATCGGGCGGGCGAATAAATAACCGCGTGGAAGTCAGGAGCTTTACTTTGTCGCACCCAGGAGCAGCGCGGCGGGACCGTGACGCCCCGCGCTCGACGCGCCTTTTTTTCGACACAACAGGCCACCCCGGCCCCGCCGCCGTGTTCCGGCATCCGGCCGCAAACAGCTCGTCGCGTCTCGCCGCCGCGGAGGCCTCTGTGTCCTCCCCCCCCCCCCATTTATTTATTTAATTTTATTTTGTTTCAGTTATTTGTTTATTTATTTACCTATTTGTACGACTGCTTTACTCTCCCTAATTAAATGAGGGGAAACCGGCTGGTGCTGCACTTGGGCGGATTTTCAATTTTGTCAGCAAGATTCCATATGCAGCCATCTGAATTTCAAATGATAAATGTAAATACAAATCCCTCTCTTAGGGAAGCAATTACATTAAAGGCCGCATTATGGAAATAAAGACAAAAACCTACAAAAGTGTGATTTAATTTGCTGCATTTACTTTCTCGCAGAAATATGAAGAAAAGAACGCTGTATTTGATTTACTAATGTTTAAGTGCTTAGTCTTCAGTTAAAATCAAATTAAGTCGCATTTAAGCGAAACATTTATATCGCGCCAATCCCTAAAATGATTTTACTTTAGTTATTTTAGTTATTGTATTTGAATAAAACATTTCAGTGCGATTTAAACACTTGGTTAAGAGTAATGCATTTTTAATAGAATGGGACACTTGAAAAAGCAAGTATGGATTATATATGTTTTTGCTATTTTTACTCGGCACAAGAAAATGGAAATTACTGTTTGCTTTACAAATCTGCCGGTTCTAAGCTGTATTTCTGCAATCCACGCGCATTTGCAATTCCCCACTTTCCCCGAGTGAAGTTAAATCTTCCCTTTTCGCCTCGGTATCGATCACTGGCTTCTGCATCAGTTGCAGCGATTTATCGGTTCTGCCGTCAATCTGCGACGGTCGGTCGCCGCGGCTCGATGGCGGGTCGGCGAAAAGTAGCGGCCGATAAGAAGCCTTCGTCATCGGAGGCATCGGCGTTTTCCCTTTTCTTCCCCTCACGACACTAACGCTCGCTAAAATAAGCGCGTTTCGAGGAATTACTGCAATGTAGGCCGTTGCTGTGCAACATTTTTCATATTTTTTTCGACTTCTACAAACTATCAGCACTAATAGGGCCGTGGATCTGAGGCCTCGAGCTTGTCAGTTCAAAGGGAGTAAAACGCTTTGCTCTGGTCTTTGGCCAAAATAGCAGGAGTTACGGCAAATTTATATGATTCGCACACGAGTCGGTTTACAGCGCGTACACCTTACAAAACCACCCCATTAAACTGATCAGACTCCATTACACCCCTTTCGTAATTTCACCGGTTTTCTTCGGGTCCGTTTTATGGCACTAAAAGTGAAGCACGGAGCCCATAGCCAGCCGACGCGACAAACCGGGACCCGACGCTAAACTGCGACAACAAAGCAGCGCAACTAGGGCAGCTTCCAAAGCAGCCGCGTCGTCTCCATCGAGCCATTACGCGCGAGAAGATCGCCGTGCGTGAGCTGAGCGGCGTGAGACCCGCAAACCGGAATTCACCATAACCCCCCCCTTAATTCCCACTCAGGTGTTTTTGTCCCCCTCTGTTTACAACTGTTTAGCGGCAGCAACAGCGCGGCTCAGAAGTGGGACTAAACGTCCGCGAACCGATACAGCCGCATCCGTAACTTTGACAGAGGCGGTGAAAAAGTTCCGTGATCGAACTGCCTTTCGCTCGGCAAACGATCCCATGAGTTTATAAGTTTCAAAATGTATATTAGAGCTTAGAAGTTGGAGGAAGTGGGCGAGTTGGGCGCCGATAACAGCCTTCGGTAATTGGTTGCCATGCAAGAGTTTCCTGGCCTCTGAAACGGTCAGATGCAATAATAGGGTTCATAAGGGCTATTTCCATATGGCTTCGGGGGAGTTTTATCACAGCCCTCCATGGGGTGTGTGTGTGTGTGTGTGTGTGTGTGTGTGTTTATTTATTTATTAGTCCCAAGTTGTGGCCCTGCCTCTCTGGGGTCGGCCTCTAGGAGATTATACAGTAAAATTGTTTGTAATAACAGACAAGCGAGTTTCAGAAGTTTTCCAGAAGCACAAAAAGAGGCACCCGTGAGGAGTCTGTCCTGAACCCGCATGCAGACGTGGGATTGATTCATCGCTGAGGATTTAATCGGGTTGTTGCAGTGATTTTGCCCACCAGGTCATCCTGGGAGACGTGGAAGATACGGGAGCCCAGCTGAGTGAGTCGACACACCGACGCTTCTCGTGTTTTTTTTTTTTTTAACCAGCTTTCATTGTCCGTGTTGGAGGTGTGTATATCCCCCCCACCCCACCACAGCCACGTGTAGGCTCGTGCTGCAGACCCCCCCCCCCCCCCCCCCCCCTCCCCCCCACCACCTCGGCAGCTGCAGAGCACCGGCCGCCTCCTGGAGGAGCAGCTGCCGGAGATGATNCCCCCCCCCCCCCCCCGCCAACAAAAAAGTGAAACTGTGTAGTGGACGTATTTTTCCAGCGATAAATAAAATAGAATTAGAAGTGGAAGAAGGTTGCAAATAAATGACCAACATTTGAAATGAAAACCATGCAAACCTGTTCAGATGTTCATCCTTTTTGGGGTCGGATTCTAGTCGGTCAGTCTTTAAAGATCCTTGACCTGAATAAACAGCAGACATTTAAAAAAAGTTTTTTTTGTACTGCATACATCTACGCCTTGTGACACTAGCAGACAACTTGAACTGATGCACCACTGTGTGTGTGTGTGTGTGTGTGTGTGTGTGTGTGTGTGTGTGTGTTGAGGCTAATACACTAGATTTAGCCAGACTGATGTCACTGAGGGACAAACAGTGTTTTTAGTCTCGAAACACCAACCGCTGCTCTACTCCAGACCATCTGACACAGGCCGTTGTGCAGAGCAAAATGTGGAGAAAAACCAAAAAAAGGAGCGTAAACGCTGAAAAAATTCGGCGGACTCCCACGCGAGGAAGGTGGGGGGACGCGAACGTGCGGCTCGAGAAGAACGGGCGGGAGCGAGGCGAGTTCCGGAACCAAACGGCGTCGTCATTTGTTTTTTTATTTACCCGCACTCGGCGTCCCCCCCTCGGGGTGCGGCGGGAAAGAAGCGATAACATCCTAATATGATAAAGTATAAGTCAATAAGATGACAGCGGACAAATAATTAATGTGTGTTGGCAAACGCCGAGGAAAAGGTAATTAAAAAGACTGAGCAGATAAAGTATTTTATTACTTATATTGATAATTCCGCTCCGGAGTATAAAAGATAATTTAATAATTTCATCTCCACATCCTTTTTATCGATGCACAGCGCATCTCAAGGGTTCGCATGGACTGCTAAACTAATCCAAGGTGCTTCGCCCTCCGAGACACCGATTATAGGATTTTAATTGTTTGTTTTAAAAGTTTTGCTCTTCATAATAACAGCTCCGCGGCGCCGCATTGATTTGGCTATCAAACAGGCATGGGAAGCGCTTCAGCGGCCCGAACGGCACCTTTTCCCACAGTTCCCCGCTGCTCGGGCCTCCCGGTCCGCACCCTCCCCTTCGCAAATCCGCCGGCGTCTGTGCCCTGCGTGGATTTAATAGTTTTTGCAAAGTTCAGGAGGCGCTGATCGGATGCACGTATTTCAGAGCCCGTTGATATACGGCCCCCTGGGGTGTTTCGTACCGAAAACGGCTGTCGGCGCTAAAACCGCAACGGCCGCGTGGATCGTATATCATATGCGAGCACTGCAGCGTGAGCTCAGTTGAGGGGTTGAGTCTGACCATTTAAGACTCGTTCTTGCATCATCTCCGCTGCAGGATATTCCGGCGGCACAGTGGGGGATTCGCAGCCGCGGGTCTCGACTTGGGTTCAAATCTCACTCAGCCTGCACGGAGTGGACACGTTCTCCTTCTTTTCGGATGAACCTGGTTTCTTCCAGGTGCTCTGGTTTCTTCCCACACTCCAAGCATGTGTTTGGGTGGATGTGTGACTCTCAGTTGCCCAGAGAGTGTGTGTGTGAGTGTGTGTGTTGGGGGTTGGTTCATCCTGTGGTGTTCTGTCTAAGACGTCGTTCGATGCTTCTGGGATCGACTCCAAACCACTGTTACCCTACGTTGGTCTATTGGCTACTGAACGTGGGCTTCGTCAAAAATGCATGTTTTACCGTGGTTTAATGGTGACTGGTCAGCTCTGGAACCTTCTCTTCTCAGCTGGTCTGTCGCACGTGTGGAAAGTCCCACCTCCTTTTCCTTGAACACGTCTCCTTGTTCCCGCTTCAATGTTGGGAGTACCTGGCTCATGTAGCGCTCGCCGCTCGGTCCGACCCGATGAAGCGTTGAGCCTCGACCGACAGCGGGCCCGCCATTTCCAAAGACGGGAGAGCGGATAATAAATGCTGCGGCTAAAAATAAAGCGTGCGGAACACAGGTCAACAACTCAACAACACTACAAAACGAAGAACAGCGGTTTTCCCTCACATCTCGGTATGTTGCCAGTTCATAAAGTAGCAGCATTTTTCATTTCTTTCAGTTGGACAGAGTGAAACAATCCAAGGAATCTAAAACAGAAAATGCATTTTATTCAGTTCCACTCAAGAGGAGGTCGGGAGCGTCTTCTGCCCTCAGCACAACGTGAATTCGGCAACAGGGTGCTGGTGGCTTCGTGTTGAATTGACTGCTGCGCACCCATCCTCATCCCAAACATGATCCGCGAGCTTGAGAGACTGTGACTGTGCAGGCTGTTGAGATGATCGGTCAGACGTGGGAGTTCCTGGACCCAAGTGCACAGTTTATTTACAAGTGCTGTTTTCAAATGCAAAACTGGTGAGCGGTGGAGGTGCCTGTGACGAAAGACGTGAAAATTCGGGCTGCGTGGCAACAATGAGAGTCTGATAACGCCGTGAGTCGGGAGTCACGATGAAGAAGGGGATCAGAAAATGTAAACAACACAGCTAGCGGGCATGGAAAATACCGCGAAACACAGGGCACGACTGGGTTGTCTCTGGTGGTCTGTGTCGGGTTGACTGTGAACCGGGTGAGGACCAGGTCAGGAGTAGGACTTGTGAAAGTAATGCTCGTGTTTATGTGATGCGCCTATTTGGTACACAATACCAACTGTTGGCCAAGAAATCATCCCCTGCCCCGTTATGCCGCCGGCACCGGACGGTCCCCTGCCAGCTGTACCTAATAAAACGGCCAGCGAGCGTAAGAGAAGTTCCCTTCGCAAATAGGGAAGGTTACGGGGTCGTAAGGTGCCGCCTTCCCCGACCCTCTGAGGGACAGCGTGGAAGCTGGTGACCGGGTTCACCTCGGAACGGCCTCTTCGGCGGCGGCCCTCTCCGATCGGCACGTCGACGCATCGGCTCCGGTCGGGGGTACAATATTCGTCTGACTTTCAAGCAAAAGCACGCCCTGTCATTCACCCTTAAAGGCCACCCTGAAAAGAACCGCGCTTACCGGGCAAGACGTACAGCATATAAGCGAGGCGTTCGGATCTACAGCCAGGGCGCAAACGTTATTTTTAGTCCGGCGGCAACACTTGGGCCAGGCTGTTACCCCACGGTTTACCTTGTTTGTTTCCTAACTTTGGCAGGTGCTTTTTCGCAGTAAACAAGGTGCGTCCAATTAAGCCCACGGGCCACATCTGCGGGGGGCCGTAATGAAATGGCCGCGTGCCCTTTGAAAGCCCCGCAGAATGACTGCTGTTGACAGAACAATTAGCATTTAAAAGGAGGAATAACCTTTACTTGATACATAATTTTTATTGCCCTGGACTTGGGCGGCGATACGGCCCTGGCAACGGCGGACAGCCCCCCTCCCGGACCACCCCTGTTTATTCGAACCGGACAGGGACAGACTGACCGCCGACGTGCGCAGGGTGCAGATGGCCGCTCGACAGTTACGTTTTGTCGCACATTTGAAAGATACCGCGTGGCGCGTTTTTGATTCGCCGCACAGTTGATACCCGGATTTCAGCGGGTGGCTCGACCCGCTCGTGAAGCTGCTCACCTCATTGTAGCACAGGCCTTCCTCGAGGGTGGGGTGGAGATCCGCTCCCTTCGCCACTACACGACAACCACGTGTTCCAGTGCGTGGGCCACACAGTGTGAATTGTAGAGCGTGATTTGATGTTTTGACATTATAATTCACAGTAAATCTCTGTGGTCAACGTGCATATTTTCATGCCGGTACTCATGTCACGATACCGTTGTAATATGTGGCTGATGTGACAAAACCGTTCCTGAAAGGAGCAGCCTGCCCTCCCAAAAAAGAGAGATAACACGGTAAATGATTAGAAATGCATACCTGTGAAGACGTGCTCCTGCTTTTGTGTAGAAGGGCAGCGGGCAGGACTACCGGCTCCTGCAGGGCTTCTTCCCGACCAGGCAGCCCGGGCGCTGAGCTTGATCGGCAGCCATTACTAGCGGGCCAACACAATAATCCGGCGCCTGCGTCCCGAGATTGAAAATCACACAATGGCAGCTGCACACAAAGAGCAGAAGTAATAAAAAGGGAGAGGAAATAAAAGCGGGCGGAACAAAGGGGTGCGCTGACACCCACGAGGCCCGCCGCTCCAGACACTCCCCCGGCTCTCGTTACTGAACTTTTCACGCAAGGTCACGCGTGCGTCTGATGGGGGGCACCGTGCCCGCTAGCCCCCTTTCCCACCGCCCGGCTCCCATCAGGGAGATCTAGATGGCATTTCGGCACCGGCTTTGTTTTAAAGAAACGATGGGAACGGAGATCTCCGCTGAGCTCTCCGCTCGCCATCGATTTTGTCCGGCGCGTCACGCGGTCGTCTTATTCGGCTCGTTCCCCTTTAAGGCTCTCCGTCTGTTAGCTTGCTGACAGCTTTAAAGTGCTGTAACTCACGGGTGCCAGGTGTTGAGACAAATCCCAGATTACCTGCTGAGATGATGGGAAGAGAAAGAACGAGAGAAGACCCTGCTCTCCGGATGCTTAGTATTTTACCCATTTATACAACAGCAGGAAACATTCTACAGGAAACCAGTCGTCGGTCAACCCTAATCCTGGCCTCAGGCTGTCGTTCGCAAGTCCCTAGTTAATCCTCAGCCAATCCTGACCTAGTCCTCACCCAGTCCTCAGCCAGACCTTAACTAATCCTTAGCTAATCCTCGCTCTGAAACCAGTCCCTAACTAGGCCTCATCCGGTCCTTTGCCATTATTTTGTCAGTCCTTTGCCATCCTGTGAGCCCGATCTGCTCCGCAGTCAGATTTTAACCGATCCTTAGCCAGGCCTTAGGCCGTCTTTAGCTAGTTCTCACTCGATTCTTTACCCAGTCCTCAGCCAGTGCCTAACCAGTACTCACTCAGTCCTTACCAAGTCCACAACCAGTCCTTAACCATTCATTGTCCGGTGTCTAGCTAGTCCTTAGCTAGTCCTCTTAGCCAGCTGCTAGCTAGTCGTAGATAGTCCTGAGCAACTCTGTGTCCTAGCTAGTCTTTATCCAGTCCTTGGCTAACCCTCCACCCGCTGACCCGGAAGTCAGGTTACGGTGCTCTGCAAGGCCTCAGTTTGGGTTCTCGACGCGCTCGGCTATTCCTCCTCACCCACGGTCAACATGCGGGGCGACCTTGTTATTTCGGCATCGAATTGTGAGTGACACGCCAGATCCAGCCACAATCCCGAGATTTCAATGCATTGCATTCTATGTCTCAATCAGGGGCTTCGGTGTCGAACAATCTCGTCTTCTCGCTCGAAACGAAGTCTGCGGTCACTTATTCGATTCCGTGTATTTGGGTAATCCAGTAGCCGGGGCCTGTAATCTCTCCTGTGGACCCAGGCGATGCGGTGTTATGAAGGTTGCCATGGATATGGACCCTTTGAAACACCAATCCGTCCTCAGACTCGGCCGCTACTTTAGGAGAAGCAGGAAGATTATCCCTTCTCCTCTGCCGCAGAGGCGATGTTCCTCGGCGGTGCCAACTTTAGAACCATATCTCTCATACAAGCCATTTTACACAAAAGGTGTAATCACCCAAACATGAAATGTCATAAACCTATTTTGCGATATACATTTTAACAGAGCGTGCCATACAGTAGTCAGTAAATAAGGTCAGGATAAATCCTTGGGATTGTAAAGCTGTCCTTTCTGCTGTTTTTAATTTCACACATATTTGCACAGGAAAATTACATTTTACTTATCTAATGTAGTCGAGAATCCCGGGAAAATATCAAGGCCGTGGATTGGTTGTGGATATTCGATTGTAAGCGTGACCCATCGCATTTTGGGCAGACGCTCGCAAAGAAATAAACTGCTAAGTGACAAATCAGTGACTCGCTTGTTTTTCATTGTTATTTGCTTGTTCGTCCGCTTGCGGTTTGCTTTGCGAAAAAGGAACGAAATCGTTGTTTTAGTCCGGAAAAAAAAACGGCCGACGTGCAAGGAGAACAAATAGGAAGGAGCGAGTGGCAGGTAATGTGGCCCTACATGATGGCAGAATTAGTGCCATTTATAATGAAGCTGCTGAGCCGTATTCCCTTAGCAGGTCCGCGGTCTTGTTCAAATTCTGGCTTTATGAGACCCATTTGCACTAACACCTGTTCCTCCGGCTCGCCGGGGTGTGTGAGGTGCGTGAGGCGGCCCAGTGGTGGAACAGACCGTGTATGCGCACGGTGCTCCTCCAGACAAAGGTTCAACCGCCGTGTTTGTAGACAATATTGAGTGTGGCTCCGGGCCGGACGCCGGGGACCACGTCTCCCTCGGGCTCGAAGCGCCGAGGCCGAAGAAGAAGACTTCTGGTATTTAATGGAGTTTAATGCTTCTGGTGTGATTTTCCAGGGGGTGTGCGAGGTTGCGAACGTTCAGGGAGTAATGTTATTAAGTTGCGTCTCCATGGCAATGGGGCAAACTAAACTTCTGCTAGCATTTTGGGAAGATTAAGAGGAGCTCTGGAGGTCACGACACTAATATATCCAAGTTTAGATTTGAACAGGAATGTTCACCAGACTTGTCAGCCTTTACTGACGTACAGAACACTGTTAAAGCAGCACGTGACCATTTGCCAGATGTTTCCTGAATGGACTTTGTTGCATCTCATTAGTATTGAACCAGATCAGATTTCTTTAGACATAATACAGTCGTATCTCGGGTCCGTCCAGTCAGCGCGAGCACCTCGAACCGCTGGTATCGCGGCAGGAGCCGGATTTGAACCCAGCTCTAACCGCAATGCTACCCACGTACGTACGCCCCCTGCCCACGCCAGCCGCACCCCCACGGAGCCCGTTGTTAACATGTCCTCGACTCGCACGATCCACAGCCAGCGTGAGATGTATGATTTTTATTATGGTCCCGCAGACAGACCGAATACACCACCGCCCTGAATGATAAACCCAGGGGGGCTGTAACCTTGTGCCGTTTACTATGAGGTCGGAAAAATGTATGAATGAGTACGACGGCATAAACTTGACTGCGAAATATGAACATTTCCAAAAAAATCTTGACTTTGCGGCGAGGCTGACGATGACGGGGAGTGCGGCCGTAATTATTTTTAATATTGTTTTATTATCAAACCCACCATCTACAAAAGGGAGGGTGAGCTCGCTTTGAAGCACAGGTTGGTGTTTCTCCGGTCTGGTTCGACTGCTCTTCCCATGGGCAGGCCCTGCAGATAACAAAGGCTGAAACAACAAGCAGTTATCTCGAAATAAAACAAGAAAACAGATATCCCCTCGGCGCATAATTTCACGAGAGAAACAGCGAGAGAAGCGCACAGAGACTCGGGGGGGGGGGGGGGNGATACAACAAAGTAGTGGGGCCAAAGCTATTCTCTTCACAAAAGGGGGGGGGGGGGGGGGGGGGGGGGGGATTTTCCATTTCTGCTGTACCCCACCCTGCCGCTGCTGCTGCCGTCGTCTCATTTTTGAAGTGAAGTTTTCTCTCATACGTGGAGAGTCTTGGTGGGAAATGTTTGCGCGGTGGATGACGGATGGGAGCGAACGATAGGCCAAAGCCGCCCGAAAGGCTGGTGGCCCTCGCTGGGCTGCGATAAAAGCCCCGAGTGGCATTCTGCAGAGAGGGTTTGTTGACCTCAAACCGCAAGCGCTTGCAAAGGACCCGCGATCGCCGGTCCGGCCGCTAGGAGAGGGGAACAGAAAGTAAAGAGAGTTTGCAAGCGGTCGACAGCCGTCAACCACGCAGAGACTACAAATCAGGGGCCTTTTCCGCTCCCGTCCTGCAGCTTTCAGCCGGTCCTCCATGTCCCTGTGAGCCACCGTCTCCACGAGAAATTCGAGGAGGCAATTTACCTCGTTCTGTCAAGACAGCAATAAATTGAATTGGGTGTTTTGGTTCCCTGCAATAGCAGCAGCCGAGGAGATTGAGTCCGGGCTAAAAGCTGGAGAGACCTGCTCTAAATACATGTGCCGTTCATTTGGCTGCCACCGATTCACTTCTCAATTACTTTCTCGAGATGCGCTTCTCATTTATCTTCCAGAAATACACTTCTACTGTGGCCAAGCCTTTCAATGGCATCCGCAGGGTTTTCGTAACACTACCGTGCTTTTCGTCAACCTCGGCCGGGCGACCGAATGCCCTTAACCCGTCTCCTAAACTGTAAGTGCAGAGCAGACGACGGTGGCGATCGATGCACACGCGACACCCTTTACCAGGAAACGCACAACCACGGGGGCGCCGCCCCTTCAGGTTACGCGGGTCACCGCTTCGGTCCGGCGCCGTCCTCTCGGCCTTGTAAAGGTCCGCGCGCGGCTGCGATAAAATCTTTGATTGGAGGGTTTGGTAAACTGAGGCCAGATGTGAGATGCGCTGTCACAGCAGGTATAAATATAACGTGGAGCGCGACAAACACAAAACAGCAAGGAGCGTGGATAATCGGGGGCCGCGTGTACAAAACCGCGAGCCGAAATTCACTCGGCTGACACCTGGAATGAGACAAGTCACCTCCTCCGGTGACATTTCGCAGCTTCGATTGTCATCTATTGACAGTAGTCATCTCACCCCTCTCCTCCCCCCTAGGAAGGGTCCCAGTAAACCCTGGAATAATGTGCAAAAATCGTGAAATTTATCAGCCACCGTCTCTCAGTGGAACGAGGCAACCCTTGCCAGTCCTTCGTGGCCGCGACCCTACAACGTCCCATCGCGGTGGGATCGCAGGCGCGGATTCTCATTCTGCCGGAGCACCACGGCACCTCGCTGGTCGTGTTTGCGTGGAGAACACGCGGGCTGTACCTTGACCTGCTGCAGGTTTTGCACTCGTGTCTATTTCTGACATGCTCGTGGCGTAAATATCTGTGGAACGCACAGTAAGGGCTCCCATCATGCTTTGCTCACTCCGCTGAGGGCCCTTGACACATTCCCGATGCCCTGGGCAGAGTCCGGCCTACGTTCGGTGACCCCTGGTTACAATCACAGTTTCTGGCGTGTTTAAATATGGGTCTGTGCGGAAACGGGCCTGTCAACGCAGAGATGCCTGGATATTTACAGAAGTTGTAGCTTCAAGCGAGAAAGAAAACAAGGTTTGAGTTCCTTCTTTAGAATTAAAGGTTAAAGTAGAACGATAAGGAAATTGATTGATTTACTGCCTGAGACCCGGGAAAACTTGACAGTGGGTGGTGTGGTGGTTAGAGCTCCACGGATACAGTAAAACATACCCAGCAGTATAAGCGGGTAAACTGTAAGTTGCTTTGGTCAAAGCGTCACATTATTTGTTTTTTAGATTACACACACACACACACACACACACACACAGCAGAGACTGATGAAGCAGATGCAATTCCGAGTCCTCAAACAATGCAGTGGATCACGCAGGTCTGAGGTGACCTTTAAGAAAAAGCTGACCTTGAATAAATGTTCCTCCACTGAGGTCACAGCACAATGGGTTTGGCTCCCAGTTTCATTCTCTGGGCTCGATTTTCACTCCACTCCATCTTTTTATCTGGCAGTAACTTCATGGGCTTCATATATTTGACTGACCTCAAAGGGGACCAGTGCAATCTCGTTCATCTTCTTCTTTTGCTGCTTCCTCTTCTTCTCCCTTCTCCTGCTTCTATTTCATCATCACTGTCTTCTTCTTCTCCTACTTCTCCTTCTCCTGCTTCTATTGTGTCATCATCGTGATTATCCTCTCATAATCTTCTTCCATTTCTTCTTCATCTTCTTTTGCTGCTTCTTCTCCTGCTTCAATTTCATTATCACTGTCTTCTTCTTCTTCTTCTTCTTCTTCTTCTTCTTCTTCTTCTTCTTCTCCTGCTTCTATTTCATCATCACTGTCTTCTTCTTCTTCTTCTTCTCCTTCTTCTCCTTCTCCTGCTTCTATTGTGTCATCATCGTGACTATCTTCTCATAATCTTCTTCTATTTCTTCTTCATCTTCTTTTACTGCTTCTTCTCCTGCTTCAATTTCATTATTACTGTCTTCTTCTTCTTCTTCTTCTTTTTCTCCTGCTTCTATTGCGTCATCATCATCTTCTTTTGCTGCTTCTATTTCATCATCATCGTCATCATCGCCATCTTCTTCTTATTATTACGAATCCACACAATAAGGTATCCTAGATGTGTCCAGGTTACAACAGCAGCGAGAGCACTTACTAGTCCCTTCAGCTGTGCAGTGTTTAGTGTCACAGACACACCGAAGAGAGCGGACCCCGTGGAGAGACGAGCCGGAGTCCACGCCGCCCCTGGGTCCACGGGCTCCGGAGCGCCGCGCTCATTTGCTCCAGCTATTTTTTGCATAGCGGCGCAGGGGCCGTGATTGAAAGCTCATCTGCAACCCGATGCAAGTCGAACACTGTGATCAAGCCGAGGGGAGCAATTTTCGCATCAGTGACGAACGTCTCCCGTGTCCTTATAGACAATGTGAGATTACAAAGGAGGAATACATAATTACACATATTCAGCAGAACACTGTCCACAAGTTAAAGACGGGCGCCTGACAAAGTGTGCGAAAAGAATCTCCGAGGAGCCGCATCACCTCGCTTTACCCCCCTCTTTACCACGCCGTGATACCCACCTTGTTAAAAAAAAACCTCACGTTAATTCAGCTCAACACGTCGGCCCACGTTTTGAACATCACGCAAGCCGAGCGACTGTGCCCAGTTAAAGCAACTTAGAAATGTTTTTCAGTGTAACAGACAGTCTAAAATCCAGCGGAGCCCATTGTTTCCCTCGGCGAAATACGCCTCAGTCGTATTTATAATGTCTTGAGATCTGAAAGGTGCCAATTTTGATTTTTCTAACATGAAAGCTTATCTCACACCCGGTGTTTTCAATGCTTTAATTTCAGTTCATTTCCAGTCCAGAGGACACATATTTTTGAAATTATTTCAAAAATTGTTGCCGTTTTACCAACATTTCAGCGGGAGCCTGTTTAATTTTCCCTGTGTAAATAACCCGTTTCGCTCCGGCTTCCTTTTTGTGTCCTTAAAAGTGTACCGTGGGTGGGGGGAAAAAAAAATTAGAGCTGCATAAAAAGGACTTGAGTTTTTGACCTCACTAAGTCCGGGGTACAAAGGCAGCCACACATGCGCCATGTGTTAAATTGAATGCGGATTTTCAAAGCGAGTCGATCTGTAGAAGAGGTCTGACATTGAGAACTTTAATGTGTGTTTCTAAGGCAACATGAGACCACTGAGGGAGTTCCAAAGAGGCCAGATAGTCGGCCCTGAACGACGAACGTATCGGCGGCAAAAAAAAGATGTAAAATTATCTAATCTCGCAAGTGTCGGATATCTTGAAGGCATTCATCAAACCGGGAGGAACGGCATCGCAAAAGAGCAGCGATGGTTTCGAGTCAAAGCTTATTGATGGGAAGATGGACCCTGGACAGGATTAGTAAGGATAGTAAAACTTTGTAAGCGGCCTTAAGGATTAATACGTTTTTTCCCAAATTTATGCTTCTGGGAATGTCCAGGAAACCATTTTCTGCTGCCAACAGTTGAATGGATCAGTAAAGGTGTTGGCAGCTGTTTCACAGATCTTCTCAAGGACTCTGATGGGTTCTCAACAGGGTTGTGTAAGAGCTCAGAGACAAAAACTATTTCAGGCAATCAGGTGAACCCAAAGTTAGTCTGATACAATAAAAGCATAGATCCATCCATCCATCCATCCATCCATCCATCCATCCATCCATCCATCCATCCACCCATTTTCACTGATTTGTTGCTTTAATAAGCATCTTAGTCGCCTTGAACAAAGGTGTGAAAAAACTGTGATTAATAACTACAATAGACAATACCAGGTATCTTCAGAATTGGTTTCTGGAAAAAAAAAAAAAAAACCACCAGGATGATGTCACAGCTCCAGATTACAAGACATGAACAAGTCTGAACTTTTACAGGAGACTGTAAGCGGCGGAACGCGGCCGAGTAAAATGTCCGCCACTTCCATCCCTCTCTAGGGTCTAAAATGACGATCCCAGACACGACGAGGCTTGACGGTATTTCAGGATGTAGGAAAAGTGTTCTGAGTGCAAAAGGAGGCCGTACATAAACGTTCCACGCGTTGCTTCCATTATTTTGTCCCCCATGTCCGCCCACTTTTACTCGGGTTCAGAACCCAGCATCCGGCGCAGACAGGGGTTCTTTGATCTGACCAGCGACGTCTCTCTTGCTGAATTATAAAATGCGGTTCATGAAAAACACTCCAAACGGCTCCTTTTTATAACGTGGGTGAGAAAAAACACTTTTGTCGTTTTAAATATTCATGCGCAATGTGTCGCGTTTGCTGGTAGAATGACGTCTCGCTCTCTATTTTTACCTTCCAAGGTTGACGCAGTGAAAGCATTTCATTCCTACCTTTTTAGCGAACAAATTGTTTAATCATAAATTCTGTTTTATCAGGGCAGCAGCAGTCATTTTGTCCAACAACCCCCCCCCCCCCCCACTTTTCCACGCCGGGTTTATTATCTCCACCGTAAGTGTGGAGTTTACTGACTGGTGGATTTTTTTTTAACAAATGGCCGTAATGTCACATTAAATATGACTATTATGGGGTGAAATACACCCGTCGATCGCCTCGGGCAACATAAAGCACCTCGATGTTAAGAGCCACCTGTGATGTAACAAGACCGGCGTTTAATTGACTGAGTTTCTTCAATAATAACTTGAAACCGCTGTCTATTCATTCCTTAGATTTAATGCATCTTTCGCCAGCTATAGATGCTTTTGCCAGCTGCACAATGTCCATTTATGTGCATTATTTCTGGCCGGCTCCTGCCGAAAACGGGAAAGGCCGCATTCGTCGTCACTCGGGGGGGGAGGAAAAAAAAATGTCATCCATTTTCTTTGGCCGAGATGCTCCCTGAGTATCTCATCAGCGAGGCCTGGCTTGCTCATGAAAGCAAAATGGAAAAGCTTTCATCCGCCGTATATCAGCGGAGCTGCCGGGCCGGCCGAGGCGCTTCCCGGGCCGCACGCGGGCGCCCGTCCGTCCTTCGCAGGCTCCATTAGCACGCCGGCATTTCCAAGTCTCTTCTCAGACCCGCAGCTCGGCGACAACACACGAATACCTTGTTTCAAGAAGCTGGCTGTCATTTCTGGAGGAAAAAAAAAGAGGGGGTGATTTACCGTAAAAACAGACCTGTTTATTTGGCTGTGAAAAGAAAGGACTGTTTCACAAAACAAGTACAAAATGTAAGAGCGGAACAGGAATACATTAGGGTGTTGGTTTTAGGCGAGCGATACGAAGCGCTGGGTGGCGGTTTGGGTGTGGGCTTGAATCCATCTCAGTCTGTAGGGAATTTGCACGTCCATCTTGTGTTTGTGGGGGTTTCCTCCTCGGTCCAAAGGTATGTGATTTGAGTGAATTGCTCGCTGGGAACTGTCTTTAATGTTTACCTGTGCTGGTGTGGAATCCCTGCGGCGGATTGACATCCCATTCAGACCGCAGTCTCCTAACCTTGGTCCCTGGGACCCTAGGGTCCACTCACCACCGCCCTGAGCAGGAGAAACGGTTAAGGTTGATGGATGGATGGATGGATGGATATAAAACATCCCTACTGCACTTGTGTTTTCTTCTATGTTTGACTTCACTATTAAAATCATTAAAAAAAGTTGGGCACTAACATGATTCCAGACGCATAAAGGCAGGGATTTGACTTGAGAAATATGGCACCCTGCAAGGACCACCTTCTGGGAACTTCAGGTGGTTATAAGGTAACTAGAGACCCAAAAGTATGCTCAGCACATCGCTGAATTTGTGTAAACATATGTGTTTGAGAGACTCTGGGTGTACCAGGGTCAATCTGAGGACCTGGTCTGGATCTAGATCACACCAGGCCTGGGAAGTGACCGGGCGGAAACGTTTGTCTGTTGCCCGTGTTTAACCTAGAACAAAGCAGACACAATCATAACATCTACTCAGCACAACAACCAGGAAACAATCTTAGTACAAGTTAAAGACAGTGTGAAGTTCGCAAATGACGTCACCGTCACGTCTGATTCCACGTTTCAGAAGTAAACCTCACCGTTCAGCCGGTCTTTCGAAGTTCTAATCTTCTCCGTGGCTTGCACCTGGTGCTCAATCCCTCGCACTGAAGCCATTCCAGGTGCAGGGAGCGGGTGGGTGTGGGGGGGGTCAGGTTCCTGGCCGCCACTGTCACCTTTGACCTCACCTGGATAAGCAGGTTTATCAAAGCAGATGGATGTGGCAGCAGAGCAAAGTCTTTAATTCCTGACCTTTTTATCCAATAAACCTTTGCTGATGTTGCTGCTCTCTGTTTGCTTCTTTGGTCGCAGAGTTTCTTCGTCCAGAATTCATTCTCCTCACATAAACTTACTTCTCTTTCTCACTTTAATTGTATCTCGGCGACCCGACCAAGATGGTCAGAGCGAACACGTAGATCAAAAAACATTTCATAAACAAAGACTTTCTGAAGTGTGACAGAGAGCTGCCGATGGTCACTTTGCTCTAATGAAGATGGACGCTTCAAGGCCGCGGTCTCTGGTTCCAGATTTACGCCGCAATAAAGTGCCTAAATGGCATTTGCATAAAACCAACGGCGGCCGCGTACGAACCCCCTTCGTTTGAAACTCGAGTCGACCGCGCTCTCCAAGCGCTCTCAAAGTCAAGGCAGAGTAATTCCGAGCTGTAAACAAAGACCCGGCTTTAATAAACAATCCTCAATTGCACATTCTGCATAAATAACTGCCTTTCGTCTCCTGTCAATCTTCATGTCGCGCTCGGGGTAACAAATACCTGACGGAGTGGCGAAGGGTGCGCGTCGCAACGGCAAATCCACGAGTCTGAGAAGAAAGAACCGGATAAATCAAAGTGTTGGCGGAGACGAATTTCCGGAGGTGTTGGGACGAACCCCCGGCCGGTTTTCGTAAACCCACCTCTACCTCCATCTCGTTCACGGATCAAGACCCTCGCTCGGATCCCGAGCCCCACCGGACACAACGAGCACCGAGCCAAACACGTCCACGACCGTTCTGGTTCTGTCGACTGCGTTTTCATCGTCCGTCTCTGGCGGCTAAACGTCCGCTCCGCTGCCGAAGGTTGAGCCAGCGTGACGCTACGACACGTCGGGCCTTACAGGAACGGCACCGAAAGGCCAACGGAGTCTCTCAAACGCCGCAGTGAAAAGAAGCACCTCGGCCACCTGAAACAAGGTGGCGAAGCACCGGGGCATTAAGGGTAAATACGCGACGCTTCCTTTCGAAACAGGTGCGATGCGGCGTGGGACAGGTTTCAAACGGATTGTGCTTGCGAGACAAAAAAAAGACATTAAAATTTGAGCACCTGAAGTACAGAAAGGCAGGCGGAAGGAGCGGCGCACCTGGAGGTCCGCCTCCCTCCCGCAATTAGCGCGTTTAGCCGCCGCGTCGCTTTTCATACATAGTAATGGTTGGCAAATTAAACAAATTGCCTGCGTGGTGCTGTATAAATGGCTAAATTCGATTCAGGTACGGCGAGATTGCGTCTACAAGGGAAGAAGGTGTAAGACCTGATTATTGTTTGTCTCCCGGGAGAGACGGCGGGGTTTTTTTGCCGACGCCTTTGTCTCGGGTGAAACGTCACTGGACAGGCAGGAAAACGATGGCAAGACGTTGATTTTTCTTCCCGAAAGAGGTCACCTGAAACCGTCAGTCCGACACGCGACGCGCCGCCCGCGTGCGCGCGGCCTGTTGATGGCGTTCGCCGTAACGCCCTGGCGGATCGAGCGGTCGGCGCCGTCGCGGATCGAGCCGTGAAAAACGTGCGGTAGCCAGCGTGAGCTATCAAGAGGAATCGCGCAAGAAACGTCGCGCGGGAAAAATCGAGACGGCATCTGAAATTCACATCTCGGGGAAATATCCAGTCGGTAACCTGCGACGACGCTGACCCCGCCGCACATTATTGCGAGCGCATTCCCGTACCGCGGGAGACTCTGCCCACATCAAAGGTTCGCACTGCTGATAATAGGCCTGTTTCACTCGGTCCCAAAACACGGATATCAGACTCTAATAACAGATAACCATTTAATCGCTGGATGAGGAAGGCAGGGTAGAGCCGGCAGAAAAGGACTGAAATGGAAGGGGTTTGTTGAGTGGGACCGGAGGGGTGGTCACGTGGCAGGCAAAATGGACCCATCTGAGGTTCTTGGGGAGGCCATTTCCATACATTTCTCTTGAAATTGAAATGGAGCGGATGGTCTCTACGCTTGAAAGATAGCGCCAAGAGTCGCCGGCCCGCCGCCCTCCGACTGTTTGTGTTTCGGGGGGAAAATGAGAAACAGTTAGACTCCTTTGGCTCCAGCGTTACCCCCTGCCACCGCCACCCCGCACGTGCGCCTGCCGCCGCCTCCCTTTGCCGCGAGAGCGTGACACTCGGGCTTGTTTGTCGGAAGACCCGCTTCCTTGTCGCCGAGGCCGGGCTGCCGCCCGAGATATCCCACCTGTGACATTTATCCAGGCGAGGACGTTGATGGATCCTTCAAAGCCGCTTTGTGGGCCGACCACGTCAGATAAGCCAGCACTTTATCTTTTACCCTGTGTGTGGCGCTGCCTGTTTTATTTATTTATTTCTGTTTATTTATTTTTTTAAATTCTCCCAAGGCACGCTGTGGAGTCCGTGCCTTTCACCTGAGCCGGGCGTCCCACAAGCACCAGACGTCAGAAACGAAAGGCGATGCTGACAAAAAGATCCGAGCGGCGGACGAACCGCCGCCACCGGGACGTCTCCGAGGGGGCCGCCGGCATCTGTTCCCCTTAACTGATCTCCGTTACAGCGGGAAGGTGCCGTCGGGTGGTCACGTGACTTATGTCGAGCATTTTCCTCATTTTTTTCAGATCCGTATCTCTGCGCTCCAAAGGGATCGGGACAGAGGCTTCTTCTTCCTCCGTCAATTTCTCTCTTCTGCTCGACCACGAAGGTCGAAGAAATAATCGATTCTTCCGGATGAAGACGCGGGATTCATTCCCTTGTACTTCAGTTCCTCAACGAAAGAGCGTGTTTTATGATAACGCGAGCCTGTAGGAGCTGCTCAATAAATCCACAGGAGAGGTTCTTGTCATGCTTTGGGAAGGGCACTTCACTCAGAAGGTCAGGAGTTCCTCGATCTTCTCTTTATTTATTGTTGTTATATTTATTGGCTGTTTCCATTCTGGCTGGGAGTCCTACTGCACCCAAGTGGTTTCCACTCTCAGGAAGGGCATTATGGATTCCAGTATTTATCTGTGGACGTTCCACTAGGAAGACAGCGCGTGGGTCCCAATAAATGGATTCCGATGTCTGTACCTCTCACGCATTCGCTGCTTCTCGGTCTTTCCCGCCCGATTCAATCTGGACTCTTAGCCACAACGTGAACCTGGACATTCGTCCTGTCGTCGTTCCAGTTCTCCTCCAAAGACGCTGCGGCGTCTCTGCCAGAACAACCGTCCATATTTGATTTAACACTTTCGGGCTACAGAAGCATTTTTCCAGCCTTACAAGCAAGACGTTACAATTAAAAACTCTAAATACCGGCCATCGATTCGATGTTTAGAGGACTATTGGGGGAAGAAAGAACCAAAATAATTTAACAGCTAATCATTTTAACAGGACATATGTTATTGTTTTTTTTTTTTTTTTTAATTGTCTTTTGTCTTTTGCCTTCTTTTCAGGTTTTATCATTTGATGTTTTACATCGCGACGGATACAATTTTGGCAATTATATTTAATACCACGGGACACATGTATTATTAGATGTTTTACTTATGCTAACAGGGGTCTGCGGTATGTTGCCACGCAGACGTCCGGTTAGCACCGGGATGATTCATTAAAGTGCAGAACTAGTCTGTAAACACACCGGGTTCTCGCTTAACCGCAGCAGCGGCCGGGAGCGGTGTCCGTGGGTCACGTGGGTCCCGCCGACCGCAGCGGAGACCCCTGCTCGCACGTTCGCGATTTTTCGTTTCGACATCCCCGTAACAAGCTGGCGATTTGCTCCCCAGAGCAAAAAAACAAGATAATAATGCAATAATAAGTGCAAATAACAACATCAAGGGGCAAAAGATCAGAGCAGCAGCAGCAGTCAGCGGTCTGACATGTTTTTACACGAAAACTTGTTCAGAAAATTCTCGATCAAACATCTGAACCGCTTTAGTGATGAGACGGCGATTTTAGCAGAGCTTCCGAGGCCCTGGGGGGTCTTGACAACGAATCACTTTCCGCCAAGAGCCTGGCGGTTGAAACTGTCTGACAGGTAGCCCAGAGAGCAATGGTGTGACCTTCTGAAAGAGGAGGGTGGGGGGGTAACAATGAGGAAAGCAGCCAGCGGGGGGCTCACAAAGGTTCTTATATGTACAGCACCCTTCTTGTTTCTTCCAAACGGAAGGCAGGAAGCTTAAATTAAAAAATGCAATTTTTAACTAAACATGTAAACACTGGGACTTGATGTAAATTTTAACGTTTATATTTATTTCCTTCTTATCGGGGGAGATTGCATATTTCACCAACCGTTATTAGGCTTTATTGCCTCCGAATCGACGCGGCGCTCCGCGATTACGGACAAACGTCATTTGGGATCGCGCACATTTCGGGCGGCACAGCGGAGACGGCGGTAATTTCCCAGCAACCTCGGGGGCGTCGGGAAGCCCCGTGCCCACCCATTATGTCGTAGTTCGAAGTCAACGAGATGTCACGTTTTCTTCATGAAACTATCTTCATGAGCTATCACCTCATTGTTTGAGGGGAGACACGGGGAACGATGGGTTTTGATTTACGGGGCTCCCCGGTGGGGGGATGCGAACCCAAAAACAAACGGACTCTTTCTCAGCGGAGTCCTGCTGCCGTGACCTTCGGGTGCGGAGACAACCTGTAGCCTCTCAGTAAGTCCAGCCGTGTAAATAACCGCCGACCGAGGTAAAGTGGACGCTGGATCGAACGGTGATGGTCGACACCTACGTTGATTTTTAAAAAAAAAATTCCAGCCGCAGTGTTAGTGCGGGGGGTAGGAATTGATCCGAGCGCGCGTCCGAGCGTCGCTGACGTCTTTTTCGCGGGGAAGAAGGGAAAGAAGGCGAGGAAAAGCTGGCATTTTGAAATTGGTGTGACAGGTCGGATGATGAACGGCATGCAAATTGCAAATATAAATAAATAAAGGAAATACCTGGAGGTCAATTTCATCTCGCTGAAGGGCTGTCAGAGGTGTAATTTATAGACACAGTTGCCGGTTTGCGCGTCGCCGTATTTTCCAGGTGGTTGCGTTTGGCGCGGCGCTGCCTTCGCACGCTCAGCAAACATTAACGTTCACCCCTCCGGTACGGATGACAGGTAAATGTAGCTGTATTTTTTTTCCCATTATTATTATTATTATTATTATTATTTCCTGCAACTGCCCACGTTATCTTGCGAAAGGGGAGACGACACGGAATGAGGTGCTTAGACTATCTTAATACTTAATGGCGGTTTGTGTCCTTACACTTGCACAGCTGGTTCAGACGGGAGGATGATTTTATTACAACTTCATTTTGCCGGGAGGATAATAATTGTTAGGATTTGAGACGTTTTGCCAATAGCGCAGAGATGCTTTCGAGGGGCAGCGAGCAGCACAGCGGTTAAGGACTCGTGATGTGAAGGTTGGACCGTGACGTCCTGCTCTACTGTGCCCTGGATCGAGGTACAGATATGGTGAAAATTATCGCGTGAAGCAGTAAAAGTTCGCAATAATTTGATATTTAAACTGAGATGCAGCTCCAGCCAGACTGGCGTTTCTGCTGGGAGGTTCACCTGTCTCAGGGGTACAATGGCAGAAGTGAACCTGGGACCCTCTGCTTGCAAGTGCAGCTCCCTCAACATTACTTGCGTTTCCTTTGGCGATCGGATCAGACTGATTGGCGGTGGCATCGCTGTGTGGTTCGCAGTCACTGCAATGTGTCGCTTCACGGTTGACAATGCGAGTGACGGGCGTGTGCGATGATCCACCGAGACATTTTCCCCTGTTTACCACAAAGTCTCAGCCAGATGCATATTTATGACCCAGAGCGCTGCAGCTGTGTACAGTTATGAATCTATTGCACATTTTTGCTAGGTATGATAAGGCAGAGGAGTATCTGCTGGGGGAAAAAAAAAAAATCCGTTTTTTTTCGATTCTCCCTGAGATAGATGAGTTTTTAGTCGAGCGTGAACCCCGGCTGTCCGCGGTGCCCCCCGTGCTCACCAAGGCGGCCTCCGAAAATGCTTCTCGGGTTCTGACCGTTTTCTTCTCTCAAACAGGAACCCGGAGATTCCCGGTGGGTCTTCTCCTGCTGCAGCTCACCGAAAGAAGTTCGATGCTGGATCTACGATGGATGGATGCCCATCACTGCTGTTACTGGTGGGCGACGAACGTGAAAACTCACCCCGAGCCGACTGAGATCGACTGACGCCGACAAGCTGTCGGCAACCTAGCGGAGGCGCCTCCTCCAGGGACGGAGGATGGGTAGGGCCAGTAGGAAGGGTGAGGAGCCACCAGGTCGTGATCACGGGGAGGTCCTTGTGCTCAAAGAACCCAGTTATGAATCCCACCTCCAGATCAAGCTACTTATCCTAAACTGAGACAGTAAAAACTGCCCAGCTGTGTAAAAGGGCAACACTGTAAGTCTCTTGTCAGAAAACATGTCAGCCGTATAAACAAATATCAATATTAAACCTCTAACTATGCATGACCGGAGCAACTTCATAAAGCGTGAGATGGGAAAAAAACAAGCCGGTGGGGAATTCGGAACGCCGTTTACTTTGATTCTTCAGCACCCTTATGCAGAGCTTTTAAGGTTTATTTCATTAAAATTGCCAAAAATTGTTCACCAGAAGCCACCAGTAAGGTCCTACAGAGCTATATGAACGAGGCCTTAGCAATGTTCACGACTCGTGAACTTGGGAAAAGCCGTGAAAAGTAGACGCTTAGAAGTCAGCTGATTTACTCGCCCTCTTTGCAGAAATTATTACATAATCAATAGTATCTGACAGCAGAAATAAAAAGCTACAGCGGACCACAATTTCAGGCCGGAGCCATATGCACTGAGAGATAATATTTTAAAAAAGATAACTCTTTTCTTCTGTCCCCTTTAGACGTCAGACACGCTTTTGTGTGGCGAGTACGGATTGTTATGCAGACCGTGAATCACAGCACGGGCTGCTCCGACCCCGGGGCCCTCGCTTGGATTCTTATCGCCGCTTTCAGATCCGACGAGAGAGCGGAGTCTGACGGTCACGAATTTCCCTCCCGCCGTCTTCTCGGGGAGGGATCTCCTTTAACCGCGGTGTCGGGGTCGCGTGCCATCAGCGGGTCGAATTTGTACAGGATTGTTAGACGAAAAAGCGGCAGCTCCTTAGGATGCAGTAGTAAAGAGGAAAATCCTGCTCCCCCCTCCCGTCCTCCGGAGCATAAAGCGAGAGACAAAGAACACAAAAAAGAAAGAAAAAATCGAATAGAGGCAACGGCGTGTCAAACTGAGAGACAAGAGGCCACCCCAAGTCCAGGCTGGTGCCGTTTTTTTTTGGGAGCGTGAAGGGCCCTGACCGCCATTCCTGCCCCGGAGTCAATTCCGAATCGATGCCGTCGTCCGCGTGACCGTGCCTCCGTGCCGCCTCACACCCCCCTCAATTAGCATGGACAACGCCCCCCGTGCGTATCTGAATGACCCCCTTACAGCAAGAGCGGGCAATGGCAAAGGTTGCCTCGCCGCATGTTTAAGATCACCGCGCTGACATATGCCTTCACCTCCGGAACTATGTATGCTAATTGGGACTTTCAGCGGAAAGTGCCGGTGGGCGCATATTGACGGCACGGCGATGAGCTGCGTTGACAGCGACGGCTCCCACCGCAGTCATTGTTTATCGCCTCACCAAAATGCCCTCATCTCAAGGGACGTTCATAGCCTGTAATTTTACACGTACAATTAATGATGCGGCCAGGAGCGACCAACGTTGAGCTCCTTGTTCAGGGAAGGGAGGGGTAAAACACGGTTCTTTGCCCTGTGATCATTTAAATAATTGGCCGTGGTGGTTTGCTCCTCAACTGCAGGGCCACGTGCCGTTCTTAGAGGCAAGGCATTCAGTTGGTCAACGCGGAGGTACGCGGACAACCAAGTGCCACTCGGAATTGCGTCTCCGCATGGGTAAGACCTCCGGAGTAGCGGCGACGGTGTCAGGCTGTCTGTGGCGTCGTGCCCGGCCACCTCCCCCGACTGACAACCCCGCCGCCTCATCTACATGGGGCAGCTGGCATTTGAGATCACTAAACTTTTTTCTCCTTCCTAAGAGCGCATTCCGGAGCCATTGCCCGGCTTTCATCCAAGCCCTCAAAGTCCTTTTACCCACAACCCCCCCTGTGCTGCACTGCTTTGCATGCGACGTGCTGGTAGTTCAGCCCCCGGGGAGATGCAAAGCACCTTTCCTAAGCACGAGGAAAATATCCTTCAGCTTTTTGCGTATTTATTTATTTGATCCCATACCTTGCATTCTAGCCTGGATTGATGACCCTGTCGCCCGAGATGTTATAGAGACGATCCTTCGGCGGCACTCCCTCCTTCCCGCCAATCTAGGAGGAGTTTTATTAGCTGAGTAATCGCATCAGCGGAGCCCGTCCCAGTCCCAAAACTCCCAAGGGAGGTCGAGGGGTCCCTGCGTGCGCTGGCGGCGGGGATGAGGGATGGCGGATCCCCACGTGCCCCCAAACACTCGCATTTTGCATACATCGTCACCCGAGCTGCCGACTCGCTCACCTGTACCTGCGCTACGCAATAATTTATCCTTATTTATGTCTGCAGAAGATGCCCCATCACGACTTAATGATGGCGGTAGTCATTCCGGGAGCTGGGATTTCGACACGCTCTAGTTGTCTGGCACGCTGTCTCCACCGACAGATAACATGTCACTGCTCAAACACCTCCAACGTAGATGGGAAACGTGGACTATCAAGTACCCGAAATGACATATGACAGTATGAAAATGATCCACTAAACGCATTAACTCTACAAACACAAACAAGCCTCACCTGCCCGCCGTTCGATTTCCCCGGTTGGGAAGAACTGCACTCGCAGCACGTTTTTCATTGGCAGCTTTCAGCCCTTCTTGCCACTTTAACTACCCTGTCAGTTCAACTTCCTCATTAGATGGTGATCTTGCTTCAGCCCTATCGACAGCATGCTTACTAGTTTTGATTTCAGAACGCCGCACAACACTGCAATTACGCCTAATGGATAGGAAGTCCTTCTTGGCAGCAAATAGATCTTTTTTTTTTAATTAAACTGTTTAATGGTTTGATAATCTTCTTGTTGCATCTGTGTTTAACAGGAAAGCCGTGTTGTCTCTTCTGCAATACCTTCTAGAAGAGAAGTGTGCATTCTACTTTGGATAACGTGCAAGACTACCAAGGATTTGGAAATAGGTTCGTTTGGTTTTCTGAACAAAAATTAAGTCTCGTCTTTGACTGAGACGGTTTTCGACGAATGATCTCTACTGACAAGCTAATTTGGCCCAAGACGGTTCCACACCGAGACGCCGGAAGGCCGCGTAAACTCTCAAGGAGAAACGGTGGCCACTGTGACTCCCGTACTGGATTCCTTCTGATTTAAATAACCACAGAAGCATCAGTTTGAACTGTATAAACCATTTAGAAGGTGCGTTTACCTGGTTTTATTCGAGACGTTGCTGACTGGTCTTCAGACATTTTTCCAGGTTACTTCTTAAAACTGGAAGACTTTTTGCCCTTTAGGTGCCCTGAGGAATTCTAGCTAAAACAGCAGAAGAGATGAACAGATTTGTTGGCCAGAATTAGTCCTTGGTTAAAACGTGACTAAATCCGCTATGTTGTGGTGTTTCACCGAGACTGAAGCCGCGTGGAAAAGGAGGAGGGTGTTGGAACGGGGGCCGGAGGGGAGGTGAGAATGGCTGATGAAACGACCGCGAGGAGGAGGCCGGGACGAGGGCTGCATCTGCTCGGGTGGTCCGACAGGGCCCTCCCGCGCCCCGCTGCCCGTCAGCTGGCCCAGAATGCTGGGCGACGGAGTGTGACGATGCCTGCGATGAAAACGATCCGCGGCCAGATCGGGGGGGTTCTGCGTTAACCGCTTCTCTGCCACACCGACACGGTCGGACCCCGCATTAAAAAATAAGTTCCAAAACTGCCGCAACAGAAGGGCAGCAGTCAAAAATATGCACTTGTCATATCTGTTGTTTATAACGTAAACAAATTCATGGAAAAATGACGCGGATCACATGTGCACGGATCATTTTATGAGGAAACGCTGAGTTTTTCATTTCAACGCATGGCACAAGCGTCCAGGGAAAACTAGAAGCGAATTAAAACATTTTAACGTGACGCTTAAGAATTGTGACACCTGTGTTGACGACACTGATCCTTAAATCTATTTTTTTAAAAAATCACTGTTAACAGCGCAGCCGTTTTCTTAACACTTGTTGATCTTGTGTTACCGTGACTGACTCCGGCGAAAAGCGCTATTTTTGGACGGATTTGTGTTTATGCAGCGGCGCTCATTGCCGTGTTGCGCATCGCATTTACATACAGCAGCAGCTAGGTGGGCGGGCAGGTGGGCACTTTTCCCTCAGGTGAGCGGGGTTGCTGCTGGCTGTACGGCCAGAGGTCCCCGGAACCGCGAGCCTTAAGACTTATTTCATAATGAATAGTTCAACGACGCTGTTTAAAACCTTTGCCAGGTTACGAAACAGCAGGTTCCTCTTGCCTAAATAAAGTCGTGTCGGTTAGAGATTGAGAATTTTAGCGCTCGTATCACACGCCTTTAAAAAGACACTGCGAAACAGCTGGTGTTGCCACACATGAATAGTACTACCGTGTAGGAAAAAATTGACAAAAGTGAGAATTTGCATAACATGAACAGGTAGGATTGTTATTGTTGGAGATGCACAGAACTAGCAATCCAAAGGAGGCTTTTTTCCCCCCCGTATTCTTTATTTTTAGATTTTTAGTTCAGAAGCCGAAGCCGAGCTGAAATGGCTGCGGCTTTGATTTGTCACCGACGAGAGCCGGTCGACGGCCGTCTGTCACAACGCGGTTGAAACGGGGAAGAGCGCGCGCATCTCTTTCCAGCAATTTCCAGCGGAGAACATTCCGGAAGACGGCCCTGCGGTGCACAGGGATGCGGATTTGTCCTACAGCCAGTGACCTTTCGGGGGCAGAAACCGTTACCTGCACTTGAGATATGCTAATGAGTGTTTGTGTTGGACTAAGGCGGTCAGGGATGTCTGGCTGTGTTCACACAGTCATGTGGAGCGGAGGCTGACCGGTGTGTAAACAGGCGGGAATAATGCACGCACGCACGCACACACACACACACACACACACACACACACACACACACACACGCATAAAGGCAGAGAGAGTGAGCCATCTTGTGGGTGTAAGTCGGTTTTCCAGCGTCTCCCGTGCTTCGCAGCGACTCTGTCCTCGTCCTTTTTGTCCGAATCGGGGGCCCACGTGTGCCTCGGACCGCAGGTGACCCACCTCGAAGACACGTTCGACACATTGTCGCCAGTCAGGCATGACGCCGCTCTTTGTAGGCACCTCCTGAGCAACTGGAACGGTCAATCCCATCTCCCAGGGGGGTGTCGAAGTGGAAGTGAGGGACCTACTGGCTGAAATCAGCTTCTCTCTCTCCTCGCAGACAGACTCTCCCCTTTAGAGAAAACAAGGAACAAATTCTGAACCACGTTAACCCGGAACCCAAATGACCAAGTCGGTGTTTGAAATGGCAGCGTTTTTTGTTGACCCGTCGCGTGCTCGACCAGCAGTCCTTCTGTGAGGAAATTCTGGCGTGTCTCCGTCGGTGCTCCTTCCGGCACACACCCCTGCACGCGTGGAATTTAACGCAGGTTGTCGCAAAAGACCTTCCCCACGTAAGAATGTCAGAAAATAAAGACAAACTCTTGCGGCGACACGAACGTCGTAATGAAAAAACACGAAGAACCGACTTCTGTTGATGAGGCGGCTTGTTGTTGAGGGAAGAAAAACACATCTCAATCCCACACTTTGCCTTGGCAGCCGCAGAGACGAGGACTCGGCGAAGGACTGCCGGGAAACACGGGTCCGAGGTGCTGGATGTGCAGAGGTCAGCGGCGAGGTTGGGGGGCTTTCGGGCCCCCCGTGGAACCCCGGAATGGCAGCGAGGAAAAGGGGGGCTTGATCTCCTTCTGAGACTGGCATCCGATGCTGTTTGTGCCCACTGCCTCGCGCCTGCCAGTCAGTAGCTGCCGTCGGCCTGGGAATCCGCTTTATTTAGCCCGACGGTAATTTGCCTCTGATTTTATTCTCAGTCGAATGTTTGTTTTCACTCCACTCCTACAGATGCGCCTGTCGATCCTGCGCTTTTGGGACGCGCCTATTTTCGGGTGTACGTTTTGCACCAAGTGGTCGACTCTTTCCGAGTGCAATGATATAATTTCAAAAAGAAAAAAACAAAATACGGCGTGTACTGAAAGCGGAGCGTTGTTTCGGAGCCCGCGCGACGGCAGTTCGGACGCACAGCCGCATTATCGACGTTGTTTGCGCTGCTCTATTTTACCGCCGGTGTTTCCACGCTGCCTCGCTGCGGCACTGAAACATCGTGCGGGTTCAAATTATGATATTTTTATGCTTTTGGTTTTGGTGCTTTCATGTTTTTTCCTTTTCTTTTTTCTTTTCCCGCCCAACAAAGGCGTCCTTTGTCGTATTGTCATTTTCTTTTTCAGCCGCTGCTGGATAGTTTCGGGAGAGAATGAAAGGGACAGAAGGACAGCGGGGGCACACGAGCGGAGGCTGGTGTGTCTGGAGAGCTCTGACCTCCCCATCCTCTCGCTAACACACAATCTCTGTAACTGTCTGATATTTTCTTCTGTCTTTGAATATGCCGGGATACCTTTTTTGTAAAAAACATTCTGTTTTTGGCTAATAATGAGGCTTTCTTTGCTCAGGATTAGTTTTGGCACAAACTGCAAACTAATGAACATGGCGCACAACTAGAATACTAGTGCAGCAAGAGCCGCCGCATCCACGTTTTAATAAAACTGCAAACACATTTAAATGTGCGCTGCGTGTAGCTGCAAAATTTGCCCGGGTATTCTGCATTTTCCCGGGTTCCGCATACGTGACGTACCGCTCTTTGACATCACGGTCCTTCGGGCTCACTGGGTAGAGACGTTCGTTGTCCTTCTTGTCTAATAAGCCTCTGTTTAAGTATTTGTTTGCTGTCTCTACATGCTTTTGAAGGCGAGAAACTGTCTTCTGGGGACTTTGGCCGAATTTCGACTGAGTTCTTAGATCTCGGCTGCAGAAGTTTGCAGTGATAACAGATGACAGCCACTGCCCTCGCTGCCCCTGGTAATACGGCAACACCACTGCATATCGCCCCGCTTCTGGAGCCAGCGTGTTGACCGACATGTGGAGAACATGGATTTGAGGCCAGTAAAGGACACCTGGTGGGGCCTATAAAAGGAGCAGCGAAGGTGCTTCCACATGTCACACAGCCCGGGGCAGACCGGAGCGGCGGGCGGAATTATACCACATGATCACCCATTCATCATCATTTAACGTCAGGCCTGCTTCACTTACCCCGTCCTCGCGACTCCCCCACTGTGCGCCGCAGCTGTTTTTTTTTTTTTTTAAAAGGCCCCTTTCACAACAAAGCAAACGCAACGCATCCGCAGAGATGGCTGCCGCAGAGATCCACCTGTCTGCGAGGCATATTCGCAAAGTGTGAATACCGACAGCCTTCTTCTTTCTCTTTAGAAAGTGTGAAATGAATAACCCTAAGAAACCGCGATGTTTAGCATCAAGGTGCGATATGAGTTCTGTCGGACACGTCGACGGACCCTGACGCGACGCTAGCCGATAATGAGTTCTTCTGGAAGGCAATTTTAAGGTGCAAGGTGACAACAAACTATTAAAGTTTACGGTTGGTACAAGCACTGACCTTTCTCCACACGTGAGAAGTTCGATGTCGCCGCACACCCCTGCTTCTTTAGGCAAGTTAAACAGGAGAGACGTGAAGATGAAGCAGAATTCTGGAACATACTAAATATTTCTACAAATTAAGTCGAACCCGTGGAGACGTATGTTGCGCATTGTTGTTTTTCTCACACGTGGCTATTTCTTTTAGTTCAGCCGAGTGTGTGTGTGTAGGGGGGCTTCTGAAGTCATCTTCCCGGCAAAATATAGCTTTCATTAGAATAAATTCTGTTAGCAATGAAAATCTCGCTTGCATGACTAATCAGATTAGTTCAATAACAAGTTCACGATGCGCTCATCTGCGGGGCAGCGTCGTGTCCGAAGGGCATGCTGAAGAATTCAGAGGGAACGTAACTTAAATCATTAACCTTTCACATTTGTGATTGAAGTCCCCCCTCAGTCGCGAACAAAATCAGACAATCAGAGTGAGACGAGTAACTCGGGAATTAGCTATCAGTTCAGTACATGTCAAAGTACTTCATGATTATACTCACATCTTAAGTTAACGCTTACATTTAGAAGAAGCCAACTGCCATTTCATTCCAGTTCCCCGAGACGGACCCCCTGTGTAGGGCCCGTGCATAGGATCTGATCCAGTAGATCAGCTACAGCAGATTTTGAGTACTTTGGGTGCTGGAGGTTTTTTTTTAATTTCATTATGTTGGGGGATAACTGGAATGTGGGGCCAAATTTCTTTGCAGATGTTATGGAAATCACAAATGAATTTGCTCCAAGGTATAACCTACTTCAGCAGCAAATTAATGTGCTAACCCACTTACACTGTAATGAGGAACATAACATTTAACTGCAGCGTTTACGACGCGCTGTCAACGCGGACACCTTCACCTGCGTCCGTCCACCCGGAGCGTCGCTCGGGATTATTACGGGGCTGCGGAGTAAGACCGACGTCGGTGCGTCGTAATGAGATTAAACAAATGGCACACGCACAGGCCTCGTATCTTCAAAGGGTTACAGTACATTTTTATCCATGCCACAAACTTGACAGACGCGGCACCGAGAAGATCCTAGTTGGCTTGTTTTTCCTTCCTTCAGCTTAAATTAAATATAAAATGAGACTAACTTGTCTCCCCAACAGTTGATCTGCACCATCAAGGGAAATCTTCAAATTTGTTTCCAAAAAAACCCTTTTTACTCATTTATTTCTAAAAATAATATCATGTAGGGCAAAGCGTAGTGGTTCCGAGATCAGCCGCGAAGAAGAATAAGACCCGGGGTGACGACGGACAGTCGTGTGAAATGTTCAAAAGTTCTCAGCCCTCGTAGCTTATCGATTGCGTTCCGGCATCCAATTAGAATAAGAACGCACGACTTCACTCGTCTCCTTGGCCGTCAGACTCGACGTTTTCGACGTTTGTCGATGCCGCCGCTCTGCACCGGCGGCGGCGAGCCGAGAGGTTCGGCGTCTCATTTTCGGTGACACATTTAGCGCACGGTTTAGCTAGCAGGCTCAGCGCTGCGTTCAAACACTTCTGACAGGGACGCCGTTCGGCTGCGGTGTAATTAACCCGTTCATTATGGAAATAAGAAAACGGCCTGAACAATTACCATCCCAGCAGATGCGGGGATCCGCTTGGCTGAACGCGGCCTGTCCTTTGGATCGCTGTCTTGCTGCTGCCACTGCGTGCAGTGACACCAGCCTAACCTGAGGGAACGGGGTCGGCGTGAGTCTGCGGTTGGTGACGGCAAGTTATTTTGCGCCAAAAGAACTGGAATTTCCATTAGCCCACCTATAAGAACAAGGAAGGCTGTGAACGTCAAATATTCGGCGCGTCATTCAACGCGAAACAAACCTGGGGCTTAAAGACTGTTGCTGGCCAGGGCAAGAATATTGGATGGATGGATGAATATTATTTGACTAATACAGTTAGCCAAGAAAAATTATTATATTTCCTTCAACGGCAAATGCTGTAGTGGTTACAGCTGTTGCCTCGAAATCGATATAGTAACACTACCCACCCGTAGAAATCGGTGAATCACTGTAATTAACTCGAGGAAAGTATCGAATAAATAAGGACGATTTATCCAGAAATTGGGGAAGACCTACGGCTTTAGTGGGTGATAGTTTATTTAGCAAGAACGTCATGGTCTCAATAAGAGAAACGTGAGGTCCAGCAATGCCAACAAGGAAAAACGGCGATCGCGGATGTCGCAGGCGTTGTTTTCAGCAACCCTACAAAATGAAGTCTCGGCTGTGCTTAACGGTTCTCAGTAGGGACAAAGTTTCTTTGGACATCGCTGCCATTATAAATAAGCCACGGGTGAAGGGTGATCAAATATTGCCACGCACGTTTTGCTGGACACATCGCCGACCGTGCATCCTGGGATCGCTGGGTCTTCTGGGTCTTTCGGCGGAGAGAAGAGCGGAAATAAATAAATAAAGATAACGCCTTCTGAGAAGCGGCGTCGAGAAGCCTCGGCCAGTTGGCGGTACGGTCGGGGTCATCGCCCGAGGCTCGGGAGCCTGGGAACCAGATCCCGCCACGGGCCTCTCCCCCGGCGCCCGACAATATGCTGCTATTTACAAAATCCGGGGTGATTGAAGGGCTCCGTTTCTGTGCGACGCGATACAGGATTGTAAACATTCAATAACGTAGCTCCCGCATTATCCATCTCCGCGGTGGCATCCCTTTTATCTGCCGTACACTTAATTCCCGGTTCCGATAGTCAACGGCATCCCCCTCAAGAATAATAAACGGCATCAGCAAAACAGCACGCGCCCGCGTGCGTGTCTGCGCGCGCTTTCTCTTGCCAGATTAGGAGTCATGTCCAATTGTTAACCACCAAACATGCGTGTTTATTATGCAAATACTAAATAAACTGGGGATTACTGTAACAGAGCACACTGAGAGTGACATTTATGAAAGCACACGTTGAAAGGCAAGACGCAGCTGGGAAGCAGCCCTTCTCCCTATTACTTAACACAGCAGATGGGCCTCTTTAAAATATTAACATTCCCCACCAAAAAGCGCGGCAATCTGCCATAACCTTACGCGGGCTACGGGCGGCCTGGCGAACACAGATCACTCGTTTGCTTACAAAGCACCCAGATGCTCATTCGAATGCTGCTCTTAAAAAAAAAGCCCATGTTTTCACTCGCAATTTTCCCTTGAAACGATCACCTAATGTTGCAGTGCAGAGGGTTTGGAACAGCGAGACGCGAATTATCCGGGGAAAGGAGGGGCGGCCTGCTTGTTTTGAACGAGGACGGGGTTATTATATTAAGCGTCGGCCGAATTTGCGCCGGACGGGCGGTAGTTGGAAGCGGGAGGCGGGCTCTGGCTTCTGGCCACGCCCAGCGGGGGACCCGGCCAAGAATGCCGGTCCTAACAGGGAGCGCGTCGCGCGGCAAGGGCGGGGAGTCGGGCCTCCACCAGGAAGCGTGTCGGTGGGCTGCTAAATGACCCGAAAGTGTTCCCCCCACCCCCCGCGGCTCCGGGAGACGTAGCCTGGCAGAGCCGTGTCCTCACGTCACGCCGGCCAATCTCGGCTCGCCCAAATTGTGCCATTTATCATCCCCTCTTCTACTCCCAGGGCTGTTTTTCTCCAGAGGAGGGAAACCGTGTGTTTCCCCATCTCTGGGGTTTGAACGAGCGGCTTAGACCGTCTTCCGCAAAAGTCAGAAGCCACCACGGCTTCCTAGGGAGAACATTCCAAAGTCCCGCAGTTTAGAGGAGTACTTTAGGGATTTGCAGCGCTGAGCTGTGCTAGTTTTGCTCGACAGTTAAAATGAGTGTTTACACTCAATCTGCGCCGACTGACTTAATCCACACCATTGAAATGTTTCAATCGTGCACAACTTGGTCGGTTTCACCGTCTTTGGTTTGGCACGACTGTCACTGGGGCCAAAGTGGGGATGTTTGCCATCGTTGGGTGAGTTTGTTTCTGAATACATGTCAACGGATTGCTTGTTGAACCCGCGCGGGCACCTCAACGTACCCCTAAACCCGGAACAAAAGAGTTTAAAAGCGACATATCTTTTGTGTTATTTATTGCCGCACTCGATCGAGAAGTGATTTTACCCAAAGCGGCGTGAAGAGCTGACATGTCTCTTGCTGCGACTTATTTGCAGAGGTGCTTCTTCACAAAATCCCTCGAGGAGGTACGGCAGCAGCACCTCTCGAACCCACGATGGAAGCCGCAGAAGCGAGTGCCTCCCACACAGAATATCACACGAGTCACTGGCGAGATCCATTTCCAAGAAATGTCTTGATTTGTATGTATGCAGAGTAGAGAGAACTTCTCAGCCGCTGTGACTCAGCATCCTCACAGGACCCCGCCGCGTTCGTCTTTCTCCTGCGCAGACGCCTTCAACACCGAGGTTCCTGGAAGCTGCACCTCAGGGAGGCCTTGCTGTGGTCCAGCTCGTGGCTGTTTAAACCCAGCGGAGGCGTTTGTCCTGAAGAAGTGACCCGGGTGCAGAAAAAGCCTTTTGTTTAACTTCTTCACAAGTGCGGCTTCCTCCTTGAACACGGGAAGAGAGCAACGAACTGCGTCTGGTCGCTCGCATTGCGCTCGACGTGGACTGTTAGCTCAGCGTTGTTATATCGTGATTTTTAATATAATAAGTTGCCATTTACTCTAAGGGTGAAACATCAGGAACCAGATGGTAGGGGAACAGTTAACCTTCAAGAATTTTATTACAACACATACAAAGCTTTTCTGTGTACGTTTTAATGCAAAGTGTACGATAAAAGTTTTTTTTTGGCTCGTTCTCGAGCGATGTATTTTGATAATGGTGTCGTGCCGAAGAGCACTTTACTGCCACGACCTTTGTTAGGAACATAAAAGTTCGTCAGCGGGAGAAAAATACGGATGAGCTTAAAATGCTCATCAGCGAAACAAAAGTAAGTTAAGTAGCGCAGGAGCAAAGTTCCTCTTTTCTGTTTCCCGCATATTTTCAAAGTAATTAGTTTATAAATAGGTTGCGATTCTAGGTGGTAATACCTTTGAGCATTTTTAAAAATAGCCGCCAACCTTTGCGAGTCTGCGTGTGCGTTTGAGAGCCCCCGTTCCTTCAGGACCACCCGTCTCCTAAATCGCAGCGAATCTCCTTGACGGACGAGCCCTGCGTTACCCCCCGCGGACCAGAACGCGGGCGTCGGAACGGGGTTTACGTCGAGCTGAAGGCGGAACCTGCACACGTGAGCAGACGGAGTGCGCGAAGCAGAAACTCACACTTTTGTCATAATAATCATTGTTACAGGACTGTCAGCCAAAGTGGACGTCGCTGATGCTATGTGCGACGCCCAGGTCAACATAAACTCTTACGCGTGAAACAAATTTATACGTTTGTTTAGCTTTTCACCCAGAGGATTTTCTATCAGAGGTTTGTGCACCGAGCCACTTGCACCGATTTAGCCGTTTCTATAGCTGCCGATTTTTACCGTGTGAATTCAGGCCGAACGCCTTGGTTTGAACCCGGGACGTCACTACGCCACCCGCTGACCCGCAACCGCGCGTTTGTCTTGAGGAGACGGTCCGTTTCTGGGTATTTCCGAGTGTTGCCTAAGCCTGCCTAAGGTGGTTGAATTCCTTGAGGGAACCTGGGAAAGGCTGCTGTCGGGTCTGAAATGCTGCAGCATAAACAAGGCGCCACTGGCTGCCGTTCTATTTGCAGCGTTAAAGAAAAAGAAACAACCGGATGATTCCGGAGCGTCGAACATCTGGGATGCTGCTCCAGAACTGATTGCCGCTACCCGCTGTTGCTCATTGTCGCCTCCCTTCATCTGCCGTTTTAACAATTAAGCTCCTTTTTCTGTTCCGGCAGACACCTGTGACCGACGCCTCGGAGGGTCGGAGCGACGAACTGAGGACTGGAGGGAGGAAGCCGGAATGTTCTCAGCCTCGGTTTGGGGTTCGGGGGCCGTGGCGAAATCAGGCGGCCATTCGGTCGCGTGTCGCCGAGAGGCTGGAGGCGCAGTCTCGCTTCTGAAATGTGCTGCAAACCCATCACTGGGGAAAACATTCCGGGCCAGATTCAGGTCGCGACCCTGTCTAATAATTACTAGTTATAATGGTAACAATCTCCGCGGCTACCGAAATGCCCAGTTAGCGTAGCGGTTGCACCGTCGATAGATGAATTATGCTAGCAAGCAGCTGCGGTTTGAAGGACCCCCGATTAGGGAACCTGTCGCAAAGCGACGTGTTAAAAAATGACCCTGCTGTAAAAAACCTCTCACACTTCAGCCAGATGGATACACGTGTTTGTCCTCAACAGCTTTTGAAGATGCTTGTCGATCATAATTAAATGCAAAAGTGCCGCAAAACCGTCGCAAGTGACAGCATAAGAGAAGGAAGCAAATATCCGAATGACAACTATAACAGCTCCGCTAATGTCTCACTGGGTTGTGAGACTGACAGCGTCTTTTCTCCACCTTTTCCTGCTGCTGTACCCCGTCTGAGCAAAGTCCTGCGAGGTCGACGCCGGCATTAAACTTTGAAACGGGACCCGTCGCTCGGCTAACGGAAGCCACCTGACAAAATGTAGTCACTGCTAGGTCTCCAGCGATGGAGCGTAATTAATTCAGATTTGTAGAACCACTTCATGTCATTAGCATTTTCCTCTGGTACAACCGTGTTCGCTCATCCCCCTGCGGTCCGCCTGTCAGTTTCCAAATGACAGCAAATGATGCAAAGGGGACCCGGAAAGGGGAACGACAGTGCAGAGATTTGTTTTCGTTTTCCGCCGGCTTATTTGCTTTGGGTAATGAGTTTACACCCAGAAAACCAACGCGAGGCCTCGCGGAGCCGCTCTACACGGGATTCGTTTCGGAAAAACACTCCTGGGTTTTTTGCCTGGTTACACGTAATCCCTTTCGGGAAGGCGCTCCCAGGCTCGCTCGACGGCTTTCGCCGCCCGTGTCCGAGCGGCTCGTTCCCTTCCGCCGCGTCCCCCCGGGCAGAAAAGCGAATCGAGCGTCCGCATTCTGCCAAAAGATACCATCTACAATCAAATATCACATATTAATATTTCTCACGCTTGGAATTCTCTCAGCTGGGCTCTGAGCGAAGATCATATTCACATCTGCTCTGTTTACACTGACCCGGCGCAATATGGCACTGATCGAAAGCCAAAATCGGAAGCATATGAGGTTTGTAATTTCACAGTCACCATGTTTGGACGTTTTCTAAAAAAAATCCACATTTGGAGATTTTCTGGAAAATATCTGAAGGAAAACACATCTGATGTTGGTCTTTTTGGATGATTTTTCCTTCCCGTGATGCTTTCCTCCATCCTCCTGTTGGATTTAAACGTGGCCGTTTCTTTTATCGGTATCTCGGTCTCGGGGGGGGTCAGTTTTCGGATATGATCGGAGGGCGGCGCGAGCTCCAACTCGTTTCGGCTTCCTTTCCGTTCTCGAGGACCGACGGGAACTTTCGTGGCGAATAGTAGCAGGTCAGAGGTCAGAGATACTCCCTCCGTCCCTTCCCTGCTCCCGATTCTTGCAGCTTCGCTCAGAGGGACCCCGCGACGCCTCTGCACACGATCCCCGCTCCCGAGCGCCGCCATCCAGCCGCCGAGCCACCGGCACAGAAACACTTTAGCGGCGGAACTGTTGTGAGACAAATTGACACCCATGCCGAATGGTGCGCGGGGAGACCAAAGCGCTTAAGTGGTATTTTGGCGGTAATTGTGAGCGTCTGCAAATTGAAATTGCAAATGAAATCTCAAATTGCAAATCCCAAAACGGCCTTATATGCAAATCAGGGAGAGGGAAAAAGTGGGAAATCGTATAGCAATTCCGACCGGAGCAGACGCAGAGGTTTTCTTAGGACATATTGACTTGTCCGTAAAATCGGTGCCAGCGGAAGAGGTCATCGGAGACTCGTTCCTCCTCGACGCCGCTGCACCGTCGGCTGCCTTTGTACAGTAGCGGTAACAGCGTGTTTGTTTATCGCTTACAATCCCCGTTTTTGTGTTTTACCATTAAAAACAGCTGTTAGTTAAGAACCGACATTTCAGGCCTGCAAAGTGCCCGAGTATTCATGCTGGGCGATGCGGACGGAGGTCAATTTAGGATGAAAAGGAACGACCGGCTGGTCGTCGCCAGCAAACGTCGAGGACCGACAATCGCACGCGGGCGTAATTGGGTTCAATTTTCTCACTTTGCCGCTTTGCTGAGAATTTCTGCACTCGACTGCCGTGTGCCGCGTTACGATTTCGCCCGGTTCGCAGTGAACCGCGGGCAGATTCGCCCTCGAGCTCAACAAAACTCATCTGTTGCTATTGTTATTAAAGGGCTTTCCGGAACGTCGGTAATTTCGGAAGGTTCGGATGTTTGCCGTACATTCATTAAGCAACAGATGCAGCGGGGAGCGGGATGTACGCGCAGGGTCCCAAACGTACACTTGCAAGAAAAAAAACACACAAATAAATTAAATCTTTACCCCTGGAAGAACGTATGGCTTTATTAAACAAATTCATCACTACGTTACGGAAAGCATTCGCTTGCCGCGGACACACGTATCCCAGTATGACAAAGGCTATTATAGCGGACGTGATTCCACAAAAACATAAAACTGCAGTTATTATTTCATTTATGGTTTAATGCGATTGTGCCAGATTGCAATTATTTTGTTCTTTTTCGTTCTCCGGTGATCTTGAGACGATTTATTAAAATGTACTCCGAGAAAATTCCAGGCTACGGGTGCTGCTACGAGGAAGGAAAAAATAACCGGCCGCAGTGTCGAAAAGTTCGCTTGCGAAAGAAAAAGAGCAGAATTTATTTATCACCCAGTAAAGGGGTTCGAATTACCGGGTTTGCATTAATGCGATTCCTTGGCGGTTTAGATGTTTTTTTTGTAAATCGAGATGCAGTCGCGGAGCTTTTCTCCGCGTCGCTCGAGTATAAAAGCCGAGGAATACGACGGTCTAAGTTCTCGGCAGGTTTGGGGCGGCGTGCAGGCGCTTGTCGGATAAAGGGGCGGCACTCGCAGGTGGTCCGTTAATCGAGTTTCGACCCCCGCGGAAATATGTAGCTAACGTGACACTTTCGGAGGGAAAACGTCTTCCCGTCTCCCAGGTGGCAGCTCCCAAATGTCATCTGCCGCAGCCGGTCAATCAAAACGGGAGCAGTTTGCACCACCAGAAAGAAGAAAACTACACAAAATAAATTATCGGAACAAGACCCGTGTAGCGAAAAATGAGCCGAATTACCGGACAGGTTGCGCCGGCGCGGGAAATGAGCTCCTCGATGCGTCTCTGTGGAGCTTTCGCCCCGTTCTTTCTGTGGTCGTGGGGGTTTCCTCCGCCCGGTTTTTTACCACGGTCCAAAGGTGGGAGGTTATAGCAAAGTGGGGAATTGATCTGAGATCGAGAGAAACCTGCTACTAAATGCGGATGGAGATTTTGGTGGACGGACGGACGTGTGGATTCACGCGTTGACGGAACGACGCATGTGTAGATCTATAAGAAGATGTATTCGCAGATATATGACGGATGTGTGAAGAATCAGGATTTGTTTGTTGTTGTGCACCTTTTGCAGACGGGAACATTAGCATTAGCACCGCCGTCCCTCCTTTAAAAGTACACAACCCTCATACAGGGGCGAAAGAAGAGGAGCTTTGAGGGTGTTTTTCCTCGATGGGGTAGTTTATTGTACATTCTTATTCGTGATGAAGGTTTCCCAATCTTAAAAAAGAGCTGCGCTATCAAAAGCAGCTTTTTCCACGTTCGAAAAGTAATTTACCCCGAATTGCTTGTTAATGCCCTGTCTTTTGAACATCCACCACCTTTGCTGAGGGTGGAGGAGCGGGGTGAGTTTCAGAAGAAGATGCTCTGATCAGCAAACGCCGTCCTCCTCCGCCAACGGAGCAATTTACCGCGGTAATAATGTGGCTTTCGTCTGCGGGGCCGGCGGCGTGAACCCCGACGCGTTTGATATTTCTCCATTTGTATCACCTTCCCTTCCACAGGAGGGCGAATCAGGTAGTGCGACACGGAACACGTGAGTCGCACAAGCATTTTGCGTTTAGCCGCGCAAACAAACACATATTAGAGGAATATTAGAATACATCGAATATTCTAATAGGTTAGAATATTTAACTGCGTACAAAGTGTCGGGCCGGGCGGACGGACCGGGAGAGTCAGCAGGCCGATCACGTCAATCGGTCCGACCGAGATAATTAAGTTTTGGGGGAAAAAAGGAGAAATAAATTATGCAGTATTTCGACTGTTTGTAGAAATGAAGGTTCGAGCAAAGATTTTTAATTTGCGATACCATCAGACTTTACTTAAAAAGTAATGATTGTACAAATTGTTAGATCTTAGTATCACACTATCATTCTTTTATAAGCAATTATGTTTGAGTTTCTTCAACAAAGTGCTTTGAATTGCAAAATACGCCCATTATCAGCGTGCGCTTTCATATCGGAGGTTTTTAGCTGCGGTTTCCACGCACTCAAACACAAGTCGCACGGGGTTTTTTTGTTTGGTGGGTTTTAAACCTTTGTGCGCGACACATATTGGCTTTAACAAGGCACCACAATGAACCATTCAGGTCGCTCTCCCTTCATTGTGTATTTGTGATTGTACAAATAAGTGAACCCTCGCTTCAACATCCGTGAACCTTCAAGCAGAGAAAATAAATGAATCTTCTTATTTTCGATCGCATTTCTCATTTTCCGCTGCGACGAAACCAAAGGGACCCCGTGAAACAGTGTGTTTGTGAGCAGGAGTCTCTCTATGCGCCCGGCGCCGCAACTTATTACATATTTATTTATTAGTCTGTGTATTTTTCTTAAACCGTCCCTTCATTTCAATGTATAAATGGAATAATGTAAAAGAAAAGAAAAAAAGGTGATTTTTGTGCAGAGTTCATTGTATTGAAGTCTGGGGAGGATGGAAAGAGACGTTACTGAACTCGATCTGCACCTGAATTGAGCAGCTTGTGTGTGTGTGTGTGTGTGCGTGTGTGTGTGTGTGTGTGGAAAACTGTTTTCATCTTGCGTGCTTTTATGTTATTTTGCACAGCGGTGCCCACACCGTCCTCCGGCTTCGGATGGAAACAAAAAAACACGGCGAAGATGAAGCGACGCCGAACAGGGAGAAGCGACGGGCCCACGGCTCGCCGGACGTGTCTGTCAAGCTGGGAAAACGTGTTCGTAAGAGATATGCAATTTTCACACCCGATTGATTACAGAATATCAGCCGACTCTATCGATTTAGAGCGGATCGCTCGCGCGCCTCCGACCCCCCCAGCTCTCCGAAAGGGATTTCATCATTTCCGTCTCAAGATGGTCTTTCGGGGTCTTTCAATTCCCCCCCAAAAAACGACAGCGTATCACTAATAAAGAAAATGTCCGTGGATACCTATGGGAGAGTAGATGTGAGATATTGAAAAGAAAACTCTGGAAACAGGATCTCGCTTCCCGGCCCTTCACCCTCAGACGCTGTTCGGAAGCTGTGCTACGCTAGTTAGCGGCATCATAATCCGAGAATCACCTGCTGCACGTGAAACACACACTAAATCGGACGATTTAACACATCACGTATTCACATATTCATTCCCTGGCAGAGTTACACACTATTTAAGGGGCTGATCGGATTCTGGCACGATTTCCATTGGCTAATAGGTCTGCGATGTATTGAGTTTGAGTTTGAAAAAAGAAGCGAGCGGCTGTGGCGGGACCGTCTTTGTCGCGTCCAATAGCCGCGGAGTCAACGGTGTCATTGATTTGTGTCGCCGTTTATTCTCGTCCAAAGGCGCCGGGGCTTCCGGTGCGTTCCGGCATCTGGCGTCGGTGCCAGCGTCGCCGGTCCGGAACAGTAACAGCCAGACGTTCCGTGGACCGAGTCGTTTCACACACACTTACCGTGACATTGTGTTGACGTCAGACTGACTTTCAGCATCAATCCCACCTACAGCGCATCTGCACACTTGAGGAATATTTATATGACAGGGCTCTTCTCAGCGCCCTTTTACATTCGTGTATTTACTGTCGCCTTTATGTAAAAAGGCTTAAACATTAAGCTACTGACAACAGCTTATTCAGTAATGTTTGGAAGACCATCGAGTCCAAACCAAGTCATAGGGGGCCACCATCCCAGCATAGTTTCTGAGGCAGGGGCCCAAACATTGAGAGAAGATACAAGCTGCACACCCCCTGAGCCGGACTCAAACCCCCTACCAGGTAAACCACCCAGCAGCTCTGAGCCACTGGCGTCACCCGCTGTGCCACTGCATCCCTTATCTAGTCAGACAGCTTTAAGATTCACACCCTGTGATTCGAATGCAAAGCAGCAGCTTTTTAAAAAATATTTTATTCTGTATTTTTATATAACTGCCGTGGTATCGGCTGCCCACTCTATATGTGCATATATGCATAGTCCAAGTGGTAGAAACATCAGCGAGAAGGAACATGAGAAGCTGAAGAAACACGAGGGACTGAGAGAGGAAGTGGAGAGAATGTGGAAGGTGAAAATCAAGGTGGTCCCACTGGTGACAGGACCACTTGGGCCCGTGACCCCCTAAGGTGGAGGAGGAGCTCCATCAGATCCCAGGTGTGACAACATCGGTCTCAGTCCAGAAGGGCACAATAGTCCAGCGTACCCTTCAACTCCCAGGTCTCTGGTTGGAGCCCAACTGTTACCCCCCACTAGGGACAACCAGGGTGAAAAGGGAATTTCTATATGTGTGTGTGCGTGTGTGTGTGTGTGTGTGTGTGTGTGTGTGTGTGTGTGTATGCGCAGTGGATTGGGGGCCGGCTGTAAATAGCTGCACACACTTTCCACTCAGATTCCACAAACTGGACGAATTCCGATTGTATTAATGCGAAAGTCATTACTACTATTGTAGCCGAGTGTGTTTATTTTGTACTCTGCTGCAGGCGAACGCGATATTCGTTCGAGGGAAGGTCTGGACATTAAACAACTGACACTGGTTAACCCAGCTGAACAGCAGAATGGTTTTTGCTGCATCAGCCGAGGGTCGGGACCTCAATCACGGGCACTGCAGCAGGACGTGGGATTCGGACCCAAGATGGCGGCTTTGAACACCGCGGTCGGGGTCGGGGCCTCCACCCAGCGCCTACTGCTTTTTCGTGACGTGTTGGGACGACCGCAAATCCTTGCGTGACGGGGGTGTTTCTGCGTTTGGATCCGACTTGGTTCGGTTGCTTATTTTCTCAATTTTCTGTCCTCCTGCAGCCTCGGTTATATTGGTGTCAGTGAACCCGCAAGGGGAACAGACGGAGATTTCATTTCTTTCTCGGCTTTGGCGCCGCGTAGACCGCCGTCCCCCCGAAATAAGGGGGCGTCGGCACAGGAGCCGGGCCACTTGGCGGCATCCTCATTTCGCCGCGCCCATAACGGCGACTCGCCTCGGAAACACTGTCCTCCAGAAACAAAACGTAATAAACTTAAGACTCAGGGCCGATCGGCGCGGGCGTAACGGCGGCATCGTGCAGAAACGTTTATGAAAAACCCACGAGGAGGAGGCCCGAGCTCACGCCGTATGAACACGGCTGGAAGGCGGCGGGACCTCCGGCGTCGGGTTCCAGGAGCCCGCGGGTTCATTTACACATATAGTGCCTGATTTCATGCCGGCCCGGCCGGCGGCGGCGTGCCTCGCCGCATCGGGGGAGGAAATCGCCACATTTGTCGCTTGTTCAGAACCCGCGACGCTTCAAACTGAAAACATTTCCTCCGCCGAGGAGGGGGGGAGATAAGACCCGCAGCGAAAAGCGTTCGGGGGCCATTTCTCTGTCTGTCTTTGAGACCCGCGGCCCCCTTTTTCTTAAATAAAGCACCAACTTTTCAGTTCTGTCGCTGCATACGGTATCAAATTTTCCCACAAAAAAAATGTGAATTTACACGTATAAATTTATTTGTCACACGTGACGCGATCGTTTTCGGGCGAAAAGCTTCTGAGAGATTCAAGTTGGATGCAGTGGGGAAAAGTTGTGTGCAGAATCCTTGTTGTTGCAGAATATATATATTTTTTTCAGTAATTTTGAAGTTGGATTTTAAGTCTCTACTTTTTGAACTGTTATTCAGTCTACGTCGCCTATCGGATCAACAGATACGTCCGTGTAGAGAGCTGCTCATAATCTTTGGCCCATTAATACAATTCGGTGAGTTTAATAACATCTGGACCGCAGCTGCAAAAGTCTGCCTGGAATTTTGCATTTTTGGCCCAAAGTCCTTCTTTTTCTTGCATTTTAATGCCATATTTTTCTCCACAAACCCCTTGTATTTAGTATTCAGCCCAGCCGGTTAATTCCCATACACAGGATGTCCACTTGGCACTTCGAAATTAATTCATTTTTCATTCATCAGGAGGCGCTGTGCGACCCGGGGCCAGGCGCCTTCATTGTGTTCGGTCCTGAGGAGCTGGGCGATGCTCATCGTTCCTGACTTTTCTAAATAACCTAGGTGGCCGTGTTGCGGAGCACCGGAGACTCCTGGGAGTGGCACTAGGCTGAGGTTCGAGACACAGCCGACGTGGCCGAAGCCTTTGCGGGACCGCGATCGTGAGGCGACTTTTCCATCCGAGGCCTCACAAAGGGGCGAAGGCAGCGAATGTCAATAACTGTGCCGGGAAACAGATCAATTAAATAAGATGAACGACATCTAACTGTGGAGAAATGGGTTTGTCACGGCTTTGCGCACGGAATTTAACGCCGTTTGCCGGCCAAGGCAGTGGGCATCGAGGAACTCCTCCTCCTCGTGCTCCGACGACCAGTTTGACTCACGGTTCGGGCTCCAAAACGCAGGGGTCTATTCCAGCTCTCGGACCAGATCCATCTGAAGGACCGTGTTCCCGGCGAACATGAATGAGAAAAGAAGTTTCATTTCCCGTTATTGTTCACTTGGATTTTCTTCATAAGACATTAGGAGCACAGTCCTCCTGGGACCATCCTGGGTAGCCGTAGCACAACGGAGCCCTGGAAGAAACACAAAAGCACAGGAGGCCACTTATCCATTGATACAGCTGGGTAATGTTTACCATCCCGAGTTCAGGGTAAGTACCTCCTTCGAAGCTACCGGGGCAGGAACGGAGCTCGAACGTGACTCCTTCAGGCCCAGATGAGACCGGCACTAACCGCTGGGTCCTGCACACACAAACGCACACTCGCGTATGACCCTGAGGTGACTCCCGAATTTTAACATTTTGTAAATTTTCCCAAACGGCGCCGCTCTTCTGTCTATCGGTGTCTTCTCGTTCTCAATGCCGAGGGCGGCACGTGGCAAACGTGCGGGGGCGCCAAGAGGAGCAGCTCCTCGGCTGCTCGGGACACAGACGAAGCATGTACGCGGAGCCGCGGCGTGTCTCCGGAAGGCATCCGGGGCAAAACACCACTTCTGCTGGGAGCCCGTCTCCGGCGATGAGACCGACAGCTCGCCGTGACGCATGCGCTCCGCCAACGAACGGGCCTGAGCGGACCTGAGCGGGCCTGAGCGGGCATCTCCCTTTAGGAGGCCACCTAATTGCCGGCGGCGAGGCCAAAGGGCCCGACCCGGCGGCCGTCATTAAAGTGCAGGGCTGATGCGGCGCTTCACGCCTTGCATGCGAGGGCAGTGCCGGGCGCCGGGGAGCGAAAAGGTCACGACAGAAAGTAAAGTTCAGCAGCGAGATTTATAATGAGGGGTTCGAGGGAAGCAACAGTGTGGGAGTTGCGGCGCCTGCAGCCGCGGGTGCGAGCACAGACTTGGGGTACGTGGCAGGGTGGTGGTGGGGGAGGGGGGTGTTTGCAAATGCGTCTGGCAGCGAATCGCACGAATGCCGCGCAGGTCAACAGGAACAAACTCGTGCATTAGTTGGACGCGGCCGCCCGGCACCCGGACCGTTTAACGCAATTCCAGTCGCCGGCGCTCCGGAGATTCGCACGCTATTAAAACCCGGGAACGTATTAAAGTTGTATTACCCCAGTGTACCTCGCTTCTCTCATTTGACTGCATACCGTATTTCGCCAAGCGGGGTTTTGCCGAAAAGGAAGGACTGAATATCAGGTGCGAAACCCTGAAAGGACGGCTTTTAATGACGCGGGATCGGATGGCTCTGCTGGGACGTCTGCCGGCGTGACCTTGGCGCGCCCAGCCAGGCGTCATTATCGTCAGCTTTGATCGAACCCCCCCTCGCGTGGCGCCCCGAATAACGAACAAACTAAACCGCTGGAGCAAATCGGAAATGAACAAATATCCATATTCACGTCCCTCGTGCTCCTCGAGCCACCGCGTACAGCGCTTCCCTTCCAGGCGAACATCTCGTGACCTCAGGATTATTATTATTTATTTATCCGCCTCTCTTCTCCTCACGCCGGAAAGGTTTTATACACCGAGACCCTTAAAGCGATTCCCACATTTGTACAGCCGGGTCATTTTTGCCGCATCGGTTCGGGGTGAGTCGACTGGGAATCAAACCCAGGGACTTTGAATGAAAAGCAGGGGCAGTGACACCAACACCCCCCCAGTTAAACTGGACGTATGGAAGAGCGTATTTTTCCTTAACCGTCCTCTGTGCTGTTTCTGTGAGGTCCTGGGCCTGTTAAACCGGACTAATTCCATGACTATTGCATCTTATTCAAGCGACTCGCTCTCCCGATTCACCCATTTATCCACCAGGGAAATTTTTACTGCATCCATTGGGCTCCGGTACCTCGGTACTCCGGTAAAGGGGACGGCAGCAGGGATTGAAACGCGGGATCACGAAGTTGGAAGGAAGCAGCTCTAAATACGGCGCCACCTGCCGCCCCGTATTGACAGGTCTCTGTTATAATTTGGGGGGGGGGGTCGTAACACTTGTTTCCACCCTCAGTGGCAGTCTGGGCGACCCCCCGCGGGCTTCCGTGGCCGTGCCGAACGACTCGGACTAATTCCCCCCCCCCCAAATCCTCGCCATTAATTACCAAGGAGACGCGCAGGCAGGAGAGACGCCTTCGCCGGCACTCGTAATGTACACCTGTCACTTGGAGCGAAAATAAAATTTAGCGCTCGCATCCTCCCAGACACCCCTTCCTCTCGGGCCCGAACTAATAAATCTCCAGCATTTTTCACTTTATATGAGAAAGAGCTGAAGAGCAGGCCACTTCATCACTGTGGTGGGGTGCGGGGGGGTGGTGGCAGAGGGCTTTTTTCCAACACACACACACACACACACACACACACACACACACACAATGCCTTCAGCCTTCTGTGCTCTAATGTGCTGAGGGAGCAGCTCCAGCTCTGATGATGTTCTGAGGTGTGTTTGCTTTGCGCAGACACTTCCATGCATCACGCCGGCCGAGCCGATCCCTTCCGCACGTCGCCCCCCGGACAGTCGCGACGGAAATCATAATTGCTTTTTAAATTTTTATTTTTATTTATTTCTTTATTTATTTTTCTGCACACGAGCTGTTTCTGTTTTTGTTATTTCCTCGCGCCGCGAGGGGGGGCCTTTTTCGGCAGATTTATTTTTTTACCTAATAAGAGAAGTGGGTCACGACAACACAGTCAGAGTCAGTAAACCAACAAAATACAGATACCTATAGGAACAGGTAAGTGTGACATTAAATGGTACAGTATTCCTCGGTTGGGGGGGTTTTTAAACCTACGTATGAGGTTCCAAAAAGGTGATCGAAATCTGCCAAAATCATTACAGTCGACGCGGGTCGAATTTTGTGGCGGAAGAAGGTTTGACGCCCGGAGCCAAACATATAAGCGTGAAGGAAATAAAATACATTTCCTTAGCAAAAATAATCCAGATCCGCTGCATTCCTGCCAAAAACAGACGCCTGACAGGTGAGAAGATGAAAGCAAAATCTGTGTCAATGAGCTCACATCCCATCTCGTCCCCGCACCAAACGTACCGCGGAAACACGGCCGCGACGTCCCCGGGAATATCGAGTCTAATCGCACGGCTCCAACACCCAATAAATATCGCACATCTTCAGGGCGGCCCGGCGTTTGTCGGGGCGGCGAGACACACGTCCGCAAGGGCGGCAGCTTCTATTAACTCCCCTGCCAGAAACGGGTCATTCCGGGCCTGTTTACGCGGCAGACGTCCCCCGAGAGGTCAAGGGTCACGCTTGCGTGTTTCCATCGCCTCCCCGACATCGTGGAAAATCCATTAAACGCCGAGTCCTTTCCGGTGTTTCGCCGCCCAAACGAGCCCGGACGCCCCGCCGCTCTCGGTGACTTCGCAGCTCTGCGTCGGGAGGCCGCGGACGGAGAAAACCCCCGCGCGGAGCCGGGTTTTTACCCCGAGGACCACGCGCGCTTCTCCCCAGGTTCCTCCGCGCTTGTTTTTTCTGCCGTCTTCTCTCCCGAAACGAAAAGGCACCGCTGGCGTTGATTAAAGCGCACTAAGAACCTGCTTATGTGTTTAAATTATCTTTGCCTAATGCTTGGGGGCAAACTTCCCCAGCGGCACCTTGGGACGGCATTATTCCGGGTATGTAAATTCTCGCAGAACTGCAGCTTTGCATCTAATTTGTTGCAGGGCTGCGAGAGACGCCACGGGCACCGGGTCCGTAATGAACGCGCTGATTAATGCAGGTGTTCTGACGGAGGGAGCTGGGATTTCGGGGCGGCGGGGGAGACGCGGGGCCGCCGAGCACCTGCAAAGATCCATCAACCGGTCCGGCTTTCTTCGCGCCGCGGTCACCTGGGGTGGGGGGGAGGAGACTCTGCACCCACGACCCGGTGGGCACGTTGGACTCGTTCGCCCGATTCTCCGCCGGGACCGTTTCTTCGCCATTTATTACCGGTCACTCGGCTTCTTCTCGATGGTTCGAAAGCACCTCCTCTCCTCCAGCGTTTGCGCTGCGCCGCCACGAGCAGCTTTCTCACCGCAGGGTTTCCGGATCCGATCCCACGCCAGCTCTTCCGTCATCTCTTCGAAAGCTTAACCTGAACTTCTCCGTAATGCGGCCGGTTCTGGAATATTCCCTGGGAAATCTCAGCTGTGCTGTCGACGTCAGGCCGAGCCGGGCGTTCTGACGTATTTATTCCGGAACGTGACCGGAGTTCACAGCCAATAAACACAAAATCTTGAAAAAAAAACATTTTTTAACAAAATGTTATTTTTATGGCCGTTAAACCAAAATCAAAATTTGCGTTTGTTTTTTTTTTTTTTTTTTTTTGCGTGTACATTTTTACAGCTACGATCCACATTACAGCCTTGTCACGTATGTGTTTTGCTCAGTTGTCAGTTAACATGTGACCTGCATTATGATTGAAATGTTTTGTTCACCTTTTGGAGGGCTTCCTCAGCAGCCCACCACGTCCACGACAAATATAAATATTCATCAATGTTATTACCCTTCTGCACTTGCGCTGCATTCACCTGTATCTCCGTGTATTTGCATTTTCTCCGTAAACTGATTCTGTCTCTATGTTTTTGTGCCCCAGTTTCTTTCCGTTGTTGATTAAAATAAAAGGAGAAAAAAAAAATCCAGGTCTTTAAATCTATACCGAGTAAAGATTATACGTTATGTAGGTCGCTTTGCATAAAAATCATTTGTTAAGCAGTAATAATAACCACGGCGGCGCAGCGGCCTTCGCCAACATAAGTATCATAAATATATTGTGCTAGTTTTTTTTTTTTTTTTTTTTATTAATTTGTCGTGTGCGGCAGGAGAGACAAAAAAATAATACTACTGAATAAATAAATAAACAAACTGTCACGGTTTCTCACTTGCAAAGTGTTTGGCTGCACGAGGACGAGACTGGAGACCCCGGGATGAAAAATGGCGCCGACGTCGCACCGGGAGCAAACAACCGGCGGCACAATCAGAGCGAAAAGGCTGAAAAATCAAGCTGCGGTTGATTATTTAAACTCCGTGTGACATTTAACTAAGTTATGCGAGGGTGAGAAATAAATAAATAAATAAATGAGTACGTAGATGAAATAAAAATCAGGACGGGCGTTATTAAATATTCGCGCCGGGAGCTAAATAATTGTGAAAATCTCATTTGCGGAGTTCGGGACCGATGGCCAAACGGGAGCTCTAATCGCCGTGTTAGAAGTTCCGCACGTTTCCACACCTGAGCCCCGCCGCGCTCGTCTTCTCGCTCTCTCTCCGCCTGCCCTTTTCACGTCCGCACTGTTTTAAATGAAGAACTTGCTTCTCGTTCAGATCCTGAGCGAAGCTGCGACCCGCCCTGGACCTGGCTGTTTGTCTGGGTGTTCGGGCGGGAGGAGCGAGGAGGGGTAAAGAACTTGCGGTTAACGCGGTAAAGCCCAAGGTGGTCACGTCACACGACTGAGCCCCACCTCACACCTCTGTGACCGTTTTATAGAGCCGGGTCATTTGATCAGTTTGATCAAAGACCCTCCAGAAGGAGCAGGGATTTGACCGGAGAACATCAAGGGCTGTGACCACTTCACCTTCTGCTGCCCCAAAATGGAGCAAATCGAGTCCTTCAAACGTCGCTGTTTTGCTGTCTGATCGTATCCACGAAGACCCGGCAGGTACGATTTTTCTTTAAGGCGAACAGCCCTCACAGTTTGCAGAGCCGCTGTTTGGAGGTGAAGGAGGTAAACAGTGAAGGAACCTGGCGGAGCTGCCAACAGAGATGAAACGCCGTCCTCCGGCTCAGACGCGGCTCCTCAGCAGAGCGGGACGCGGCGTTTGTGAGGTGGGGCGAGGACAGAGGAGCAGAAGACGGGCTGCTCCCACGTGAGGCGTTATTGCGGCCAGGGTTACTAGGCCACGTTACTGCCGAAGACCCGCCTGGAAAAGTGAGGAAAGCTGTAAAAGTAACTCCTCAAAGTAAAAGTACCCCCTGCTGTTGCGAAAGATGACCCGTCCCCCCCGTAAACCTCCGCGTGCTGATTTGTAGCTAATAAACATCAGCATTAAGGCCGTAGTTCACACAGTCAAAAATCCGAAATAAAAATCCTACAGAGTAGCTAAAATGATGCGTGTTGCTATTATTTATTCGTCTATATCACACAGGTTTTAGGTGAATTATTGACATTTTGTACATCTGTGGGGTTTCGGTCAGATGTGGCTGCCATAGTAAACTGCTGAGACTGTAACAGAGAGCACACACACACACACACACACTCAGAGCTATTTCCTACAACACATCTGCCTGTTCCACCACCGCTGAAAGTACAGTTTTCCTCACGGATTTAATTTTTTTTCCCCCCACATATAAATTAGCATTTCAGCTCTGTATTTTAAAGTATATTTCCTTATTAGAATATGTTTTGTCACATTAAATAGAAATAAGTCCCCAATTTCCAAAGCATGTAAAGCCTTACTGTAATGCTGGTGAAATAATTAAGCCGTGTGGACTGGATAGTGCCAAAAATGCATTACTGAACAAAGCGCTGTGATTTTTTAAAAAATCTTTAGAGCTTTGACAAAAAAGGGGGCACGTTTCTGCATATTTTCCACGTTGTGTCATTTTGTTAGTGTCACGGTTTGCCGCGAGTCGGGGTGCCGTGTCGACGCGACTCGCCCTGCCAGCGTGCAAACAGAGACGCTCTCATTATCTGTGAAGATAAACAGAAACACTCCAACCATGAACCCCCCCCCCGCCGACCACACCCCGTTGTCCCCCGCGTGCTCTGTACGGGGCTCCTGGTCCCTGGGTATCGTCACGGCAACAGCAGCAGGAGGCCCGAAGGGCCCGGGGTTCGCCGCCTCCTGTGTTTGGGGGTAAAGGGAAAAGTTTGGCCCTCTTGAAGACCAGAACCAGGACTTTAGATAGATAGACAGATAGATAGATAGACAGACAGAGGTAGGTAGGTGGGTGGATGGATGGATGATAGATAGATGGACACTTTGGGAGGTGGGTGGGTGGCATTCAGGATCAGGTGGAGAGGCTCGCCAGCAGCTTTCGGAAAGGAAAACAAGTGGCACGGAAATGTTTACTCGAAAATGTGACGAGTCACTACCTTCTCACGTTCCGCTTCAGTCTCGACACAAAAACATGCGGCGAGACACAGCAAAATGAATCCAAAGTTTCGTTTCTGACCTGTGGGGTTGAGACCCAGACGCGGTGCTCCGGGGGCAGCAGGGTAACAGGTGACGCGAAGCCGGCCTGTTTTCGGTGATGTACGGCGGCGGCGAGTAGCTGCAGGAGGTTCATTTGGCTGCTGCGGAAGCCGGGCAGGTGGCTGTCTGCGTGATGGAGCCGACGGCGTTTGCGAAGGACCGCAATTTTCCAGCGAATCCCTTTCGGCGCCGTGAGCCGCGCCGAACGGGAAGGCCAGCGATCGTTCGTACGGCCGCCTGGGACACTTTTTCAGTTGTCTGGGACAAACTGAGGAGTCACAGCAAAGGACTTTAACAGTGAGTCCCATCGCGGAGGGGAGGGAATCGCAGTAAAACCTTCGTGTTTCTCCTCATCTCCCTTTCGCTGCAGCGGATCCAGCCGTTTGGGGGCAGATCAACATCGATTGTCACGCAACTGACGTCAACAACAGCAGCACCGCCCAACAACAGAGAGACACTGGCCAGCAGGGGGCGGAGCGGTTAGCGGCGCCACCTCGAGTTCAAGGTTCCTGGTCCAGTAATACCTCGGTACCTTCGATCACGGTGCAGCAAAATTAAAAGTTGCTTAAATTTGGTTGATTTAACAGATAAATATTCAGATAGATTCAACGTTCTGGAGAGGAAGTCAGACAGTAAAACCGATGTAAATGTATTATGGTGCCGTGTTCTGCTTACATTTCTGTTGCTGCTTTTTGCCAAAACATTTTAAGCTACTGACACTGGTTTACAGTCTTCACACTGATTTATACCTGTTATTCTGCAGGGTAACAATAACTGGACGAATTCAGGGGAAACATCTTGCTGAAGGTATCGCAGGAGGAGCTGGGACCTGAACTTAGGTCCTTCAAGCCAAAAAAAAAAAAGCCCACCCGCTGCTCCAAAGCAGTTCAAACGTTCTAATGAATCCGAACGTCTAAAATGTCCGACGATCTTATTGAAAGTTTGGTTAAAGCGTCGATTTACCTCGAAGGTCGGGTTTTAGCGCTGAGCTACATTTCAGGTATTTAATATCACAGCGCAAATTTAGCTTTTTTTCCCTCCTTTTTTTAGAAAAGTTCACAGTTCTGCCCCCCGCAGCTTGGGAGGAGGGATCCGTCTGCTCACGTCGGCGAGCGCCAGCAGGGCGTTTGCGCTGATATTTACCTGCTCTTTCGGAGAGGGGGGCAGGTGAAAACACTCCGATTGATCGCCGCTGCCCTCCCAAAAAGGGCGATCCACTCTCGGCCCCCCAGTTAGTCTGAACGGTTTAAATAGGTTCTGCTTAACCGCTTAATACCGTGGTGAAAAGCGGCTGTATCAATCTGACTGTTGGGTCTTTGGGCCTTGTTCTACATGCCAGGCGTGTGGATGCGGACGTGTGTGTGTGTGTGTGTGTGTGTGTGTGTGTGGCTCGACGCCACGGTGGTGCGTGAGCGTGCCATCGGTGCCGGCCGGACCAGGGTGCCAGCTTTCTGTCTGGCGCCGAAACAACAGCGCCAACCTGGGAGCCGCGCGATGCGCTGAGCTTTCATGAATGTTTAATACGCAGTCTGAGTCTCCTGCTGTCCCCCCTTTGCCAGCCGCCCCCCGCCGCCACGCCGCCACGCCCGGCCCGGTGCTTTACACTCCCCGGCAGACGGTGTGGACAACTGGAGCGGGCAGGAGACGCGGCGGCACAGCGGAATTATTAATGTCACCTTGTGACTCACCCATATGGAGAAGAGGTGTCGAGTGAACGCCGGCATCTGTTTGCTTCCCAAAACAAGCGCCAGCCTCCGATTGGACCCCCGTGCCGGACCTCCTGTCACGCCGACGCTTTAATAACGGTGAGATTACCGCAACACAGCTTTTTTTTTTTTTGCAGCGCGGAACAGACCGGTCCTGTTCAAACCGTGTCTGCAGCATCAGAAAGAAAAACGGCCCTGCAGGTGGCGCAGCGGTTTGGGCTCCGGTCCCAGCTTTCCGGTCCCGGCTCCTGCTGCTATGCGCTGCAGTGGGACACAGTGAAACTTACCCAGGCGTCTCAATGGCTGAATAAGTGTGAAATGGATCATATCAAATTTTTAATACATGTTCAAACACGATGAACATTTCATTTACAATTGTTGAAATAATGCATTTTATGTTGGCTGATATATATTATTAAACAATTGTAATTATTTTTACTGCCCTCAGGACCTATCTATCTATCTATCTACCCACCCACCCATCGTCTATCTATCTATTTATTTATTTACTCACCGGAAACCTTTCCCAAAGGCATCGGTTTATAGCCGTGCTGTGAAAATTGGTAACTGATATCTATCTTTCGTTTCGTTTATTAACTTACCCTCCACCAACGTAAGCAAACTGTACATCACCGACTTGCTCTTCTCTCCGGCCTGGTTTACGCTCTCCGCAGCCGAGCGCCGAGCTCATCGTTTCCGGGCCGACCGGGTGACCGGGCCTACCTGCGGCAGGCGGAGTCAGACGCGCCACGCCCTGCAGGAGGTCCCCGATCCGGTGCGAAAACCCGGGAAGGCGGGGACGAGCTGTAAAAGGGTAAACTGGCGCCAGGGCGGCTGCTGCTGTAAGAAGAAGCGTGACGCTGCTGAAGACTCGCCGTCGCGGGCCGGTCTGATTTATGAAGAACGGGAGCGGCGCGCTAACACCTTGCCAATTACACTCCCATAAAGAATCGGTTGTAAATTGGACGAAGTCGAGGTAATTAACATATTTGGGGGCCGCGCCCGGCGTGCGGCTGATTTACGGCGCGTCGGGGTGCGAGAGATTTGCTGACCGTCGATAAACAGAAGACTCATTGGTGGACAATAATAGGGCCTCCGTGCAGAAACAGAGTAGATGTCAGGGCCGTAAATTAGAGTAAAACCTGCCGGATGCCCCACGCAGAAAGGCATTTCTCACCTCAGGTGAGCTCCACCTGCACGTGCAGAATGGTTATTTGGTCAAATGGTGTCTTTATGCTTTGAATATGTGGCCGGACACCAGTTACGGTCGCGGTTGTCGCCGGTGATGCCTCCGGCTCACACCCCTCGTTCACAGGGTCTCGTCCGCTTTGCTGACCAGCGTCTCGGGGTTCGACGTCAGAGGCCTCAGAAGCCGATCCAGGGCTGAGGTGTGAGCGGCCGCGCCGCGCCGATCGGGCTCTTCTTCGGGTTCTTCTGGGACCCCCCCGCCTCCCTCCCCAGCTGCAAAGCACAGATTTGCAAATAATGGTGTAATTTTCAGCCTGGAAGAACACCTGCACCTTCAGGGACTGGGGGATTGCTGGATTTCAATGCGGAAAACATCGCCTCGCTCCCACATTGTTCCTGCGGCGAAGTAGGCCGGGGCGGGGCGCGGGGGGGGTCGGCATCGCACGCAGGCAGATCGCATTTATTGCTTCTTGGAAATGCGGGGTGAATATTCATAACGGGACGCAAAACGCCGCTTCAGCTTTTTACATAAATGAATAGAGGAGCGCTGCTGTCTGCTGGAAACGGTGGGGATGGAAAAGCGATCCGGATTTTTCCTGCGTGTTCGACAGGCGGTGCTCTCCGTCGCCCCCCGGAGGCGGCTCCCTTTCTCTCCCTCCTCCGCCTCCCCGGCTCTCGGTATAATTAATAACAATACGGCTGTTTTACAATTTTAACAAATGCCTCCGGTTTGTTAGGCGACCCGACCACAAGTTTACTGAAAACGGGAGGTGTTTATTAATAAGAATCGTTGGCCGTTTCAAACATTTCTTTTAAAATAAAAAACGCGGCTGTACTGGAGGAAAACAGAACCCATTTATTCATTAGAGACAATTACAGTTGTTTCAAACAATCCATTAAAAAAGCCTGTTTTCTTAAATGCGGAGCGACTCCGGCGACTATGACAGTGACCCTAATTAAAGAGGAAATAAAAAAAAAAGTTCAAATATAATTACGTCTAACAGGCACATCGAAAAATAAGCGGCGGTTTAAATAAGAGTCAGACGCAGGGATTCGATCAGCGCTGACACACAGTATTGGAAATAACAAAAATAATTTAAAAAAAAAAAAAACTCCAGTATTTACTCACACGCGTCTGCTGGCTGTTATTAAGTTTTTATTCTAATGGCGACATGTCATTTCGTATATTTCACATCGCAGACGTGCTGTAAAACTGCCAGCTAGTCGGCCGGGGGGGCGGGGGAAAGCGCTATGGGAGCTGTTATTCTGCAGGTGAAATTAAAGGTGTTTGGACCGTTTGACACAGAATAACACGGGAGTGTGTGTGTGTGTGTGTGTGTGTGTGTGTGTGTGTGGAGGGAAAACAAGGTTTGTTTGCCTTCTACAGGGGAAGATCTAGAAAACCACAGAAAAAGAGTAAATGCCTGAGGTCAACCAGAGGTCGCAGCCATTCATATGAAACTGCCACGCCTTGCATCCTTGTGTTAGGCCACACACACACACACACACGTGGCTGGTGGGAACCGACTCGGTTTTGTTTGCGTGATCACGAGCCACCTTTCATTCCGAACGATCTTAAAATCTGCAGCCGGCCGGCAGGTGCCCACCTCATCCTCCTGCCATATGCTGTCCCCGGCAGCCCCCCCCCCCCAAGACACACCCATAAACAAACTGCAAATGGGGTGGAACCCCAGGGTTCCGAAGCTTGGGGAGGTGAGGATTTGCTGCAGAACCTTCTGCGCGGGCAGTGCTGAGCGAGTACTGAATACCGACTACTGAATACTGTCAGGGCAGCAGCTGCTGCTGCAGTGCGTGTACATCAGCCCCAACTGGGTTTGCAAAATAACAAATAAACAAGTAAATAACACTGGTGTTTAAAAAAAAAAAATCCAAAATGTCGCCCTTTTCATTATGCCTGCTTAGGTGGGACTCATACATCGCGCCAGGAGTGTAGGACATCCGCAGAAAGGCTTTCCTCTGTAATTACACTCCAGAGGACACGCCATTGTTCTCCGTCTTTACAGAGCCGGTAATATAACAACAGCGGCTGTAATGAAACAATAACGGTTATCATGGTCGTCGTCATCGTCCTCATCCGCATCGCCGGTTCGCGTGAAAAATGACGATTGTTCTAATGCGTCCGGCGGGGAGCCGGGGGTGCGGGGGGACACCCGACTGCGACGTGGGGCTGGAGGTTTCACGCGGGTGACGGGTTCGCTCGTCCGTGTCCTTCTCGGCAGGGTCGGGCCGGGCCCTTCGCACGATGCGGAAGTCGAGACCTTGGGCGTCCCCCTTACTCTTGGTCCAGAGTCAGAACAACACTGGTCAGGACACCCGTTTAGGTGAAAGTGTATGTTCAAAAGCTGCGAAATTAATCACCTTTAAAAATGAACTTTATTAGTAGAAGGAGAACATCCAGCAGCACGGTGGCATAGTAGATAGTGCTGGTACCTCACAGCTGAAATTTAGATCCTTTTCCAGGTCCACTGATGCTCAGTTTGCATAGTTGAGCGCTTGGGCTTCCTCCAAGTGATCTGGTTACCTCCTACAGTCCAAAGACATGTGTTTCAGGTAAACTGGTGACTCAAAATTCCCCATAGTGTCTTTCTGTGTGTGTGTGTGTGTGTGTGTGTGTGTGTGTGTGTGTGTGTGTGTGTGTGTGGGGCGGGTATCGCTTTGTGGTGAACTGGTGTTCTGGCCATGGTGTACTTTGCACCCTGGGATTCCAAGACAGACTCTGGACTGATGATCAATTGTTTATGGTGGATGGATGGATGGATGGATGGATGGATGGATGGATGGATGGATGGATGGATGGATGATGGATGGATGGATGGATGGATGATGGATGGATGATGGATGGATGACGGACAGATGATGGATGGATGGCCTCCCGGTGTTGGGTAAAACGCTACACAAACATGATCCACATAAGGTTAAGCTTAAAGCTTTTTTTTTTTAAATTCAGGGCGCCTCAGTAACCTCCTGAACGTAAATATTTGGTCTCCTGAAATGCACTGGAAGAAAACAGAAAACAGAGCTAAGGAGCAAAACGCCCTGACAGGGGATACGGATGACTCCCTGGCTCAGAACCCTTCTTACAGAAATTCCCAGCACTGCCACCGAGTTGCACCCTGAATCGGGCCGAGCGGGGAGCCTGCGGGCGATCGAGAGCACCTGAACCACACGCGTCTCCCCCGAATGCGCGGAACGCCACTAGGAACCGTCACCTGGAGCGGTGCTGCAGCGCGGGTCGACTTACATATCCACAATCCATCAGCGACGGGTGGGAAAAATCCAAAACCCAGGCAGGAGTGTACGTAGTTCGCAGACATATAACTATGCATTTTTAAAAAACGATCAGCTTCGGTCTTTTCCTGCCCTTCCGTGCCAGGAAGCCCTTTCGCCACGCAACTTACACCACTATCCCGCAGAACTCGGTCGGTCCAAAGCAAATACATAAACCGTCTACTTTTTCACACACGGTAACGTTCAACCCGCAGCGTCAGGGCCGAGTTTTGATTTTACTCAGCTTTGATCTTCGCTCTGCAAGTCGTGCGCTGCTGGTGATCGCACCGACGCCGAGTCCAGATACGTTCGGTCCCTTAAGCAAAACCGCCGTCGAACAATCAATGAAACCGAAACGCGCCTTTTTTTTGCTCTCGTTGGAAAGAGTCGAAAGATATGAGAACCTCGTGCGCGTAAATCGATTCCCCGCTTCTCCGACGGCACGGAAAGTGCGCGAGCCGTTCATCTGCTGCGGGGAAGCGGCGGTCCGCGAGCCACTGTCCTACCGCGGTGTCGAAGGAGCTGCCGAGCGTCTCCTGTCAGAGAGAGACCGCTGGCGAGGACCCCCTGGGGGACCCGTGTGTTCAAAACAATAATACCGCGGCCGCTCGGAATATCCAGCCAGAATATTAATTCTCCGAGTCCACTTGTTCACTGATGAAAAGGCAGAGTTCGACCTTCTGGACATCTTTAATCTGTCGCCACGAAACGGCTCGCCGCTCGAACCCTATATATATATATATATATATATATTTCAGCCCGGGTCTGTGTATGTATCAACCCCATCTGCCCTCACCTTTAAGGACTGGTAAATAAATAAATAAAGGGATAGCCACGTCGCGGTTGCGAGTTGAAACGGGGGGCCGTGGAAAGCAGACGCCGCCTTCGGGACGATGAGAACGGAGGCGTGAGGGACGCGCGCTATTCAGAGCTGTTCAGAGCCACCTGTTCCGCGGCGAGTACTTTGCTGCGGCACAATCGCGGGCCGATGCTATTCGTGTACCTGGCAGCTGGATGCGTCTATCGATGTCGCCGTCACGAGGCATCAAGGGAACGGTAGACTTGGGTTTTTTTGTCGCCGTTCCGCACGAAACCCGGTCTCTCTCGCTCCGCTACAGCGGCCGCAACTTCGCGGCTTCTGCTCCGCTCGCGGAGGCAAAGAGGAGGCCGACCTCCCCGGGATCCTTCGCAAACGCGTCACTGTTTCAGAGGCGGCGCGGGTTATTAATAACCGGTGACACCTCATCGGGTGTGTCGGGTTGCCCCCGAGCGTTATTTACCTGCACGGGAACAGCGGCTGCCTCTGTTTGACAGCGGTTTGGTAAGTTTAGCTCAAGCAGAAGAAAACCAACACGAGGAAAGGGGTTAACCTCATCACTCGCCTCGCAGCTCAGCTCTGCCACTCTCCTCTGACAGCCCCGGCATTATGACCGAGTGGGAGAACCTGGAAAAGAAAATGTCACCGCGAGAGGCGAACGGGTGAACTGGCTCCTCTCTGCTGCCTCCAGACAGTGGGGGCAGAGGGGGGGGGTGAGGGGGTTTAGTCTAAGGTGCCCCATAGAGGTTGAGACAATTCACTACAGGCAGTAAAGTGACTTTCCGGAACACGATGAGGTAAAGCAGAGCTCCACGGGGGGCCATCGCCTCTGTTCCCGCCACTGCTCTTGGTCGCAGAGATACAGCTGTCGTTGTCATCGTTCCAGGAGATCCTGCTCTTTGTGTTCCTCCCGTTGCCCTTCTCTGTTTTCGTCTACATCAATATTTTTATATTAAAAAGCAAACTGGGTCACCGTAACATAGAGGGAGATTCGATGCTCTGCAAAAGATGCACAGATGAGGGTAAATGCAGCACGAGGGCAAAGGGCTCCAGCATTTATCAGGGGTGGGCTGGTGGTGCTGGGTAAGAACACCCAAAAAGGACCCAGAATTCATTAGAATAACAATGCGGGTCAAAACGAATCCTTTTTTTTAGTGCAAGAAAAGTTGAGTCCAATACATACTTGTTGAGGGAACATCTGGCAACAGGATAGTTTTCCCCTGAAATTCATACGAATAGTCACAATACGGCTCGCGTCCTCAACAAAAAACAGCTTTGGCTGCGATTTAACAGGTTAATAAGGGACAAATCAAACTTTGCTGTTAATGATCTTCTGAAGGGTTGAAAGAAAACTTTTCCGGTAGCGCCGTACACTTTCACATATCCAGAATAAACTCTCCCAGATGCCTGAAGCAGCCTAACACTTATAACACAGCCTAGATGTTTCTGGAAACATCCTTTGAAGATGTGCAGGAGTGTAGACAGGATAATCTTTAGCAAATATAGAAAGTTGTTGAAGGTCGAGTCAAGGTTACGTTCCCACGTCTCCCTCGGCGCATCACGAGAACAAGCCTGATAATAATGTTTAGACCACGAAGAGACGCGGTTCTCGGGGCGTCGGTCGGCGAAGCTGTTCCCGAAGCTGCAGTCGTCGGTGCGAAACGTTGCCGCCGTTGCCTTAAATGGTGGGGGAAAAGGCTTCAGAAAAAGCCCGTAAAACCCGGTGCGCCCGATGCCTCCCAGCACGTGGGAGCGCCCCTGCGAGGAGAAGGAGATGCGTGCCAGGGGGATCCGCAACACCCCCACCTGAGCCGCGGCATCGGCTCACGCGCCGCGACTCTGTCGAGAACGGCGGAGATGACCGCGAGGCCTCCCATCGCCGGCGAGGAGCCGCTCAATCTCCCTCCACACATGACAACTGTTTATTGTGCAATCATGAAACCCGGTGACCCCTGGCCCACGCGGCAAACCAATAACAGGTTACCGCCGCAGTAAGAACCACTTCATTTGAAACCCAACCTGTCAATTTGATGGCCACGATCTCCTACACATCTCCAACAGCAAATCATAAAAGCACAAAAACTGCAATGAGTCAGTTCGATAATTACCACCGGACATATACATTTTTTCCCGTCATGGCAGGAGCAAAACTTTATGACCAAACCGCAAAGAAAACCAGAAGGTGGAGATGCAGGGCTCATGAGGGAGCGCAAATGCGCTTCTGAATATGTTTCCCTGTTTCCCACCTCAGCTTTGCGCGCCTCATCTTGTCTTGTCCTTCTGCCAAACGGATCGAACCACTTAGGTCGGCCGAACAACGCCAGTCAGGAATTTCCTGCCCAGAAGGGGGGCCGCGAGCAGGAAGCTGCGAGGCGAGATTAGCCAGCCCCCCGCCGGGTTTCCCTCACCAGGCAAAAGCCTCCCACGTTCTCAGGCTCTTCCTTTGTTCCTGGGCAGCGCAGCGGTGGGAAACAGCGGGAGGGTTGCTTATGGGGGGTGGGGAGGGTTTGCACGGATGCCCATCCAGGAGCTGGACGGGTTTACCTGGCGCCGAAAACCGCGCTCGGTGCTTTGAAGCCGATCGCGGACTGGGCATCTGGCACGGGGGTCAAGGAGGCGGACAGAAAAATATGTTTAACACGGTCAATTAAACACTCGTAATGCTCGGCTTATTTTGCTCTCGACAGGGTGTCGGTAATAAGCATGCGGGCCGGTGGCTGGAAGGAGCGGAAAGTCACGTGGAGCCCGGGGAGAGGACCCCGGCCTGGGGCGCGTCAGCGAAGAGCGAGGACTCAGTCAGAGTTCGCAGGTCACGAGGAAACACGGCGTTTAGCTGTCTTTGGCCTCTTCTGCTCGCCGCGTGACCCCAGCTTTGCATCCTCTCATGCTCGACATCGATTTTTTTAATCCAGTCTCATAATTAATCCTTAGCGGCCCGCCGCGAGATGCGGAAATCCGCCGCCACCCGTGACATTGGCAGCGGCTTCGACAGCGTTATTGGGCTCTCATCGACTGCACGTTCGATAAGGGTGCGTCGGGGGCGAGGGGAAGAGTCACGGTCTCATCGAGGCAGTGTCTCTGCAAAGTCTGAGCTTCTGCAGGTCGTGCCGCTGACGTGCGAACGTGGGGGAAATAAATCACTTTAGTCACGACTGCCCTAGCACCGCAGGAGCGGAAGACTGTAAGCACTTCTCTTTTTTCCATTACATCTCAAATAATGAATATTCCCTGTACGACTGAGGGAAACGGTCAGCCGCCACCTTGCATCCGAGCCGTCAGCCCTAAATCCTGGGGGAGACCCCAAGTGTCCTCTTGCGGGAACAAAAACAAGACTAACCGCTAAAACGTCTCCGCCCAAAAGGAAGCCAACGGACAGTCGTTCGTGATCAAAGATGGCCGCTTGCACCTTCTGTCGTCTCCAAGAGACACCCTCGTGACGCCGGCGAGGACTTCCTCCTCGACCCCTCGCTGCCCACGTTCCGCAAAGGAAACGTTCCTCCCAGGATCCACGAGGACGCATCTCGGTATGACCCTAGTGTGACTCCCTACGCGATGGCCCCGTGCCCCTCGACCTTAAATGCCACTTCACTTAGCCACAGATGTGGGCAGCAGTCATTGACTTTGCCAAGACGTTGATCCCGGCACTCGGAGCTTTGAGGAACGCTCCCCCCCCTCCACACACACACACACTCACACACAAACACACAGGAGCATTCTTTCACAGTCGTACTGATTTAAGAGTAAATTAAAAAAAGGGAAAAGTACCTAAAATGACATTTCGCTGAAGCCTTGTGACGGAGAGTGGAAACTAAGAGGAATCGAGCCTTTATTACACACATTACTCTTTTTTGTGTGCTTTCTTTTCTGTTTAACAACGCAGTTCTCGAGTGCGGAGCGGGTCATAACTGACAAGTGCTTTCGCGGCTGTAAAGGAACTCGATATTTCAGCAGCCGAGCCGCTCGGCGGCCCCTCCACCGTCCCCTTCCCCACCTCTCCAAAGCCGAGCGGTTCCCCCGCGCAGATGTGTTTGCGCGCCCCGGGCCGTAAGAGCGACCCCGAGCACTTAGAAAGCCACTTCCCGTGAGCGCGGGGGGCACCCAGTGCAGGGTGAAGGTTTTTAATTTTGTCCTCAAGTAGTGACATCTGAGGAGCTCCGCAGGACAGGGTCCATCCAGGAGCAGCACGTGTTTGAGACCCCCTCTGTGGCGATTAAAGTGCCCGTGTCACTCGGCTCGATGTGGAGAGGACTGGGCTGGATTAGCATAGAGGCCGGGAGCCACTAACCTGCCCGTCTGGCGGTGGCACGGATCCATCGTGGCCACAATTACACCGTGACTCCAGACACGGTCAAAACAAACCTCACGAACGCCTCTCGCTTCCTAGCCAGGGAGGGCTGAAGCTGGGACCCCACAAGGACGCCTTGCGGAGAGGCAATTACCCCAAAGTCATCCTCTCATACCAGGGTAAGATTCTATTTACATATCCTGAGGAGCTCTCCGTGGCCTCACAAGAGTGAGCCCAATCTTCAGCCCGTCCACTTCAGATTTAATATGAACCGGGCTCGGCTGCTTGATGCCGATGGGTGGGAATTATTGATTCTGCGCGGGAGATGGATGCTCCAGCCCTCTGAGCATTTTTCACTTTAAAAACATTTGTTAACTAATGCAAACAAACGGGGCCTCGGTGTGCAAACACGTCCTCGGAGGAAAGCCGGCGCCGGAGCGGACAAAGACGGGAGAAAAACTTAAAAAACAGGGTCATCAAAATCGGGCCGGGCCTGAAGGAACCTGGAGACACACACACACATACACACACACACACCTGAGATGCCGACGGGACCTGGTCTTTATAACTTGGCCTGGAGACACACCTGAAACACCAGTTTGGCCCCACGAACTGCAAAGTCCAAAAGTTGGCAGAACTTTGAGAAACTGTAGCCAAAAGTGTGCGAGAAAAAACATTTTCCGGTGTTTAAAAAACAGTGTAATCTCCTTTCTTCTATTACCAAATTACTATTTAAATTGGAAGTTGACACTTGATTGCTCCCACTATATTTCTGGGGGCTTAAAGAAGTACATTTTCGTCGCAAGATAAAGGGGGGAGGAAGTTATTATTTGATAGACGTCTCTCTCCCCGCAATGCAGCTTCACGCACAGCCGTGGCAACGGGAGCGGATCACTTCAAATTACCACATCTCAGCAATAACCGTATTAAAACAATAAAGCCAATACGAGGCAGGTGTCTCCGATTCCTCGCCGCCGCCGCCGCCGCGCGTCCGGAAAGCACAACCCGATAAGACAGGGAAGTGTCGCTGACACGATTGAAACTAGCGGAAGGAAGGGCTCTCCGGCGACGTACGCGGGTTTGACCGCGGTGCGTCGGCGGATGTCGTGGGCCACGCCCGCCGAGGCGCTCGCTCCCGGGGCACGGTCCCGTGAGCAGCGTAATTGCATTATGTGATTGAATTACCGCATTATGTAAATTCCCTTCAAAACCTTATGAAAGGTATTTTATCGGAGCCCTTTATGACTTAGATTAATATTTTATTACGTGCGAGCGTTCAAAAAATGCGTTTTATAAGGAAAAGTGACGTGGTTTATATATATTTAAAGTGCATTATACATAGAATAAAACTTTAATACGGTATTATTCCCTTTATGACGCCCTTTAATTGTGTATAGAATCATCGCAGCTTCCAAAATGGCGCAATAACAGAATTTGTACCAAGCAAGCAGTTTAAAATGAAATAAAATATTATCAGTGAATTTGCACTTTTTAGTGGAGTGTTAGGAGGACTTGATGGAGGGGAAAAAAGGCCTTAAACTTAAACACGGAGCGGAGGATTCATTGCGAGACGGACGAAAGAGGAACGCCGGCCTTGATGTAATTCTTCGACTCTGTCTTTAAAGTTGTTTAGCGTTTTTAAAGCCGTGTCAGACAGACAATCGGGTTTCTCCGCCGCGGCTCTCGGGGTTCAATATATTGCTCGAATTGGGCCTGGCTGCGCATCTCTGGGGTCTGACACCCACCCCCCGCCTCCCCGAAGAGCAGAGACGAAGGGCCTCCTGTTCTTCTACGGTTGTACCGCGGTACGTTCCAGGACCGTGCCGTCGCGGTCGTTGCCCTGTTCGACACCCGGGCCAGCAGGGGGCGTAGCGGTCAGAGCCGTCACCTGGCACTCGAATCCCACCTGCTGCTGTTGTACCGTCGATCGAGGTACTTACCCTGAAATAACACGGTAAAAATGACACCATTGCTGGATTAATGGCTAAATAATCCATACAGTCAAAGTCACTTTGAACAACAGTGTCAGTTACAAAATAATAATAATAATAATAATAATAATAACGTATATATATAGTTATAATAGTTCTCCGTGCCAGTCTGCGGTTTTACACGTCTATAATAATATAGAGTTTCTGCGTATAAAGCCCACCATATATATGATGTTATGACATAACTAATATATACAGATTATAGCGTGTACAGCATGCAGATTTATTTTTTAGTGCTATAACCTTCGATAAACTGTTTAATCGGTTTAATATGTCTCTGGGCCAACACGTGTAAACTTATCGATTTACCTTCAGTTAAGTAGTTTAGCATTGAATTTCCTCCATCGTCTCCAAACTGATATTTAATCGATATTCCTGATAGTTTCTTACTACTTATAACAGATGTTCGCCAACAAATTGTCGCGGCGTTTATAGTCAATTTTCAATATGAGAAAAGAAAAAAAAACTAATAAAGCTTTTAAAATGGCTGTACGGAAAGTGCTGAAAATGAGCACTTTCTGGACTATTAAGCGCACGGAGAAACACGAGTAATACCGACTAGCGTCGTGGTCGTCGTCGCGCTGATGCTAAATTGAGCAGCTTTGTACAGGGAATATAAAGAGAACAGAAAATAGTTTTATATCACCATGACAACAGCGGATGCTAACTGTTAAAGCGCAAGGCCTGAGCCGAGTCCCTGAGCGAGAGCCACAGCTGCGCGGTGGCCGGGACCTCCTCCCGTCTGCGCGACGTCCGCGTCGAGGACGGCCGCCAAAACCTTGGCACCCGGCATTGTTGATCACATCTCCGTGGTGACAAGGGTGCATCTGTCCGGAAAGTTCTCTCCGGTGCGGCCAGCTGTCCTGCTCAATGGTCCATTCTGAGCGCCCGGGATGCCTCTGGTCCTCCAGATGTTCATGAGTTACGTGGCTCTTTCATCTCATCGTGGATAACAATGCCGCGGCGGAGGTGGGTGTCCGCTGAGGCCTGCCTCAGAGCGAAGGGCCGACAGAAACGACCGGAAACGCAGAAAGCGGAGGCGACGCCGCTCGCCGTTCGTGTCGGGACGTTTCGTGATTTGTCCCGTGTGGAACGTGAGAAAGCCGGTGGCCGAGGTTTTGAAACGTTGAAAGAAAACGTGACGATAAAGATGAAACATGAAGGAGGAATTTGGAGAAACGGACGGGCGTTTAGTCTTCATACCGCCTCTCGTTTTATTGCTTGTTCATTATTTACTCATTTACACAAAACACAACCGAAGACTCTGCAGCACTACAACCTGCCGGCGAGTAAGCAGACGGGCAAATTTTACAGCACTTGTTTAAAGGAAAAAAAAAATTGTACGGAAATTCGTTTGAAAAACGGCAGGGAGATAAATGCAAAGGAAGGATGAAAAACACACGAGTCGCGTGCATCTTTCCATCGCACCGACTCTCGCTGCACCGCTCTGCTGCAGCCAGAGGTCCTCAACCGTCACCCAAAAGCAGAAAAAATAAATATCAGGATCAAAATTTTGAGAAAATTTCAAAAATGCAAAAATCTTCCTCAAAAATGGAATCACATGATTTACACTGAAAACTCACGCCGGACCCTCCAGGTGAAGCAGCGATAACGCGAAATGAATACAAATAGATACTAAATCAAACGCATTTCTACCTGAACTCGAAACGGCTTTCGTATCCGCCGTGGTTTAACGCGCGACGGCGTCAAGCGAAATGTACGTTTTCCGCGAGTGCCGCTCGACACCCTCTGCGACGCGGCGGAAGCCCACGCGGGTCTCGCGCTCCACCCCGATCCCACGAAACGGCTAAAGCGGGCAGCGATATCTCATTACCAGCACCCAGATGGCGACGCATTTCTCTTTGCTCAAAATTAAATATTAAATAATGTTATGTGACATTAATCAGAACCGTAACCATCGGATCATTATCGGTGTCGATCTCGGCCCCCGTGGACTCGCCGTCACCTCCGGAAGAAGGAAAAGAATTATAAAGAAGCCGGGAGTTGAAAAGTGAAGTGATGAATTAGACCAGTAAGGTAGGTTGATGGTGGCAGGCGGCCAGTGCGAGAGGAGATGCCGGCGAGCCGCTCGCGTGGGCCAGCCGTCATTAACATCAAAATTGTTCTGTGCCGATATAATAAAGTGTTTCTAAAAAATGATGATCCATCTACCTATGTGCCCGTCTGCCAAGCTCTCTGTTAATCTACCCGTCTGCCCACCCATCGATCTACCTGCCAGTCTGCTCGTCCGTCCAAACGTCCATCGATCTGTCATTTGTTCTTCATTTATTTATTGAGCGTCATAACCTGGTGCCCGGTCGTTCCAGGATAGGTTCTGGACCGCCGTGGTCCTGACCAGGAACAGAGGTTCGTGAGAACGCTGAACAAATGGTTGGATGGACGGACGGACGGACGGACGGACGGACGGACGGACTATTTATTAACCCGCGTACTGAAATTCAGTTTTGATTTTTACTGTCGAACCCTAAAGTTTGATAGATTTTCACTGTTTCGCTGCAAAGCCCGGGTTTGAAATGGGAGGTACATATATACACATGGGTGGGTTGTTGGTTAGTTTGTTTTGTTTGATTGTTTGTGCTAAAAATCCCACTGGGACAGAATCCAGACCACAGCAGCCCTGAGCAGGACAAGCAGTTAATGAGGATGGATGGATGATGGATGATGTATAGATGGATGGATGGATGGATGGATGGATGGATGAAGTATGTGTGGAAGGAATGGAAAGATGGTGTACGGATGAATGGACGGATGATGTATAGATGGATGGATGGAAGGCGCCTGGGTTAGCAACCGTGTTGGAAAAGTAGGTTGGCTTTAATGCACGTGGTACGCGGCGCCGTTTTGTGGGGCGAGTCAATTTAACTGGCCGAGACGCACCTGAAGGACCGGCGGCGGGCCTCGCTCTCGCAACGGTCGGAGTGGACAACAGGTTTGCTCATTGCAATCCCCTCTCTGCATGAAAGCAATTTCAAAAGAAAGCCCATTGGATTCCGACAAATAGAGGGCAGCCGCACATGCGAGTGGAGGTCAGACCACTCAAGACGTTAGGCGCACAGTCGCTCTGCTAGTGACAAGTGGAATTCATTACAATATTGTTTTGTGTGTGTGTGTGTGTGTGTGTGTGTGTGTGTGTGTGTGTTTCTGGGGTGTTTCTCCTGCTGCCACCTACTGCATCGATTCACGTCCCACTGCTGAAAGTGACATTTTGGACCTTCTTATCTCCGTGAGCGTGTGTAACAAGCTAAGTGGGTGTTTATTTCGACCAGAACGTACGTTTCTATTATTAATAAAGGTCTGCTGCTAATTATAAATACAAAAGAGACGTTCCTTTTAATGCATGTATTCTCCGGGTGGATTATAAAATTTAAATAAAACTATGTAGCCCGATTCCATTTATCTACATAAGCTTCATAAGGTGAGAATCCCAGATGCCGCTGTATAGTTACGCTGAAACGCCGCACTTTCGCAGCTGAAAACACAGTTTGTAGGGTTATTTCCTTCTAACCTGAGGGCTGTCGGTTCAAAACTCCATCTGTAATACCCTACCCTGTATTAATAGAGTAGGAACTACCCAGCTGTGTGCAGGTAGCTTAGTGTACAAACCTAACACTCAAGAGCATCTGATAGACGAAACCCGACGCGACTTGAACGTTCACGGGTTCAGCTTATTGTGATACCTGAAGCGCACGTTTTCCGAACCCTGAACCTTCACGGTACCAAACTATTCAATTGAGCCATTTATTCATTAACAGTAACTGCCGCCTTTTCGGGAGAACACGGCGCCCGGGATCAGCGTCATCCGATCTGAGGTCAAGCGTGACGGTTTCCTGCCTGTTGAACTTCGTTCTACAGCCTTTAACCCCACGTCCTTCTGCCGGAGAGAACGCCTAATCTACCGAAGGCATCGACCAAAGGCAACAATAGGCCGAATTTATTCTCATTCAATACTTGTGTAATGATGATTGATTCTGCAACCTGCGAACGGGGGGAGAGAAATGTTTCGAAATGGGGACTCGCCGACTGATTCCATTTTTCTTCCTTTAGATTTTCAGACTGCGTGCAAGATGAGATTCATTTCTGCATGGAGGGAGGGACGCAGGTTTTCTGAAAGTAATCTAAAAGGGCATGTTCGGCTCGCCGCGGACGTTTGAGTTCCTCGGGAAGGGACGCGCGAGAAGGATGCGGGGGTCAAGGCGCACAAACTGCTCTCCCATTTGGTAGGCAAAAGATCTGCGGGGCCAATGTCTTACTGCAGAAAGAGAAAAGAAAGACGTGGTCTTGGTTGGCGGTGATTAATCTTTGCATAGCTAAGGTTTCCTTGCTCATGTGTGCCATTTGATTGATTGTATAATAAATGTAATGTAGCACTTCATACATTAACAATATTTCAATACGGCACTCAAGGACTTTGCTATCAATATAGGGAGGGTACAGGAGAGTCAAGCGCCGGGCACCTGATGGACACGGCGACCTTGAGAGACAATTGAACGCTCTGGAGTTTGCATATATTAGCGGCGGAGACACGGCTCTATGGGACGGAAGACTGGCTGAGTGCTTTCCCGCTCCCTCATCCTCCCACTGCCGCCCATTCCGCGGTGGCACCTACTTAAAGACAACAAAGGACCGGCGTTTGCGTGGTCGCCATGCGTCTTGCCTTTGAGTAATGCACCCTTTCAAGAGCGAGCGACGCGTTGAGGGAAACTGTGTCCGTTAGCGGCGTTCGTGTCCAGATCCCGTTACACTTGGCAAAGGACAGCTGACTACGTCCCACTCGATCCCACCGAGTAAATGAAAGTTTACCGCGAAAGGCTGTATTTATAAGTGCTGCGTGCGGCTTTGCAACAGCAAACAGAGGGAACGGAAATATAAGAGCTTTGCTTTCACGTTCGGCACACACGCCGTTGACAAATTCGGTCGCCGTTGTGTCTGCAGCCGCAGTCCGGGAGACACTTGGAAGGAGTTCACCACGGAGACCTTGATGTTCCTGCCTTACATACACATCTTGTGGGAAACGCAAACGATGGCACTCGGCTTATCGTACTTTGGACACGTCATGGAAAGAGTGGGCTCTCTCAAAAAGACGGTGATGAGGAGAAGTTGGCAGAAAAAAGACGACGACGAGAAGCAAGCAGGTTTACGGACTCTGTTTAGGGCACAACTGGAGGACAGGACAGTCAACATGGTGAGAAACACAACACGGAGCCTACACTTAACTAAGTGTAACAGCGATCGTGGTAGCCATCACCTAGTGGACTATCGCATCGTAACTTAAAGCCGTTTCCGGTGTTCAGAGAACCAGGTGAACCCTGTGGTGCAGCACTCGTACCAGTGTGCCCATATTTCAAGCCGACAAAGCCTCCGTTGCACACCGCTGAATAGATTCAAGAGTGGTTTCACGCAAACACCAAGACGAAGTGAGGTGCCCAACGTGGCCTCCAAAGAGTCGACAACAAAGTTAGCAGTCAGTAGGCCCAGCGGTAGCTCCATATACAACAGTCTAGGAACATGACGCTATTTCATGTGACCAGATCACCGTATGAAGCCTCTGGTTGCAAACAGCATCACCTCAAGATGTTCCCGCATCACAACGCCATGTTCACTATGACAGAGCCTCTGTCGCACTACTATATAGATTAAAGAGTTGTTTTTTGAACACAAGGATGAAGTCAAATGCCCAAGATGGTCACCAAGCATCACCATGAACTCCATCACCCTAAACATCATCATATATATGAATCGTTTCATATAAGGAAATCGTCCTCTTTCAAACAAAGGCCCCTTAATCACAAATACGTGTCAAACCCCACCTCCGTCACCTAGAAACTTTCTCTAGAGCACTTCTCTCTAGAGCACCTTATCTAGATTTTGAAATGGATGTGAAGAGGTTTTCAATTTATTCACAGCACAACTTCACTTGTGTCCATGTTGACCCCAACCAAGCGACTCCCCTGCCATCCTCTTCATGTCCTCGTGAGAGTGTTCAAAAAATGAGTCAGTAGGAGAGGCTCACAGACTAGATGTTTATGCATTTATGGATGAAACCACTACTTGTCAACCCCGGTCAGATTCGACTGATTATCATTTTTCAGCGGCAGTCGACTGCTCTGTTCCGCGGCGCCCATCGGGGAAAGCAAATATACACCAAAAAAGTGTAAAGGAAGCTTTGTTTGCCATGTGCGAATCTGGGACGCCTCTGCCGCCAGACATGGAGCACCTATTCTGCAGATTAGAGGACCACTCCACAGAACATGTCTGCTGATGCACGAGAAGCGGCCGGGCGCTGTGTTTCCCAGTAATACCGTGTTACGATCACATATTTACTGGAGCCATTTGGGTTAAGCACCTTGTTCACAGGTATGAGCAGGGAAGAGGAGAGATGGAAGATGAAGCCTTTAACTCTCGAGTTCAGTCTAAATATCATAGCAGGCATGCGTGTGGGTGGTGACACAGAACAACAGCAGGTAAAGTGGGCCTCGTCTCTCCGGTGCTGTGGGTTTGGACGCAGGTTCTCGGTGTGTGTTTGCGTCTGTTTCCTCCCTTCCTTCCTTCCTTCCTTCCCTCCCTCCCTCCAAAATACCCGTAGCGTGTTTATGTGTGAAGGCACCGGCGTCCCATCCAGGGTGCTCTTCTGTGTGTGTGTGTGCGTGTGTTTGAGTGAGTCAGTGAATATTTTTGGAAGCCCTACACGTCTATTCAACAGGAGTGCACTGCGGTTGCAAACACTTTTACCCAAAGCGCTTCGCACAGCTCACAGTTGCGCACGTTGACCGTGAAGCAGAATATATTTTAACAGAATCAATTCAGGCTAAGTTGTGTCCTCTAGGGACCAACGACAGGGCCCCCTCCGCAGGCGTGGCGAGGCGATCGGTTCGAATTGAAGGTCCCGTAGCTCCACGCTGCCGGCCGCTTCGTAAATGCACCCCCACCCCCCTCCCGACACTAAGGTGTGTGTTGTAAGTCAGCCTTAAATGAGGTTGCCTACAAGGCAGATAAATAATACATAAACAAGCCGGAATGTCACGTCCACCTCCGGCGGGCTATCAGCTCTCACCAGCGGCGCGTCTGAAATTGCTGTCATGTCCTCATGTTAAAAGAATGCACTTTAACAAGAAATATACTTGTCTGGAAACACTAACCTTGACTTTGCGATCCACTTTCATTTGTTTAGTCTCATCTGCCCGATTCTGCGACAAGACGTCGCCCCCTTTTTTTGCGTGCATTTCCTTTTTTATTTTCCCGGGTCAGTTGAGGGGGAAACGGAGGAAAGCAGTCAAAATGTGGGGGGAGATTCCATTTGCCCAGGAATGAGTGACAGGGCACCGCGGTGGGCAAAGAGAATTACTGAGTGGAGCAGCGCAGCGTTTGGCAGGAACTCGAAGCAGCCAAACAGACAGACAGACAGACAGACGGATAACGGGAAAAAAATAGCAATACGACTTCAGTTTTGTAAAGCTTAGAGTAAACGGTAAATTCACAACTATATCGTCCCGAGCAAGAGTATTTTTTTTTGCGCCAAGCGATCGCAAGCGGTCGATTGATGGAAAGGAAAGCCGAATACGGCTCAGTTGTAATGGACAGTTGGGCACAAAAGACAAAACGGGAGCGGGAGTAACGGCGTTTGCCAGAAATCGTCCTCCAGATCCGAGCGGCACTTTAAAAAGGGACTAACTGCCGGATTAGCAAACCGCTTTCTTTGAAATGTTCCCAACGGAAAGTGGCTTCTCGATCGACTTTTCGTGACAAATATTGGTGTCAAGCACTGAATCGGTGAGCGATTTATGAAAACTTAATGCCAGATGCTTTTACGCGTTTTACATAAACCGGCATAAATTAAATACAATCTTTTCAGCATACGCTTTTATTGCGTTTACCGCTCTGTTCGCTCCTTCGGCCGCTCCGACGGAATGTTCCGGCAGTCATTAAAATCTCCTAGAAGCTCATTTGCACGCGTGCGTTCGATTTGCGACCGAACGGTTGGGCCCAGATACACGGTCCTCCTCCCCTACGGTCGACCTTGAGAGCAGAAACGTACGAACGGAGCGCGAGGCATCTCTCCCCGGACGGCCTGACATCGCCGAGGGTGTCGGGCGTGGAGCGGAGGTCTGCCGCCACCACGGGCCCTCGGGTCACCCCACCGCGCCGGTGGCCACGGCAGACACGTCTTACCCAGCTAACGCGTCACAGCAAGTGTCACCAAAGGACACAGGAGCACAACACAAAGCGACACGAGCTGAGCAGGGAAGCGCAATGCTGCTGTTACACGTGTTCTTCATCGCTATGCCGGTAATAAAACGGCAGTTTGCGGCGGTTCTAAAAGATTAAAAATACATTCCCTACCTGCCGTGTTACAGGACCAGGTGGATGTGACATATGGGGGGGTGGTAGTCAAATGCTGGCAAATGTTATTAAATGTTTATTATTAACCACCAGTTGAATCTATTTGGTTGTACTTTTTTAGCTGTCGCGGTTCTCCAAGGTTGTGTGTTTTACCTGTTTAACCAGCAGGGTAACTTTTGGGGTCAGTCAAAGGTACGAATGCAGGAGCGGGATCCGGACCTGCGAACCCTCATAAGGCACCAGCAAGTCGGTAAACACGTGCAACCGCCGCCGACGTGCCCGTGGTCAATCTTGGGCGAGACCGTGTGTGGAGAAGGTTATTCTCAGAACCGCCGACCCCCACTGCAGCCCTCACACCCTGCGTTCAGGTCTGGAGCTGCACCCCCGAGGTCCACCATTTGGAGCCAGACCCCACACGGAGGTGGCGGCTGTCTCCCTTTGTCCTTGCACCAAAGCCCCTGAGCTCTCCTTCATACTCGGGCCCCACGTCGTCCTCGAGTCGCCTACCGCCCCCCCGTCCTCTGCCGCGATTGTCCTTCTTTGACTTACGCCAGCACTCTGCACAAATATATTTGCTTTATATTTTTATTTTGCTTGTTTGTACCCTGTTTCTAAAAAAAAAAAAAATCTGGATTTGCTCGAGGGGGAAGTCCAAAGCAAGCGTTCATCAAACATTCCGACCCCCGGTCCCGCCGCGCTGATGAAACAGCGGCAGACGGAAAGCAACAAGCAGGCGGACCGTAAAGGCCGCGCGCCGACGACGGCGGAGGGTGTCGGATCGCATCGCCGTCACCCGTCTCGCTTGCCCTTCGTCCTCCGTCCGCAACGCAGCTATAAACACCCGCACCGGCGGGTAAAAACGTCCAATTCCGCGGATGAGGCACAAACTCGGCTCCCTGTTGCGTGTGGAAGCCATTGTTTCATCCGTAATACCACACCTAGGGAGCGTGTCTGCTTTTTTATTATTTACCCGCTTATTTACCCACACACCTTCCGTCGTTCACCCTATTATATACATGTCTTTCCTTTTTGTATTTTTGGGCGCATATTGCTGTTCCGTGTAATTGCGCAGAGCACTAGAAAGTTCTAGAAATGTCAGCACAAAGCACCCTTGTCACCTGTAATTTTGCACTAGATAGAAGATAAATACACTTGACTACGTTTGATTGGGTTGTTTGTGGGAATATTGCTGGTAAGTGTGTGTGTGTGTGTGTGTGTGTGTGTCGGTGTGTGTGTGTGCTGCACAGGGACGTGTTGCTTTTGAAGCAGTTTGAGCCGCTCAATTAAAATACCTGAAAGCTGTGCCGCGTCTCATCGGTGGGTCTTCAAAGACCCCGGAAGAAATGCGGACAACAGAACTGGCAATAAAGGCACAAAATTGGGAACTTTGCGAGGTGAAAAAAATAAAGGTTATTGTCCGCCGTTCCCCCCCTTCCACCAGCAAGGAGACCTGGAGGTCAGAACTTTCTGGATGGGCTCTCTGTGGTCACCAAGAGTCAATGTCAACTGCCAACAAACACAGCAATTGTAAGAAATTTGGTAAAAAAAAAAAAAAGGAGGGCGAATATTACGGTCGCAAAATTTCATACACGTCGACTGTTTTGGAGACACTTTTGCGCTTTGTGTTTGACCCTCTGCTTTCGTTGAGGACCGGAGGACTGGATATGACGTCCGACAGCGAGGTCTCTCCACCCCTGGGCGCCCGCGCAGGAAACCCCGCTCCGGGAGGAAACGCGGCTCTCGGGACCCAGGGCCGGCGACGGCGACGGGGCGGATGGAGAATAATTACACGCCCGTACAGCTGGCCTTTCCCGATCCATAAACAAAGCATTTCATCTTGCGGGAGACGTGACCTTCTCTTCATCCTCCTCCCGCCCCCACCCCATTGTGGACCCGGCCTGCAAGAGACCATTAAAGAGATGGAACTAAACATCCGATGGTCCCCTACCAGCAGCAAGGCCGTTTTTAAAGGTCGGAAGACATTAAGGTGTCTTAAATATCTATAAATTTTGGAAGTACTGTAAAATATTAAACATATCTATAAAAAAATCATGAAGATGCCCTGAGTGGTCCTAAAAGATATTGTATACCTCAGCAAACAACCTTTTGGCTTTCCAAATAGATAAATAAATGAAGTTGCGAAATTCCTGACACCAGCAATTACGGTCAGCGGTCTCCTGACAGCTCCTCAAATCAGCACTTTTTTCCCCCGGTGTTTATTGTGACCTGACATTCGTTTTGAGTGCAAAACGGGCAGTGGGGGGGGGGG
>UFQX01000230.1:227059-266466 GCA_900497675.1 Arapaima gigas | reverse complement strand
GGGGGGGGAGTGGGGGGGGGGGGGTGGTCTCTGGCGTAGGGCTGCGCTCTTGTCGCCCTTCGGGGCGCCGATCCACCGCAGACGCTGCTTTTAAACGGCGTTATTCCGCTTCCCTCAAACTGACGCGGCGTCACCTCGCAGCAGCGGCAGCAGGGGGCGTAGCGGTTAGTGCGGCTGCCTCGCGTCCGAAGGGCGCCGGTTCAAATCCCGTCTTCCGCCGCGGTACGCGGCTCGAGCGGTTCACCCTCCACCGACACGAGTTTCGAAAAGAAAAAAACGACCTTGCAGCCAAAAAGGGCAAATCGCTGCAAACAGCCAAACACTCGGAGGAAATAAATACGAGATTATTTGTACTGCACTGTATACATTTCCTATAGATTCCCACCTAACGGCAGAAGGTGCTTCGATTCCCACGATTTGCGCTGTTACTGCGGAATGCGGAAGGTGCTGCCAACTCGCGCGGCCGCCACACAGCGAGCAAAGTCCATCGGTCTGGTCTGTATTTAACAGCCACCGATATTAGAGCCACAGAAATGAGCAGAAGTTGTGCTGCTTCTTCCTTTTTTCACGCAGGCATCGTAACAGGTGCTCACCACGTGATGCGTGGGGTTTACGTGAGCCGAATGCAAATGTGAAAGGGATCACGTGGAGGGTCCCTGAATGGACCTGCAAACCACCACAAGGCTGCTGAAAAAATCGCAACCAAAGCTGTTTTGAGTGAAAACCGTTAAATGCGACATTAACACAGTCTTTGTTACGGCGGTGCTACGTGAATCCAAGCAGTAAATAATGTCACTCTAACCGCCAGAAAGAAGATATTAGGCTGCAATTTCTTAATATTAGTCTTGTATTATTGTAAGTAAACTGTGAAATGGACAGATAAGCATGCGTTTGAGTTTTTGTAGTTATTAAAATATGATAAAAAATATTTATAAGAATTATAGAAAGCATGTTGTGAAAACGGGGTATGACCCATATGCAGAGGTAGCATCTCCGTGTGTTTGAGCCCTTTTCTGCTTTTGAGCAGCCTCTACAGTTTATGAATCGTTTCCCCAATTGTTTTAATGTCATTAACACGTGGAAAATATTTTGGCTGACTTTTCTTTCAGAAGCGGGAGAAAGGGGCAACGGTGTTAGTCAGCCACGCTATAATACGAGTATTAAAGCGCAATAATACGAGGGCGGTTTGGATACCGTCATAAAGAAGCTCGAGGACCGAAGGACCTAGTGACACCTGGATGTGACGGCGGACTCACAGCAGGTCTCCTGCATCCCTCACCAAAGCAAAGTCCTTTTCTTTTAGTCTTCTATTAGTTAATGAAACAACGTGGTTGTTTTATCTTTTTCGGTTAAACTCATCTCCGCTCTTAGCACGAGAGGAGACCAGGGCACCGGGCGGAAACGTGAGCGAAGCTCTTTGATCACCCAGGCCCATCTTAGCGGCTTGAAGCGCGTGGGACTGCGGACCCACAGAGAGTCGTGAGCCGATTGATTCCACTTATTATGGAGGTCAGCGGCGGGTTTGGATCCATCGATTCCTCAGAGGCACTTTGTTGAGCGGACAATTTACTCGATTTTTATTCCTCTTTACATGTGGAATCCACGGCGGCAACACAGGCGCGGTGTTACTGTGATAAGATTATTCTGTGTAAATATTTAAAGCGAATGCAGAATTAAATCTGCGGCTGCATTTAATCACATCCCCGCCGTGCCGTTCCACGCCTGTCCGTTCTACCGCAAACATTATTGAAAATAAAGTGAAAAGGCCTCGAGATAAAACCTCCGCAACTTGTCGGAAATATTGTTTTCGCGCTTGACGTATTTATTGCACGGCGCCAAACAGCGCGGCAGCGATGAAACTTTCAAACGCTGTGAATATTACGACGCAAACAAGTAGAAAGCAGCAAAATGGCCAGTGGCGGTTTAAATATTTCAGTAATGAAGCGGACCCTTCGCACGCAGTCGTTCCAACCAGGCCGACCTCACGTCTTTCTAATCCAAGCTGTTTACTTCGCCCCGGCCGAGTCGTACGTGAACGTTTTGTTCAGATTAGTCGGTGATGCTTAACAGTTTACGTAAATCCCTTAATGCTGTACAAGAGAGGAAGAGAAGCCTTCAGCTTGCGGAAACCTTTACGCTTTGCCCCAAAAGCGGGCAAAGTTCTGTGGCAAAATTTGCACATTAGGGAACTAGCACTACAACTAACCGGTTAATGGTTAGTAACGGTCAATGGACTTAAGAGATCAGGTCGGTTCAACGTCACGGTTCGCCGTGACGGAGCGGCTCGAAGCGCCTGGCGGAAACACGGACTTAGTCCGGACTTAGAGGGGACAGTGACTTCTTTGTTTCGCTTGTGCCTTAATTTTATTATTAAATTTGTCTTTTTAAAGACGTCCCTTTATCGCTGTAAAGCGCTTTAAATTGCCTTTGTGTATGAAACGTGACTGCTGAACTTTCACCGACACCAACTTACAGGGAATCCCCTTAACTGAAAGAATAAATGTGACTTTTCCCGCACATTAAAACAAAGACAAAGTCACACGGGGCAGCAGGTGGCGCAGCGGTTAGCGCCGGCAATTTGAAATGGAAGGTGCCAGGTTCGCCCGCCACCTTCTGCTGCCCGATCCTACTTACTCGGAATTAGAGTAAAAGTTACCCAGCTGTACGAATGAGTAAAAAATGTAAGTACCTTATCGTACCGACGTCACGCAGGAACTCGCTTCGATAGAAAGTGTGGGGAAAACGGATAAATCGGAAGTAACAAAGCTGCCCACTGCATACGGTGAACGTGGTTGAGAGGTTTCACCGGCACTCCGGACATCAGACCCGCAGAGCAGCCTGGTATCCAAATGTTCGCAGAAGCTGCGGCCTGCCGCACCCCCCTTTTGGAGTTCTGCCGCAGATTAGATGACACTTCCAATTTCCACAGTGTATTTCTGTCATGTACCAGTTGTCAGATCATTTGTACTTTCTGGAAACTCACCTGGACTCTAAAGGGAATACATAACGTGTCTGGAAGGAGCTGCAAACACAACCTGAGACTAATAGGAGCTTCAGGGACTCTGTGAGTGTGTGTGTGTGTACACACACGCGCGCAGAAAGCGAACCAGGTCTTTGTTCAGCTACACTCCTCGGTATGGAACTGTCTACTCGCAGAGGTGTACAAGGCTGTCATGGCGATGCCACTACTGTATGGCGTGGAAACTTGGATGGTTAACCGGCACCAAGCTCTTCTACGGTGATACTGTTGACCGGTAAACCACCCGAACCCCATCTCACCTTCATCTTCCCTCGAGGTCCGTTCTCATTGCAGTTTCACGGTTCGCACGTACGGAACAAGCTTCCCTCCATTTTAAAATCACGTTCATCTGTTTCATTACTCGTGAAATGTAAAAAATAATTTGTCATATGTGCAATATGCGAAAGTGTGTTTACGTCTGTGGTTCAGTCCGCTATTGTTGTTCACAGTATTTTTTTGTAGCGTACGGTACGGCGTTTGGAGGAGATGCGTCTACAAGCCTTTTTTTCCCTTCTACACGGCACTTTTTTGTTGTACTCCTACAGTTTTACTCTTTTTTTGCCCCAGTCAAACAAACAAATACACGCAGACCTAAGGTGGGCAGAAACAACACTATAAGGATATGCCGAAAACCTCACTCACGTGCCTCGCAAAAGACCGACGATCATACAGACCGGCGGTGAGGACTGGAGCAGCACCGTTTGACGGCAGGATACGGGACGGAAAGAAAAAAGCGGAGAGAGGAGCAGAAAACGGTGATGCAAAGATCTCACTTCATTACCAAACAGCCCCCAAAACTTGCCCTCGCTGCCAACGCACATTCAAAGCCCACATCGGGCTTGTTGGACACCGTGGCATCCACGGTAACGGCACCACGGCAACATCACAGCATCAGCATCGACTCAACGCCTCCAGCACCACCTTCACAGGATAGATGCTGAAGAAGACGGTCCTCTTCCACAACAATGGATGCTCTACCACGAGTGCGTGTGTGTCACTGCGCAGTGTCACGTACGTCTCCGATAAAAGGTGTTTCAGTTGTTAACTTTAAACATGCCCACACACGTACGCAGCGTCAAAAACTCGCTTATGATCACCACTTTACAGCGCCCCGGAATATTTACAGCAAACTTTGTCACTAGTTCTTGCATAAGATACACGGGGAAAACTGACAAACTGATTTATTTTTGTAAAAATGGCTTATTTTTCCCCCCTACTGTAGGGAGGGCACAAGGCTGTCCGCTTGCAGTTTGAAGGTTGTTGGTTTGAATCCCGCTTCTGCTGTAATCTCCTGAAATGGGGTATTTACCGTGAATTCACGCAGGGTGTAAGTAGCTTATGGTACAAAACTAACATTTTAAGTCACCTTCGCCATTTATATTTCAAAAATATAAAAACATGTTTATCTCAGCCGTTTTACCTGCTGGAGTGTAAATACTGCACACGTGTTACCTGGCGACTTTTTACCTACAATTACGATAAATACCTCCGGAAAAGCGAGTCAGGTGCATAAAGGATAGTAAAAATAATCTTTTTATCCAGAAAAGGTTCGTTTTTTTGTACACCGTAGAGTATATTAACAGTCAGGAGTTCCGCCCTCCCTTCCAATGTCACACAGGGTGTTGTGATGTTTTTTTCTCAGTTTTGACACCTGCACCAAATGTTTCTCATTCGCAGGAAACCTGGGAAAATGCTAATCGGGTGAGACATCACTTCGGATAATTTTATAATGAACTGGGTCATTAGCCGACTTTTGGCAAACTGCACCTACGCACAACATCTGGTGGAAAGTTGCAAGGGGGCAAAAATCGCTTGGAGCCACTTAATATGCCGGCTACGTACGGGGCGGATCGGGGCCCCTCGCTCCGGCGTCACAAAACGACGAGCGCTTCCTCCGTAAAGAGCATTCATCACCCCGGTGCGTCGAACGGAACCGCCTCGAAGAGCCGTCTATATTTATCTGCGAGGTTTTTCACGCGCAGGCCTCACAGACGCACACCTGAGAAAAGGCGGCGGGAATAAACGCGCGTCCGTAGGAAACGGCCTTTGAAGCGATCGCCTCTGATAGCGGCCTTTCGGAAGGACCCTCCGCGCGACAGCCGCGCATCTGTTCGGAGAAGCGAGCGGAAACAAAGCCGCATCGCTCCTCTAATGCTTCCACGTCGCCCCCGCCTTCGGCAGCCTGCCGCGGCGCCACGTCCCGTCCCGCATCCCTCCGGTCGGAGAGAACGTCCCGGCGGCTCCCGTTTCACCCCGACGCAGACCTCCGCTCCCGGATTTCCCATCCGAAGTCGGGCGGCTCATTAAAATACTTTATAAAGCAATAATAAAACAGACGGTCAACTCGTGTTGTGCTACACCTTTTAACCGACTCCACTCCTATCCGTTATCACACGTTCTACTCTTCTTTCAGGAATTTATATTCATGATCTTTTGGTGTGCAGGTGTCCAGGCTGGAGGGTTTCAAGAAACCTTCAAGTGATCAGATGAACAAAACCATGCATTTGATAGGTAAAACGCTGGAAATCTGATGGGATGAGGGAGTGAAATTGGGGTGGAGGCTTTGCCACTGGGAGACTCTCTCCCATCGAGATGTTCCGCCGTTGGCGGCCGGAGGGGGGGCATCCGAAACCACGAGGCACTTGCACAGGTCTCACGTAAGCGGTCATTTGTAAGAGCAGCAAATGGAGCGATATACACGCCCCGCGCTCGTATCTCGTCTCTCTCGTGTCGTCCCTGTGGAAACGGCGGGAGAAATGTGTGTAGTTGTGTCACCGGCTCCATTGCGGTGTTCTGCGTCAAACGTGCCAAACTGCCAGTTCGCCGAATCATACAGAAATATGATACGTGAATAAATAATTGTCACTCTTCGCTATTTTTTGCAGCTCAAAAAAAACACAGCCAAAAATGCTTAGTTGCCAAACGCGGTTAAAACAAATGAGATGCCGGGCCGGGGGTCCCGCAGCGCACCCTGTGCCAAAGACAGATAAATCAGCCTGGCGTCAGACTCCAGAAGCCCCAGCACCCGACCCCCTGCGGCCCTCGCGCTGAGCTGACAGGGTCCCCCTGGGCGACCCTCCCTGGGATGACCTCCAGAGAGTACAGCGCGGGTCGGGTCGAGTCATCCGGACAGAAAACCGCATACGGTTCCGGTCATTTCCATCCCTTTAGATTGGAGATGGCAACCGGAGGCCGCACAGGGTCTGGGAATAAACCGTGCGACTTGGTCACATTAATCCCCCCGCATCTCTGTCTCCATATTTTCACACAAATTCCGTCTAAGTTGTCACGTTCGGGGATTTGCACAACCTTACAGCTGAAAACAAAAATGTTGTCCAAGCAGAAAAATTGGAGGAAGGTTAAGTAAATTATCCAACGTATTCTTTCACAACTCCTTATATGATTAAGTAAACCGTAAAAGTACAAATTCATAGAAAAACGTTATTTCGGGCCAGTCGGGCTGCGTCAGAGATACGGCTTTAACGTTAGAAGGATGTTTATACATTTATTAGCGGTACAAGAATATTTATTAATGCTAAAGAAAAAAGTTTGTGAACCCTTTGCAGTTACCTGGATTTATGCACGAAATGTGGTCTGAAAACCAGGTACTAGCAAAGGGTTGAATTTTTTCCTTGCTGCTGTATATTAATGGTAATAATCGCGCAGGAGTCCCACCTCCGGGGTTTTTGCTGAGCGCTATAAAACAATATTACGGTGTTAAAGTGTAATATCGTCCTCAGGAGTGGTCGCACCGCATTAGTCGAGTCGCGCTGCCGTCCGCAAGCTCTTATTTTCCTTAACACAACCCGAATTAATGACCGTGCCTCTTAAAAATATTCCCCATCATTTAAATTAATTTGGACCCTTCGCTGCTCTCGGGGAGCCAACAGCAACTTAGCAGCTGCTGCCTTTAAAGTCCCTCGGCCGCCCCCTCTGCACTCCGGCGGCTGGCGAAGACACCCATGTGCCATTTCTGCCCATCTCGCTCCTTCTCTGAAAAGGTGGAAATATAACTTAAGCCCCCTAATTACTGTCATTCAACCAAAACCGTTCCCCGTTCTCCGAAGCGCTTTTACAAAACGTGACTCGGAGGGACCTTTACCGACTCTTCGGCGATGTCACCAACGTCATAATAACGGGTCTCCGCACGTGACGAAAGGCCGCGGTTCCGCGTTTACGACGGCAGCCTCGGCAACCTGGCCCGAAGTGGGACGTCACGAAAGTTCGGAACGAGGCGATACAAGGGTGTCCGTGCCTCTGGTATGCCTTATGTCACCCGTCAGGACACATTAGATGTGACACAGCTGTCATAACTCAACGTCACCTTAGGAAAGAGCACCTGTGACAAAGTGCCGTGGCGACTGTCAGTCGGCACTTTGCAGCACTTACGAAGGCGGCGACTTCAGATCCCGCTTCAGACTCGGAAACCTACGGAGATCATCTGGAATTTTGGCGACGCTCTTTTCGTCGTCCTCAGATCATTACGAAGACGTCGTGAAGACAAAGGCGACGAAGATGCTGCCATTACTTTAGTTAGGCCTGTCACCTTGAAACCTGAAGGTTCCTGGTTTAAATCCCACTTTCTGCTGTACTACCTCTGATCTTGACATGTGCCCTGAAATAAAAACATCTTAATTTGAACTCCACTAAAACATTTCTTCTCTAGCACAAGACATGACTTTAGTCAAAGGTAACAAATAAATGATAACAGTGGGCTTTTTTTAACCATGTTTTAACTGCTTATGCAAATTATTCACACGACCTTCCAGAGAGTCAAACATACTGTACTTGGGTGAAAGGTGGCAACAAAACAAATGTTTACAATAATATTATTCCTCCAAAGTGGCTGACTTTAACCCCGTATTCAAAACACATCTAAACGCTGTGTCATCTTTAACATTTAGATGCACATTCCTTACAATTGTATATTTCTACACCCCGGGATATTCTACACGATGCTGCTGATGTTACAAAAGCACCGAGTGCCTTGCTCTATGCAGCCGCAATATGAGCTAAATAAGTACAGGTGGATATAACTTTATTTGTACTTCATGTAAAAGTATTCGTGGGAATTCTGCGTGTAAAATCAGACCGGATCTGTCACATAGAAAGTTTCAGTTTCAAAGCACATCGTGCCCCTAATAGTCACTGAATTATGTCCATAAGTGAAATAAACAGCAACGGGCAATAACATGACAATGCCTCAAATCTAATAGAGGAGGGAATATCATTTATTTTTATAGCTACGGCCTTACAGCTGTGAGTGGGACAAACAAGCCAGGTTGGCCATTTACAAATGGCTATTTCTAGTGTTTCGAACCCGGGGATGCTCGGGAGGAGGTCGTGTTACCGGCAGTAAGCATAGAGCCGGGACGTCCTTTCCCTGAAGCCTTCGCGTCTTGCGACGTGGCGTAAAAACGCATATCAGGTAACAAAGGCCCATTCGCAGGTAACTTAAGGCACTCCCCTCCTTGTAAGGAACTCTTCTCTCTTAATCACCCCCTATCGGGCTGTAAAAGCATCCAAATATTATAAAACCCCTAAAGTCTTTGTTTCCATCTTATCAGCTCCGGCGCTGAAAAAAAATAAATTTAATTTTACCGCTGCAATATCTGGCGGAAGCACCAAATTCTCTGTAATGAGAATATTTTAAATAAAATTTTGGATTAAAAAAAAGAGCAAAAAGAGAATAATTTGTGGGGTTACTAGCACCCAAATGTGTCTCCATTCATCTATTTGACAGATTATTAGGATACGCGAGCGCAAAGTACTGAACCGAACGAAATTCAGAACTTCAATCCGACGCTGCTGTAAATAATCCATTAGTCAAAGGTGCCGCACCGGTCCTGTCAATAGAGTTCAATCTAAATGCAGAGTAAGAGCGGAGTCTTTTTCATTTTTTTTTTTTTTGCAATGTGAAATATTGACAGTTAAAATCATCACCCGCCGAACCATTTATATACTATTCCATTAACGCGTGTATTTATTACAGGTTTCTGGATGGAAAATGGTGAAATCTGCGCGCAAACATTGAACGAACAAATCAAAAGCACGTATTTCATGATAGTCGCTCATAACCTAAGACCGAGAGGCAGCTTGTGCGTAAACGGATGCAGAAGGTGGCGTAGTAGTTGGACTCCCGCGATTAGAAGGTTCCAGATCTGAACCCCTGCCGGCTGCCTCGAAGGTATTTACGGTGATTTGTTACAGTGCAAACATCCCGACCGTATAAACAGGTAAATGGGTCTACGTATCTCAGCGTAGAAACGTCACGCTGTTAGTCACGTTATTTAGTGGTTGAACTGTGTATAAAACATTTTGCCTCCCTGAATACATATAAATATACAACACAGCTTTTGGTAACAAAAAAAAAACTCCAGCACGGCTACTACTTCCAAGTAAATGCAAGTTCGTCTTTTTAAAGAACGTAAGCGAGGGCGGGGTGTGTAACCGCTTCCGCGCACGTATTCATGTGATGTTTCAGTTTTGTTCCGTCTCGGGTGGGTTTTGCAAAACACATTCACAAAATGAAGACATTAGGGTGCTCTGCAGAACATCCTTTCCTCTTAGTTCTGTACGGCGTCTGTTGTACTTTGGACCCGTCGTGGGATGGATTCTCTCGAAAAGACGGCGGTGACTGGGATAGTCTGGGGGAGGAGGATGAAAGATGGACTCAATCACAGCGACAATAGACTCCCCACTACAACCGTGACGTCCTGGAGGAACCGAGAGCCGACATCACCTTGCTAGCGCTTCGCAAAAAAAGAAAAAAAAAAAGACAACGTTCGCAGCCATCTAGCTGTCCGTGTAGCCGGGTCCAGCGATGCTCCTCTGCAGTCAGGTAGCGTGACACGAAGCTATTTCAGGTGACTCCTATGGCGCAGGCATCTCCTCAAGACATTCCACGTTTAAGCATGACAACGTCGCCATCGCAAACTCCCATACGGATTTGGGTTTCAACATTTCCACCGGAACCGACAGAAAAGATCACGCCGTAAACGCCAAGGGCCTGAGCTGGACGTCGGCTCCACTCCCACGATCAAAAATTGTTCGACAAAAGTAAGTCGCCCCCCACTCGCCACCAGGGCGCTGTTCCTCTCCCCGATCTGCTAAACTTCTCGTAAAGGTTTAATTTTAATTAAACAGTTAATGAGCCGCGGGATTAATGCCGGTGGCGTTTTAAAGCAAACGCCCATAAATCATTACGGGCCCGTTTGAAAGCGGGAGCGGCGCACGTCTCTGGCCGAGTCTCCCCTCTGAGGGCCGTGGGTTACAGGGGACGAGCGCCGGATTCAGAGACACCTGTATCGAGCGGTCCCGGGCCCCCGCTCCGTCAGCGCAGTGCTAGGGACACCCCTCCCCCACCCCGCGCTCACAGTGACATTGTGCGAAGGTCGACAGGGACGCGCATTAGAGGCTCCGCGCTTCTCCGAGGCGTCTGTCAGTGCCGGTTTACTGTGACAGTAACCCTCCCTGACCACCTACCCCGGGTGTCCGAACCGGTTCGTAACAGGCAGCAGACAGGCTGAAAACCGGGGGACGAAAACAGGAAGCAGAAAAATAGAATTTAAAAAAAAATAAATATCCCAACGTCTCGCTTCACGGGGAGGACGGAAAAATGGCGTTTCCTCGCAGTGTCATCATGCCGCGTGTTCCTGCCCCGAGTTTAATTATGAAATTCGATGCTGTTGGTTAAAACCTCATTGTGTCCCAAGGCATAATGGTTCTGTGCACGAGGAAGCCCTGTTTCAATTAGACTTGCTTGAATTAAAGTAAACGATGACACACACACACACACACACACACACACACAGTCTGCGTTTGCCCCACAATTTCCCACACGACAGGAGGGATCCGCAGCATTGAATGTTTCCATTTAGGCTTTTCAAGGACCAGGACACCACATCATCCAGAGCGTTCAGCAAATGACACTTACAGTAACGGTACGGCCGCTCGGACGAGTGTGCAAACACTTACAAACACCTTCACCAAACAGTTCGCACGTCTCCCACGTAACAGTTTCACAGTTTGCTCCCAGAGGTATTTTTCTGAGTCTGCTGTCAGGTGTTTCTGATTAAAACCTGGAACAAAAGCCACTAAAAAAGCTGAAAGTTATTATTACCATTATCTAATAATAGTAATAGCAGCAGTAGACTCACTTTGGCAATAACCACACGTCCTATTATCATCATCATCATCATTATTATTATTATTATTATTACTGTTCCTACCAAAACATTAATCCCTTATTTGCAATTGTACTTAAACGGCTGAACATTTACTGACACTTTAAAGAGAGTGAAGAAAAAGCGCAGTTTTATTATTCTTTTACCGCTTCTCAAAGTGCACTTGTGAAACAACATTATGATGTATAAAAAAATAGCCAGAATATCTCCATCCACTAGTCCAGGCAACTAAACTGGAGCCTCTGCCAACCGTATATGAAGACTCATCCGGTAACTTTGGAAGCGCCGTGCAAGTATTAATAATAACAACAATAATATCATCAACCACATCATCATCGCTGCAAAGGTCATTTTTATCATTAATCTGACATCTTTGTTTAAAAATGAACCCAGCGTTCGAGGTTTACGCACTAGAGAAGACAGATGCAGTGATTTACTCATTTACACAGCAGGGGTTTTTTTTACTGTATCAGGTCAGGTAAAGGGAGGGGGATTCGCACCTGGGTCCTCCTGTTGGAGGGCAACGGCTGTAACCAATACACCACCTGGAGGTGGTAAAGGAGGTGTGACGTGTTAGAAGTGTAAACTGACAGTTAGGTTACGCAGCGGAGATGAATGCCGGACACACACGACATGCATTTTTAATGTGACGCGACGTGTCGTGTCCGCAGGTGGACCTGTTTCCGGCGATTTGCGCGGCGCGGGTTTGAGAGCCGGCGCGACGTAGCCGCGTCACCCGGGCGGCCCGTGGCGCGCAGACCGCGCTCGGCCCTGAAAAGGTCAGTCCGTCTGCGCCGCGACAGGTGGAAGTGACCGTCGCCGCCATTAGTCTTTTCTCGGCTGAAAAATGCGCCGTAGAGAAAACGCCGCATCCAAACCCGGGCGCCAGACGCGTATTTACGTTTACGTTTTTCTCAGGACACCAAATGCTGTCCTGACAGTATTGATTTGTAAATTATATTAAAAATTATGCAAGGAATCATTTTAATTACGCGTTCAAGACAGGTTTTGGAGATTAGTGGGACCAATAAATACTGTAATATTAGACATCTGCCAAATGCTCAGTCAGATGTATCGGCGAGATTATACCCGTCCTTATTCGCATTGTAAATATCTGTTCCAACTAAGCGGATACGATCACTAACTGAGGTGTGTGAATGTACTTCGGGGCAAATTTATTAGATTAAAAAAAAAAAGCGTAAAAACATAATTACGGGGACAGAGCAGCTCTGCTGGAGTCAAGTGTCTGTAAGAAACACTCGTTCGGTCCAAACAGCTGCACTAAGTTAGCGGGACACACACCGAGTCGGCTGGATTTCACACACAGTCGTCCTTCCCCTCTGATCTGCAGATCGTGTGCGATGCTTGAACATTGTTTGTACGTGACTCACCTGTCGGCAACGTTTACCTTTAGCTGTGCTAAAAAACCCTAGTAGGGTTTAGGTGGTGGTCCACGTGCTCAGTCGGAGCTGCTGGGGGTGTTTGTATGTAACTTGGTTTGGATTAATCGATGTTTTTTTATTACATGGAGTGGACCGTAACATTCGAGTAAATGGTATTCTTACATAAATCAACCGAAATATCTTAATGTACATCTTACCACATGTTAAACTGCGGGCCATGTTTATGTGCGCAGATCTGTCCTCCCTAAAGGCAGAAGTTGGGCTTTTTTGAGAGCAGATTTGCGCTTTTCCGGGACGCTGGTGTAGGTCCTGCAGACGCTATGCATAAACTATACACGCCAAGGAGTGAGTCCACTGTTTTCATGTGTAAGGACACCGTTTAACGCTAAAAATGTTTCGCAGACGTCAATTTGCAGAAGGATGCTGTTCCTGACTAACTGCTGCTTTGTCCACGTTGACCCTTGTTGACCGCATATACAGAGTCCTTCCGGAAAGTTCTGTCCTCCACTTATGTACTTAGGAGGGTCGTGTCCACTGCCACTGTAGTCGAGTCCGTCCATCCGGGTGCTGCTCGTCCTCCTCTTCTTTCCCATCGTCACCATCTAAGAGAACCCATTCTTCCGCGACATGTCCGCAACGTAAAAGTCTCCTCTCGTCCAGCCGAAACTCAACGACGACTGTTTTCCCCGCGACGCGAGACGTCTGCGCCCAAAACAACGGCACGCTCTTCAGTTACAGTCCGCAATCCGCCATATGCATGCCGCACGTCTTTAATCCAATTCGGAGCCTCATCCTCTTAATAAATATGACACTAATCACACAATCTATTGCGAGAAGAAAATCTCATAATCGTCACTAAATCCTACTGTAGGGCTTTTATTGATCTTGGCCTTAGGACAAGATCGGCCACACAAACAGATACTGTCAGGGGGATGAGCTTTAATCTCACGCATTCATTTAAGATTAGACACTTTTGCTTTTAGGTCATATGTCTAAATCCATCACTTCTAAACTTGGGAGATTAATTTCCGCCCGGGCTCCGCGTTTTTATTTTCTGACACGGGGGTGTCCCGTGTGACCATCGGGACCACAGTAGTTCGTACCGTTCTTCAACGGGGTGAATTACGACACAGCAACTGACCCGAAGCTATTTCTGCCTTCAATTAAAATGGAACCTGAGACACTGGGGGCTTTTTTTGCAACCGTTTTTCTCCCACCTTTAGACCTCGTTTTGTCAAACTTTTTGCCAACAGCACCACCGGATGGCGTGGTGGTTGCAAATGTTATTGGTTTGAATCCCACCTCCCGCTGTAGTACCCTGGGTCAGCGTATTTACCCTGGATTAGTGCAGTAAAATTTACCCTGTGTACTCTGTATGGGTAAATTATTGTGAAGTAGCTTAATGTGCAAACACTGGAGAAAAGTATCACATAGATGAACAAATAATAATAATAATAATAAGCCAGAAAGGATATGAAATAAAGGAGTAATTTTCTTTGCAAAAAGATGCTCTTTAGTTGGATCTGTTCACAACTTTTGTTGTTATAATTCAGATATTATTTTTTTATTCCAGCTCTATTAGATGAAGGTCTGTGTTTATGCTAAAAGAAAGTTTAAATTCTCTACATCTTCTAAAATTAACTCGTTCTTCAACATCGCAATTAACCTTACAGTATCAGATCGATGATTAAATAATAATAATAACTAGAAGGAAGATGAAAAAATAACTAACCTGTGTTTCATGCTTTACATTTGAATGATATTGGCTGTTTATGAGTGGGGGGGGGAATCTGGGCTTGTCAGTGTAAATGTATTACATTTCACAATTTTACACCAAGTTCCATTGTGTTGCAAAAGCAAATTGAATCGTCCGTCCCGAGCGGCCCGTGCCAAATTTACCTTGGACGGAATCGCTGAAGACGGCAGGAGCTCGACAGCCGTGCGGATTCCACCGCAGTCGCCGGAGGGGCCGGCGAGTTCTCTGCTCTCTTACACTCTTCCGTGTATTAATTTATCTCTCCTCGAAGGTCCCGGCGACAGTTCGGAAGCGTGAACGCGGGCCAGCGCTGCCTTCAAGTGTGTCGCCTTTGTATCTCGTGAATCGCAACCCTGTGGGTGGGGTGGGTGTGACGTCCACCTTTTCATATGGAGAGCAGGCCACCGCTGCTGGACTCCGCCTCCAAGGTGCGGCCCCCCGACACGCGTCTCCGCAGCCTGGCTACTTCGAACTCCCTTTTCCTTACCAAATCTGTTAATCCCGACCGCCGGGAGATGCTCGCGGGGCAATTTCGACCGGGAAACGCAGCCGACTTTAACAGAAGGTGCGTTTGCGTGTGTGTTTGTCTGCAAGGCATCCAGTCAAAAGTCAACGTACGTTTCCTATTGAATAAATAACCAGCAGAACGGGATGAGGGAGGTGCTTCAAATGGGAGCTGACAGCTTCCCAACCCGAATGCGGCCAAAGACAGTGCGCCGGGGTGTCCCGGTGTTGCCGTGGTGACAGGTGTATAAACCAAGAACCACTTAAGCGCCACAGAGGGTGGAAGACGAGGCCCCCGGAGTCCCAGGGGGGGTCCTGAGCTCCTATTAAGTGTCCCCACCAAAGACAGTAAGGCCACCCATGCGTGAATGTGAACCGCAGTCTCCGGGGAGCGAAAGGTTTAAGAGCAGAGATGGGTGCTTTAAATAATAATGGCATCCTTTTAGAGTTTGTCAACACCCCCCCCCCCAACCACCACCACCTGCAATTTCCCCTCCCGTTTTATTTTTCCACGAGCAGCGTCTCAGACGTAGGAGATCACGTCTGGCGAGGACAACAAGACAATAAATAAATGCGGAATGGATGTCTGAGTTTCTGCTGTCAGAGCCGTCGAGGTTCCGAACGCGCTAACAGTCGCAGCGTGTCTGGAGGCTCAGGTGCACGCCGGCCCCCCTGTATGCGTAATTAGCTTGTCCGACAGGTTGTCCCGTCACGTATAGGGCGTACGCCGACGGGGGTTTCAAGGAGCTGATTGGCAGAACGTAACACGGACGATTACCGGCGGTTCGCCCGGCGACGGGATCCTAAGCAGTTCGCCTCCCCCCGTCGGGCCGCTTTGTCACGCCGTGACTTTACAATATGCCAGCGACCGGCCCCCGTTTCCGCCAGTAATGGCCTTGTAAATCACAAATCAAGTTTCGCCAGGCCCCGCCTGATAAACACAGCCTTCAGACGTCGCCGCCAAGGCAATTTGCAGAAAACCCAGAAGGTGGAACATTGGTTTTTGGAAAGAAGACGATTCAAATGTAATATATTCTAATGCGAGCACATTGTTACAGCTGCCACGGCGCCACTGTCAAAGATTAGTACATCAATGTAAATATTCAGGGGGAAAAAAAATACTTTTCAAATATATGTTATTTTACCACCTGAGTGGCATGTCTATTCAGACTTCAATGAGAACATTTTGCCTTTTATAAACTCTTCCCTGTTTTGTTTCTTCTACTGTGTGAGGCTGCGTTTTTATTGTCTGGCTGGTGTTTACCACCCATCTATACCGGGAACCTCACGGCTGTTTTACCCAAACACCTCAGCTAATAGCTCACCAATGAAGGGTAGGAACCTTAGACAAAGATTAAAGATTTTTAGTTACCTGTTCATTTTCTGTATTTCTAGAATCCCATCCATCCATCCATCCATCCATCCAGTATCCTAGTCTGTACCTGATCCTGGAATCACTGGCCGGCAGGAGAAGAGACCGAACCTGGACAGGATGCCACCCCATCGCAGTCTGGAATACCGGTACTGGTATGTAAGTACTGTGCCGTTTAGCAACTTTTTTTTGTTGTTTTTTTATGACTTCTTTCTTAGCTGACACATTTCTCTAAGGCAGCTTACACTATTGTATGTATACGCTGATTTTCTCTTTCATATAACATGGTCATTCTTACTGTATCCATTCTGGGGATGTACCGTAATTGACAGACCGACAGCAGGAGCGGGGGGTTCAAACCCATTTTCCCAAAGAATTTTATGCATATTACCCCCCCCCCCAACCACATTCAAAAGCCACCTCTTTAAAATAGATTTCCGAAAGGGGTTGGGTTTCCACACCCATGAAATCCAGACCTAGGGAGTGAAAACTCTGGCAACCGAGAGGGGGGTTGCCATCAACAAGTAGGAAAGCCATGCAAAACACCGCACCGCCTTGTGCTGCGCAAAAGAATGCAACGCTAGATCCCTTGAAAGGTTCTCGTGTAAAGTTCATACACAGCAAGTACTGCGGTATCTACAGCTCCTTCTCTGCAGTCACTTTGCTCACCTAAAACTTCACACAAAAGTGACTAAAAAACTGGGTGCGGCCGATCAGTGTATAAGCAAACCGCGTTTTTTTGCTGATGTCCGTCACCCCGCTGCCGTGTGCAGAAGGTCAACCTTCTTCACGACTATTGTTTTCCCGTGAAGCCAAACGTGCTGGGAAAGAAACACATAGTGCCGAGCCGTCAGCAGAAGCGGAGGCACGGTGTCGCCGTCTCGGCCGTATTATCTGCACGCCCGTCTCATTGGAGAGGCGAGGACACGGCTCTGCGCCGAGGGCGGCTGGATTTAATGCGCTCGGTCCGTCGCTCCCATCTTCACCGCACGATATCCGCGATGCAGGGCGCCCCGGTTCCCAGGAGCTGCAGATAAGCGTGGGGTTCATCTGCCCGGCCGGGGCGATTAGCTCGAACCCGTGCCGCGCTCCCCGGCGCCGAGCCGGCCTTTAATCAAGCGGGTCGCCGCCTCGATCCGCGTTTATGGGCCTGCGTGACACTAACCGCCAACCAAACTCCGCAGCCAATTACCCCCGCGAATCCAAAGGTTCCCATTACGTTGCTTTTCTTTCTTGTTCCTCCTTTTCCTTAAATGCTACATCATTACCGGCTCATTGCGGAGAGTCTTATTTTACGGTTTGCAGACAGTTTCGGGAGTTTTGGGAGGGCTTTTTTTCCCCGCGTTTTGCTGAGTGCCGAGGCAAGGTGAGCTCCAGCCTGTTTCACCGCAGACCCATTTAATGTAGTGGAGTAATTACCCCTCAGCAGAAGCTCATCGAGTGGAGAATTCTAAATGATTTCTCCATATTCGGAGACAGTGAACCGTGGAATATAGAAAATGATGAATTAGAATGTATTTACTTGAAACGTGATGAAGGAGGTTAAAATGATTAGTCTCAGTCGCAGGCCCGGTGCACCGGGGAGAGCGGCGCCCGGGACTCGGAGCTCGAGTGCCGCCCTTTCTTCCCGCCTTCTTTAGGAAACTCGCGCCCACGCCGGCGTTTGTTAAGTTCAGCAGGTTCTCCCTTCCTGTCGATCGGCCCCCCCCGCGGAGCAGAGCGCCTCACGGAGTCCTGCGCCTCGCACGGGTCGGCTCCCTGCATTCGGTCGCGACTGTCGTTCTCCTCGGCCACGATGTCTCGGTTTCAAATGCCCGGGCTTCAGCACTTCAAACAGCATAAAACCACCGATCCAGGTGCTGCGCCCGTATTTTTTTTTTTTTTTTTTGTGTACCGTGTTGTGCATTTTTCAATAAAACCCCCGCCTCGCACCTGGTCACCCCCCGAACCCGGCTGCAACCGTTATACATCACTCCTTAATACGGTACACTGTCACACAGGCAGTGAAGCCAAACAGTTCTTTTAAATATACCGAAGTTACCGAAGTTAGTGTTTCTGAGACGGTGACATTGGATCGCTTGCGAAAATAAAATCTACTCACACCTTTAGACGTCGTCTTGCGACGCCTCACACAAGGCGTGCCAGGTGGTGTAGTTTTTAAAGCAGCTGCTTCTCGACCCGAAGGTCGCCGCTGACTCCTGTTGTTGTGCCCTTGGCCGAGGTGCTTACCCTGAAGTGACACTGTGAAAATACCCCGCTGCGTCATCAAGGTGAATAACGTAGTAAATGAACATAGTAAATCACCTTAGCGCCACCCAGCAAGGGTTAATATGCATTTACAGCTTACCTATGCTATTAGTTGTTTTTTGCGTCTCTATGACGCTTTGTGTCAATGTATTATACGTTTATATTTCAGTCTGGTTAATTTTGGCGCATTTCTTTTGTTGCCGGTTGTTCTTACGTTGCACCTCGGACGTACCTGCAAGTCTGCAGAAGAACAAAAATGACCCAATAAACACAGTGCGAGGAGGGATTGGGCTGACAGCTGAACGCAGTGAGATGCCCTCAGCAGGGGTTATACTGCTGTGCCATCCAGACAGAGGGAGGGGAAGTGCTGAGGGAGAAGCTTTTTTTTTTTTTTGCTCTTTTTTGGAAGAGAAAGACTTGAAAGCTCGCCAAGGGCCCGAGTGCGAAGATGTTGATTCAGCTACAGTTTTATTCAATTTTCATTCGGCTGTAGGGCAGGGCAAGCGAAGAGTGCACGCTGGCCGTTCTCGCCGGGCTAAAGTTCTCGCACGAGGTTAACTCGAAGGTCCCCCTGAGGCAGCCCGGCCCTGAACCGCCATTGCCCCGCTGCCTCCAACACAAGTCGGGACCGAGGAGTGGCCTGGTCTGTGTTTGGAAGACGCAAATGTTGGGTTTTGTTAAAAAAAATAATAAATAAAATGTCGCAAGCAGAACGATTCAGCGTTGCGAGACGCGAGGACACCACTGACATCCTTCCCTCGATATAAATAATAAATAACTTCCCACCGCAACTGACATCCCGCGCATATAAGCTTTTAAAAACGAAACCGTGTCCGTCCTACGGCTGGCGACATAAAAAAAGAGTTATAGAGAGGAAATAGTAATCATCCATATTTTCCATCCCTTTTGCTCAGAAGTGTTATTGCTGGAGGGCAGCGGTTATTGCTTCACCTGCTGAGGAGCCCTGACTCGGGGTTTTGCATTGCTTTATGTTGCTCCCATTTCTCTGCAGTGCAACTTATCAGACTGTGAAGCATCACCCGCTATCCTTTATCAGTCCTCATTGTTGACAATGAAAAAAAATAAAAATAAAAAGACTCTGCACCCCAGAGCTTGCTGACCACGGGTAAAAACCGAAAGGCTCGGAGCAGCAAGCCGCGTGCATAAATTCTTATTAATTCCTCTTCCGTAAGGTGGCCTCCCGTGGAGACGACTAAATCGGCGCGAAGATGAGCAAGTCGGGGACCTGCGTCGCCCAGCCTTTGTGGGTCCTGAGCATCCCGTGAGGTTCGCAGAGGGGTGCAGAGCAATGCTGCGCGGGTGCAAACAAATGTCCACGGGAGGGGGGGGGGGGTACATTTAAAAAAAAAATAAAGCTCCAAAAAAAGGGGTCATCTGTTTCACGTCGTCAGGGAGACGGTGTGGGTCCTGCTCTCTCGCTGCATTTTGTTCCCCCGCATGCATTTCGAACCTCAGCATAAATTGCGTAGAGCACTTTATATCTCTGTTAGAGGGCTTGCTGTCGGCCCGGGATACGCTGTGCTGATGTACGGCACGCAGCAGAAAATATACGTCGCTGCTGTAGGAGTATCAGTTAAAGCGCTTTAAAGCAGAAAGACATGAAACAGCAAGACGTGTACATGAAGCATAAGACCCCTACTGCTAGAGTGGGATTATTTCAAGGTGCAAAGAAAGGAAACAAGTTCAGTCTCCTTCTGTTACTTCACTCCAGTGCTCCTGAAATTGATGTTTTTTCCCTTTGATCAAAGCTTAAACACGGCTATGACAATCCGGAGGGCTTTTTTTTTTTATTTTTATTTTTTTTTTTTTATTTTTTTGCAATTTCTGTGACAGAGTGCGCATCTTCAAAAACCCTGGGTTGCACTTCAAGGAGGATGCGAGACTGTGCGTGCATGTCTGTATGTGTGTGTGTGTGTGTGTGTGTGTGTGTGTGTGTGAGCTGTTCTCAGAAAGATGGCACGACGCATGTGGTTTGAATGATAATCACACCCCGTGTCCTTCAGCTGCCCCGCCTCAGTCCTCTTGCCCCGTGTCGCGGTACCGGCTGCGCGACCGACAGGTCCGAGAAGGGGGAACGGGGTCGACGCGGGGTCCGCGGGTGAAGCCGCTCAGAAAAAAGCCAGCGAGATATAGAGACGAGTTGAAAGAGTCCGACTGTATCGGGACCAGTGATCGGCATCTTTGAGTTTGCAGCCGTTTCACCCCCTCAACCCCCCCCACCTCCACAATAAAGTCATCGGCGGTGACTGTTAATTGTGGAACCCTGTCTGGCGAATCTCCACCAGCGGTTCCTGCAGGGACACCTGAGTGGTCCTCGCCGGTTCCAGGTGGTGTGGATGTCAAACGCTGCAGAAGGGGGTTAATCTGTTTAAATGTTGCCTCCCTCCTTTCTTTTCTCACCTTTGGAACTGCCGCGTTGCACGGCAAGAAAGGGCCTACAGGCCGGAAAGGTGAGCTTTTTTGCAGAAATCACTGATGGATGTCATGGTTTCCTTGTCTCTGCTTTCCGACGCTTGGGCCCCTGGACACGGCAACCTAGACCCTCTGTAGGGGGAGCCAAGTAGAGTCGAATGTTGAGTAACTGGCGATTCGATTCGATGATGCTCATCTCTTTGGTTGGAGTTGTCAGGGAAACGAGGTTGTAAACAGAACGTGGAAGAAGTGTTTGATGTTGGAGAGCTTCCCCTTAACAGCAACAAAAGCAGCGGCGCCGGATGGGAGAGCGCTCGGGCGACGGTCGCTTATTAAACCGAACGACTCTTAAAAAAGTCCCATCCAGACTGTGGTTCTCCCGCTTCCCTTGTTATCAGTTTCCTCCGCATCAGTCCCTTGTCGCCACCAACCCCGGGATCCCTCACTCCGCCGTGGGTAAAACATTTGTCAAAGAACGAGGCGTGTTTTCCTTTAGAAAAATACAGTTTAAACAAATACACTACGTCCTGTCCCATTACCTATTAATGCTGACCGCTGCACCACCGCCCCCCTTTCCCCTACCAATTTCAGGCGCGGCGAGATTGCGGCGCTTTATCGCTTAGCTGACATCCCCTGTTCATCTCCGTATCGTTGAAGGCGAGATTAGAGGCCTTGATCCTCCCTTGGTTGGAACAAGACCTCAATCTCTCACTGTCTCCACTTTAATCAGATTCCTGTTTTTACTGCCACAAAGCTGTCATTGCCAGAAAAGGAGTAGCCAGCCCCCCCATCCTTGCCACCCCTCCCCCCCCACCCCACTCCATCACATGGGGCCTTCGATTGATTTTGAGTCTGGGGAAATTGTGCTCAGAAAGGGCGGGGGGCCCAGAATTCCACCTGCATCCCCGATCAAGCAAATTACTTCTGACTTTTAATTTATTTCAGAAGGAAATGGAAAGCTGAAGCAGAACCACAGTCGCGGGGAGAACTTGGAAGGCAAAGTACAATCTGGTGTATTGCCCACTCCGCGGCTTCTTCGCTGTCACTTCTCATAGATCCTCGGGCCGGCCGTTTGGTCCCTGGCCGTCCCGTAGCTGAAACGGGCACCGGTCTCCTTCTGCACGCCCTCCTTAATGACGGCCGGAAATTCCTCGCGCGTCGCCGCCGTAAATCAGACGCGCTCACCGGCTGACCTTCAGCGCAGGGGTACGGGTGCTCCAAAAGACATGGTTTATCTAAGACAGTTCATCATAATAAAACAGGAGAGGGAGGGGGATAAAAAGTTGTTTTATGACATTGTTCTTGCTGAAAACCTCGTCGGTGACACGCTCGACGGTTCTCCTTGAGGCGATGGGTAATTTGACTCGGCTGTAGTTACCAGTGTCTCTCAGTCACTTTGGGAATTCCGCCCAGATTAGAAGAAAATGGAGGAAATGGTCCTAATTGGGTAACCTGTCAACATGTGGAGTTGAGATCACAATTGAGCAGAAGGATGGAGAGAGATGGAGCGGGGGGGGGGGGGGGNGGGGGGGGGGGGGGGGGGGGGGGGGCTCCGACGCAGGTGGGGCGGCAGTGTTTAAAGAACTCGACAAAAGCTACAGGATAGGCCTGGGCATTCAGTTGAATTTCCTTCCACCCATCCATCCATCCATCCATCCATCCATCCATCCATCCATCCATCCATCCATCCATCCATCCAGCCATCAAAAGATGCGTAACCCAATTTAGCATCAGAGCAGCAAAGATCAGGGTACTTGGGACACGACACCAGTCGATGGCAGTGCAGTCGCGCATCGCTGTGATTTATTTTCATAAAATATCTCTGTAAATTGATCTGAATAAAGGCTTCTTATGCCCTCCTGAAGTTCCTCCTATAATAAAGCGGTAAACAGCATCGCAGCAAAGCATTACTTGCCTGTGTTGGATTATCTTCATAAAAACATGAGCAAACAAGGCCTTTCTTCTTTACTTTAAAATCATAGGGTTTTTTTTTTTATTTTATATGTAGGAAATTTTACCACGCTATATTACAGTTTTTTTAGCCGTCTGTGAATAACTGATGTGTAAAAGCATGCTTGAAATTCAGAGAGGTTTGTTCATTTTCTTTCTTTTGGGCTTTGCCAAAGTCTGCATTGTTGTTATTGCTGTTTTAGTATGTTTTGTTTTTTTTTTTTTTAACCCCCCAACTTGAGTGAGTAATACAGGATTATCTTCACAAGTGGAAATTGTTATTGTACTTGAAACAGAGATATTGCTTTGAATGCATCCCTTGTTGATTCGGAGGCGAGCGGTGATGGATTTCTGCAGAGCGCCTGGCGTGTACGTCAGGGTTTATCTGGGCGCCAGGGCTGTCCTCTCTCCTCGGCCTAATGAACGGCCAGGGGAAACCGGCACGGCCGCCGCTCGGCTGCGGTCAGCTCGCGTGGCACCGGGCCGGTCCCTGTCACCAAGGGAGTGGCTTTGCTCGCCGCCATTCCGCGCGGGGGACGCAGTACGTACGCGGCCGTGTCCGTGTGTACGGCGGGGCCCCGCACGGGCTGTCGCTGTTAGCACGCCGGTCGCTATCGCTGTGACGGTTGTGCCGCAGCGCAACGCGTGGCTCTGTTCTTACTGCAAAACCGACAAAAAAGAAGCATTAGACCAAACCCATCGTCACGTTTGGTGGTCAGCCGTGTGCCACATTTACAAAAGCCCGGCAATCTTCACCCAACCTCCACCCCTCCTTTGGCCAAATGTGTCTCAACAGGGGCTCGACCAAATCACCCGACAGCCGGTTCCAGCCCCCCGTTAGTCTCTGGGCCAAGATGGACAGAACAGCAAAGATTTTCCCAAATGCATCGCAGCACATGGGGCGGGGAAATTCATTCGTGTTACAGTTATTGCTGTTAGCACATATATATCGCTGCGTTGCTACAGACTGCTGCGCTCTTAGCAGCGAAAGGTGCCAAACATGCCTCCAAATGTGGTAAATCATGGACATACAGGTTAACAGTATCATTAGTCTGGCACTTTTCTCCAAGGGGACTTGCAGTGTGATGTTTTTAAGTGAACCCACACACAATGACTTACTTGTTTATTTAGGGAGGTCACTCTTACTGCACCGGTGTAGTGAGGACCGTGGACCGAGGGGACGGCAGCCAGAGCTGGGTCTCGGGCCGGGGGTCCTTCGTCATGCCACTGGCCGGCTTCGACCGGGACACTGGGGGTCGAGGTCAAGGAGCTGCCGGCTGTTGATTTTTTGTAAATTGGTTTTAATCTGAGAAATTGTTATGGGGCTCTTTATGGAACCACAACCCAACCCAGGTTTCATCCATCTTTTTAAAAGTGCGCTTTTGGCACATTCACTATTTTAAGTCTGGTCTAGAATGCCTAGTTCTGTCAGGAACGTACAAAAACCTGCTCACGGTGCTGCGCACGGTCACAACTCAAGTTTTCCTCATGCATGTCTGTTTTGCACCTTGGAACAGCAGAAGCTTAAACGGATAAAAGCGACAGATGCTACAAACAGAGCCGAATTAATACGGCAAACATTCTATATCAGTAATAAAATTGATCATAATCAGAAAAATCAAGTTAATGCATCTGAAATATGTGAATGTGCTCAGAGTCAATCTGCTGATGGTGCGAGAAGCGCGGCGCGCGTTTCCGTTCGGGGGGCTGCGTGCATCTTGCCACGTTGCGCAGGCAGACGCTCCTCGCTGCTGCTCCGTCTGGCCTCTCAGCGGGTTCCCGCTGCTGTCGTGCGGGGGGGAGAAGGAGGGGGACGGAGCGCTGACCGCGGAAAGCGCTCGGCCCCGCGTCCCTCCCTCCCCGAGAGGCCATTACAGCGGCGCGGCGCGGCGCCCCGGGAGAGCGGGACCGACCCGCTGAGCTGGACACACACCGGCCCGGCAGCCCGCCTGCCACCGAATATGCATGGAGCCTGTTGCCTTGGTTACGAGAATGTTCCCTGACGGATGCAATGCAATAAAGTTGTTTTTCTCCCTGCGTAAACAATAAGTGAATCACACCTCTTTCCCCCGATACTCTTTACCGCTCTGCCCATACTGACAAATCAATAAGAATCTACATCCTTATGATAACAGATTAAATATTATGACAAAAATAAAATTGGCTTTTCATACTGTGTGATTCAATGTTTCGTCGCAGCTGAAATAAATCTAATTCGGGCTCTAATTCAGGATAAACAGTAATTTACCCAAGCAAACAGCGGGGAGGCAGGTAACACCGCGGTACTTGTTAGGGCCATATATGTGAGGGAGAGGACTCTCCATTTACCGGGGAATGGAGGAAGTCCTGCCGTTGTACCCTTGGGCAGGGTCCTTAACCAGACCCGCTTCGGTGAAAACGCCCGGCTGTATAAGTGGATGAAGGGTGAAATCGCCAGCTACGACGGAATAAATAAAGTTCAGCGGGCCATCGAGCCAGCCGTGGCGCACGGGCCCATTTGTGTTGGCAGCACAAGTTCAGCACAACTGTTTTTTTAACCCCTTTAGCGGGATTTTTTTAAAAAATTTTATTTATTTTTTTCCCCTGACATGCGGTGCTGATCGAGGCTTTAGGGCGAGCTGGGAGGATGCTTCAGGGTCCTCCACTCGTGGAGAAGCTATTATACTGGGAAAGTACAGGATGGATTTTCTTCCCTTAAATTGAAGCTTGGGAAAGCACAGCTTTACTCAATAAATCCAGTGACAGACTCAAGTGGCTGACATCAGCCAAGATGCGTTCTTAATCATTCGATTACGGCCGGGGTCCTTGACACCGCGGCGAGCCAAGCTGCCCGTTGGCTTTTTGCTTAGAGAGTCACTTGGGCCTGGCCTCGCGTCGCCGGAGCGGGGAAGACGCGGCAGCAGCGCTTACACTTCAATTTGAGGCCTGCGATTACTGCCGACTCTGAAATTTAAAATTAGGAGCAAAAACAGGAAAAAAAAATAAAGCCGAAAGCCGGTATCCATCCTGGCGATATATGTTTACATTTATGCATTTGGCGGATGCTTCTCATAGATCCTCCTTCAGCGAAGTGCAGTTGCGAAGAAGCAAAGCTGCATCAGAGACCGGGGGCTTAGATACAGAGAGACAAACACTGAAGCACAGCTTGTTTGTTCAATATCGTCGCCGTGAGAGCGGGGATGTTTCGGGAGAGGAAAATGGGCAAACAAAAGTAGCATACGACGAGAGACCGATTTACGAAGGTTTTCGGGTCATCGGGAGAGACGCCGGCGTGAAAGAGATGGGTTTGAGACCCTGCTTGACTGCTGAAGGGAGTTCAGCAGCGCTGAGGGACACGGGGAGTTCATTCCAAGCAGAAAACCGGCAAACATTAAATTTTAATAGCATCATTCCTCAGAAGGGAGGCAGAGGTTTCCTCATTTGGGAAGGACTTCTCTGAAGCCGAATGCCACGCGTGTGTCGTGCCAGTGTGTGTCCGTGGGTACACACTTGTAAGTGGCTCCCAGAAAGTTGCTGGAGCTGACATCATCACAAGAGGCCTCGATAATCCTCCGGTTACGGAGCTGGCTGGTTTAGCTGCCCGGTAATTTACTTGAGCCTCAGAGATCAAGGTTTACGTCCCGCCATCGGGCTCAGGGCCGAGTTCAGAAGGTCCGCGATAACGGCTCCTGGCAAATACACCGAAAGTGATGCGTGGACAAAAATGACACGCCGAACACCGCAGGGGTCCCTCTGACGTCACAGAAGTAATCGCTCTAATCGGCTGTTGTCCAGGATCGCCAACCGCCCCCTGCTGACCAAACCCCCCCCCCCCGCCCGGTTATGTCAGGGAAAAAAAAAGTTTCTAATTTCAGCCCACAGCTTTTGTTATGACCTCCGGCATAAATTATGTAAAAAGCAATCGCAGCACCACACGTCGGACAGTTCTAGAATTACTCCACGTAAATGGTTCGCAACTGTAGATCGTGCTCAACAAATCACATAAACAACGTTTTCTCACCATCTTCTACCCTTTGCAGTTTTCCCCTCGTGCGTATTAAAAAGAGCCGACTGGCTGCAGCGGACAAACAGCGTTTGATAGAATTACTCAGCAGGAAAGCGGCGACTTCTGCTTCTGCCGCTATTCATTTTCCATCTATTTCTGATCTCTTTTCTTTTTCATTATTGTCTTTAATTTAACAGTACATGTCCGGGTTAATTCCCCTTTCCCCCCTATAAACCCAAGTGGTGCTGGATAACGCTTTTTTCCCGGGTATTAGGTGCTGTGAACCTTTGACTTCAATTTCCTCTCCGCCGGAGACTTAAATCTGAAGTCTACTTCAAAAAGCCGTGACTTCTCCACTCACGCCTCTGCAGCTCCGGCTGGGTTAAAAGCGGAGCTATAGAAAGTCATTTCTCACATCCGCTGTACCTTTCTGTCACACGCCTTGCGAGGCTGATGTTTTTGACATCTGGAACCTGGGAGAGACACAGAAACCGCTCATGCTAATAGGTATATTCAGCACGTATGCATGCAACACAGCTGGCGGGTCCTCAGATGTCAATTAAAAATCTCCCCAATGGTTTTACTTGTAGCTGCCAGGTTTATTGCTCAGTGTTGTGTATAAACCACACCTATACCGCGGTATCTGACCGTGATCGACTCTTAGAAACGGCTCGAATACCACAAACTCAGATAACGGCGACCTGTTTCCATTTCCATTACGATTCCTTCTGGGCTCATCCTGGATCCCCAGCTGAGCTCTCCGAAATATCCACAATGTGGTAAAATACCCTATTGTACCACGATAAAGAATACTTTAAAACCAATTCAGTACCGTGCGTTACTTTTCGTCGCTTATTATATGTAGTTTTAGGAAGGAACATTTAATAGACAAATTTACGTAGATAAGAAATGAAAATGACACGAAAATGCGCCTCCTGTAACGGGTAGATGCTGTGATGAGCTGTTATTGTTACTGCGTTTGAACCCGGGCCACACGAGGCAACGGCTGAGAACACAGATGATGGACACAGTGCTGCCGCCTTGTGCCTCAGTCGCACTCACACCCTTTCCCACTGTTTCTTTCGAGAGGTCGGACTTCACTCGGGTAGAACCCGTTGTGCTGAGACCGCTTCACTGCGACACGGAGACGGGTGTTAATATATACCGCCGGTTATATCGGGAAATCGGAAACCCGGGAGCTCGAATGCCGGGGCGTAGGTGTGTATTTTTGAGTTGAGTTATGAGCGCATTGGGAATGCTGCTATGGAGGAGACGTTTCAGCACATCACGAATAACCGGGAAAAGCAGCTCTACTGTATGTTGGATCGACTCAAACCAGAATTCTCGCTGGAAGTGCAAATGAGGAGGCTGAGGTTGCAGTGCTTTAGACGCATCGTGAGAAGGTTGGATCGTCTCAAAAAGACGGTGATTACTGGAAAGGTTGGAGGGGAGAAGGGGGTGAGCAGCGACCAGATGGATGGAATCAATCACAGTGACAGTGGACACGGTTTCACCACCAAGGGCAGAAGTGGAGGACAGAACGTTCTGGAAGCACTCTATATATGTGGTCAACAAGGGCTGACGCGGACATAACAACAACAACAACCCGGAGCGGCATCCTTCCTCCTCGAGGAAGACAATAAATTTTGTCAATAATAGTCAACATCAGCTTAACCGCTGTGAAAAGCAGCAAGAAAAGGTTAGATGGTGGCACAGAGTCACCGGCACATAAGGTAAGAATAGTTATTTCTGTCTTAAGAGCGAGTGGATGTTTTAATGTGCCGTAAACATAAAACTAAATTTATCGCACAGACGCCAGCACAGAGCATCTGACAGCAGTCCTTCCCGGCAAAGGAATTACTTTCCCGGCGCAAACGAAAAAAGCTGCCAAACTTATTTTGTCTAATGGGCACCGACAGCCTTCGTTCTGTCACCGGTTGCTTGACGTGGACACAGTACACACACTATATAAGCGAACACAGCGTGTTAACAACGAAAACATGTTCCTGGCGTCTTCTCGGGCGCGTGTGACTGTTTACAGGCAGGTGTTTCCTCAGCTGTAAAATTGCCTGCGATGCAGGAAGCGGATAAACGTGTCGAAATAATTCAAGATATCGTGAACGTTTCCTGGGCCGAAGAGAGGTGTGACTCGCAAATATGGACGGCCGCGAATAATACTGATCGAAGAGGAACCTGGTCCGAACCTCCAAAGAGCACAAAGCGAGAAGCGGGCGAGAGCCTTTCGAGCATCTTCACCGACGAGATTTAGCCGGTAGCGGAGGGGATACTCGGGAAACGGGTGACTGAGGAGCTCCTGGTAGTTGCCTTTGGAGACGGTTCTCTGGGAAGGTGTTGTTCCCATCCAGGCGACGGAGGCTGGAGTTCAACCACAGCGTGCGTATTTGTGTCCCTTAGCGTCCCGTCTCCTTTGCTGGGGGTAGTGAAGCTGCACTAATGTGTCGGGTGAAGCCGTGATTTATTGCCGTTTACGTCGTCTCATTTGTGTAAATGACGGCGCGGCAACTTTTGATGAATGGTGATCGTTTCATGGATCATCTCTAAAGGATAGGCGATGTTTTCCTTGTTATTATTTCTGCGGCGCGCCAAGCAGGGACATCCGTAGGCCATTTTGAATTCGAGTTTGAACGGCGGGCTTCTCGCCAGCCTGAAATACGCCCCGTAACGCCTGGGAAAGTAGGACCTTTGTCCGCAGAGCTCGGCGCAGCAGTTCCACGAGTGTCGTCAAAAAAAAAAGCGCGCCGTAGCGTAAGTCCGAGTCGGCTGAGAAACGTAAAAGGTGATGGAGAAGCGAGCGATTTTATTCGACGCCTTCTTGTCGAGTCGTCGGCGACGTGGTCCGCGTGTGAGACGCCTCGCAAAACAGCGACAGGCCTGCTTTACGGGCTCCGAAAGCCTCGGGTACGGCCCCGCGAAACACCCCCAGGGCACGATTTAGTCCATAGGGGTCGATGTCCCGTTTTCTCCTGCCGTCGCCGGGGTTTGATGTGCATATTGAGTGAAAGCATCCGACCGAGCTGCCGATGCTTGGCTTTAGGCGCCGTAAGATCTTTTTTTTTTTATTTTTATTTTTTTAATCCAGCCATTTGCTGATTACCAGTTTCTCGGAGAACACTGAAAATCAGCAACATTTACAGCAATAAACCTTAAAGGCTCTAGTTTGACAACGTTAAAATCGGTGTGTTGGCAGCCGGGCAGGAACATTTTGGGCAGGCAGACGTTAAATATGTTTGTTCCACAAGAGAACAGCACCGTCGACAGTAAGGGCCAAAAAAAAGACTGGCGTTCCGCAAATGAATCACTTTTTTGGTGCCATTAAAAAAAATAAATAAATAAAATAATAATCGCTTTTGGACGGGCCTGTGGGAAAAGCTGCATTTCTTTTTTTTTTTTTTTTTCCCCTTTTAAAAATCACATCCACAGCAACCAAACCAGGAGAAAGACACTTTCTGTTAAAACGTGCTTTGGCAAACAGTGATGCTGCGAGAAAATTCCAGCTCCTTGTAACCAAATTGCGTATGGGCTTAAAAAGGCTTAGTGCACAGATCCTCGAGAAACTCTTACACGAGGCTCGTCCTCACATCCAACACGGGGAGACAAAAGCGGGGACCCAGTCTGGGCTCATTTGCATCTCATTATCATAATAATGACAGCATTATTACGAATCGCGTGTCGCCGCGCGTATATTTCATACCGTGCAACTTCTCAGAGGCCTTTTGGAAAGAAGATAAATAGGATATATGCAAGTAATTAAAACAAATTTGCAAATTTCATCTTTAAAAAAAAAATAAAACATAAACAACATAGAACATCAAACAGGTGAAACCGTGGCCAATATTTAATTTAACAGAACGTATTGCTGATGTTTCGTATATGGATGGGTTCGAATCCAGCTCAGTCTGTGTGGAGTTTGCATTTCTCCCCACATCTGTGTGGGTTTCCTCCCACAGTCCAAAGGTGTGTGTTTCAGGATAACTGGTCACTCTGAATTGAAGAGTGAGTGTGTGTGTGTGTGTGTGTGTGAAAGGCTCCTCTGTGATAGACTGGCCTCCCATCCAGGGTATATTTTCGTACCCTGGTGGCCAGTTCCCGGCCCCTACACAAACAAACCTAAACGTGACACATTTCTGTACATTTTAACGCAAATTACTGTTTATTTCCTGAATTTAACAGATTGGGCAATAATAAAAAATGAGTGAAAATGAGGCCAGAGCAAAAGTTTGGATATACATATATGGCCTGGACCAAAGCTAAATGGGAGGAACCACAGGGGGTGGCGAGAAGAACAGAGCCGAGATCCTGCGGGACGTCCACATCCACACAGATAAGCAGGTATCGACTAAACAACCGTTTGCCTGTTCGGCGTTAGTATGTGTGTTGTTGCGCACCCCCCCCCCAACTGTGTGTGTGTGTGTCTGTGTGTGTGTGTTTAGTGTGTGTTTATCCCAAACATCTGTCATACAAATGTGCCTCAGTTTTATCTACTTTACTGCTTCCTGACACTAATGCACCACCTAATTTATTAGCCATTATTTTTGTGAAGATTTGAGTACAGAAATAGTAACTTTGTTGTGTTTGATCATTAGCCTAAGTAACATTAATGACAAAATAGAAATAATTATCATATTGTGCCAAAATTAATTTGCCTCCCAAAATGAATAGTGAAAAAAAAAACTTTTCTGGTAGAAAAATCTAAAATAATGACATATAACTAATCATGTAGAAAACAGCTAAATATAGACTGATCTAAGAGGGAAAAATAAAAGAGGAATCAAAGACGAAAAAAAACCAAAAAGTACTATTGATTCTTTTTTTTTTCTTTTTTTGCAATAAGTTAAATCCGTTTCATTTCACACCGTCATCACGGCATTAACTTACACAAACTGGCTCTGGGTAAAATGTGGCCACTGGCGGCTCACCTTCTCCCAGTTGAGAAACACCCCTCCGACGGCGCAGCGTAACTGGAATGAGCAGAACACACATCCGGGACGTCGAGCTGGCAGGACGCTCAAGTGAGAACTCGAACGTCCAGCACCAGGTTCTCCTTCTCCCTTTTCTCTCCAGCAACACAAGTGCGATGCTGTTGTAAAACTTTCTTTTCCACAAGCGGTTAGAAATATATATTTAATCGGAAATACACCTGCTGTGTAAACTGTGTTGAGTTGTGCACATTTCTAGACTATTCTGGACCCTCCTTCTGCTGCAGGTGCTTTGAACTGATCCCCAACTACAGTTAACAATAAAACCCCGCCAGGACTTAACTGAAAGCTCTGGTTTGTCTGGGATGTAAAGCCGGACGGTTTGATAGACTCATAACCGTTAACTTTGCGAAGCTGAAAAATCATAAAATGCCGAGTCCTAGAGAATCTGTACGAACGCGGCGTAATACAGACATGTTTAAATATCACAGAACAACTGGCGTAAACCGCCCGATCTTATAACACCGGCCCAGTATATTTCGCAGGCCTCTGCCGCGGGGGTAACCAAGTGCTCAGTGGCCGGTAACCTGAATAAATCAAGGCGATGGATGAATAAATCATGTTTTTCCTGTAAAATTCCAGAAACGTCTCGCTCGTTCCTCCCTCGGCCTTCGACAAGCGCGCGAGAAGCAACACGTGCTCTGCAAACGGGTTCAAACGGACCTGCGAGGAGATCCGTTAAAAAGCAGAAATTTCCAGAGTTCCTAACAGCTTAACCGATTCCGAAATTCACCTGACCGCTATTTAATCATGTTTACTTCAGCAGCCTTATGGGCCGATGCCGCAGACGGTTTTTTGGCCGGCCAACAAGTGGCCCTTGGACAGATATTAGAAAAGAAAAAGACATTAAAGGTTCCGCAGCTGTGCCGCGGGCAGATTGGAGCCCGTCTCCCGTTAGCGTGCGGCAAATGGGAGCCGGCACCGCCGCTCTTTCAGGTACCCGCCATCGAGTGCAAGCAGATGGCCCACACAGATGTTCTCGGGTTCGGAAAACAGCCTGGCGACGTGCTCCTCCTCCGCGCAGCGTGACCTGTTCCTGCGGGGAATTCGCGGGATGGTCTGTTCGCACCGGCAGGCGCGGGGGCGCAACTCGGGGTTCGCACCTCTAATCCCGTCTTTCTCTCACTCTCACCCCCCCCCTCTCGCCAGCAAATGTTCTCCACCTTGCTCGGAGTGCAGATGGGTGTGTTGGAGAGAAGAGGCGCGGCGTTTCCTTCACGCTGAACTCGTCCCCTAATGGCGCCTTTAAAGTTCTTAAATGGGCCCCGTGGTGAAGTTTTATTTAAATGTAAAGCAGGGTGACACGTTTCACCCCTCTTCCCCCATTCATTTTACTAATACTGCTTCTATTTATTATAATTTATTGCAATTACAAGAGCAATATAACGTGGCAGTGTATTTGCATTTCGAAATAAATGCCGAATGGCTTCGGTTGAATATGTGCATAGTATATATGTTTGTAATGAAAGCGCTGGGATGACGTTTGCCCCCCTCTGTGCCCAGACGGTTGCGGTTGTACTTTCGGCGTCCCGCCAGTAAGTGGCTCGGTGTTTTCCAGCCGTTCCTGCAGAGGTGTTTTCGTAAAGGTAGCTGTTTTCCCCGACCTGCCCGTGCGTCAGTCGGCGAAGGTTAAAACCACAGCGATTAAACGGAAAACGTTCCGTTTGAATAAAGTGCCTGGCAGTGGATACAGGGAGGAAGCGAGAAGAAGCGGTTGATGTTAAATGCCAACAGTACAGCGGCTAAAGCTGACGGAGGAGTCGCTCTTGTCGCGTAGACGCCGCGGGTCCGATCGACCGGCCCTCCCGCACTTCCGTCCACGCGACGTGGCCTGACTTGCGCTTTAATACCCGATGTGTGTAATTTTTCAGCTGACACTTTTCTCGACAAGGTGAGTCCCTGTATTAAGCTACTTGCACTGATTCATACAGCAGGGCAAGTTAGGGCCGGTACCTGGCTTGAGCGAGAGGTCCGAAGCAGTGCCGGTGACCACTACGCCCCGTGCTGACCGAGCGAAGCACCTCGGGACTGTGCCGATCGGTCACCGCTTGACGTCCCTCGACGCAGCCTTCACAAACGCGGATCAGGAGGATTTCAGGCTGCACTACGATACTCACTCGCTGTCACGTTCGACTGACCCCCCCCATCTCCTCTCTCACTGCCTGCCTTTTCACGGCTGGATTTGAGTTAATACTCCGCCGCCGCCGAACACGACTTTATTTCCTGGACGGTCGAAGGACCGGTTAGTGCGCTGGCCTGTAGACGGCTCCTCTGACCCTGTTGGTCAGCTTTGCACAGGAAAAACAATCATATCGACAACGATAAGAATGACTTTGGAAAAAAACAACCCCAGTAGGGACAGTGACTGGGGCCGCTGCGATGAATCCACCTGCGGGGCCCTGAATCGAGGCGCCTGCTCTGAATCGATCCAAGAAAAATACCCGGGCGCGTAAATGGGTAAATCAGCGTAAGCGGCTTAGTGCGCACACCCAACATTTTAAGTCACCTTGGAGGAGAGTGTCAGGTAAATGAAAACAGCGCACCTGAGAGGTGCTCTTTAGCTCCCCGCTGAAGGAAGTTCTCCTCACGGCCAAGCTCTCAGCGCGGCACGTCCTGCGGCGAAGCAGCCGTAATGAGATTGCCATTAAAACATTTGGAGAAACGTCCGAGCTAAACGTCCGTGATGGCCGCACCCGGGCTTCGCTCGCCGTAATTACAGTAAGAGGTAGTGGAGGGGAACCAAAATGGCCATAACAAATATGTTTCCGCTCTTTTAGCTGTGCCGGGCTCGAGTTAATTTGATAGCGTTTTCCTCCCTGTCAGTCCTTGTCAGTCAGGGCCGAGGCCGCCGAGCCGTTTTACAAGCGCAATCGATGCTCGGCCTCCTGTATATGTTAAAGGAAATCAGCTTAGCTCCGGCCGAGGCGGCGATAAACAACGCGGGAGATGGGACGTTTGACGCATCAGGGAGAACAGATTAATCCATCAAGCTGCTTCGGGCTGCGTTCCGGAAGTTTCTGGCCAAGGGACCAGGAACCCCCCCCCCCACCACCCTCCCCAGATGTAATGACCCACAAATTACAAATTACAAATGACAAATTACAACAGCATCGATTTCGGTCTAATATTAATGTGTCCGGCGGCCAGTTTCGGAGGCCAGAGAGCTGAAATTTGCACGGCGGTCATTTTACGGTCGTAAATAAATCATTTATACAGTTGATGAAGTGAATAATTATGCAAAAATAAAAGGAAAGTAAACTTGGTTGCGCACACCAAGCGGCCTTATTGTGGTTACAATTTTTTTTTTTTTTTTTTTGCAGAATTCCTTCCGATGACAAAGCGCCTGGTTTGGCCAGTAGGTTTAATATCACCGCAAAGCAACCGGTGCTTAAAATGTGTTTAAGTCATTTTTCAGTCGACTTCTCCTTCCCATATTGCTCTGGACGCTCGTAGTTCATTACGTTTCCCGGCTGATTAATGACACCGAGTCTCTTTAGTCGTGCTTTTCATAATGTACTGTTTTCGTATTCATACAGACGCAGCTTCTGTGCCGGATAAGAAATGTTCCCTTTTCCAAATGGGCCACCTAAAACCTGGAAGGGTAACTTTACTGATTTATTATAATGGTTTTAATTCAAAGATTAAACAGTTCCTGCCTCCAGAGTATTGAGTTTAACTCTTTTTAATTTCAATGCCGAGCAATAGAGCACTTAGTTTCACATGTTAAACATTTATGCAACATTAGAAGGATTTCTAATGGAACCGTTCAGAGACCCCAGCTCAGCTCAAAAGTGCAGCAGCGAAGCACTTGCCCGGAACATGAGCCAACAAGTGTAGAAGAACTGGTCAGAGTCCTTAACCGCTTTTGGAAAACCAGCAGGGTAAGTTGGGTAGTCGGGTATCTGGGCTCTGGCCGCCTGCTCACCCCTCCTCACCAAGGGCCCTAAATCTAAAGCCTGTTAGTTCTCGGTTCAAACCCCACGGCTGAGCTCCTGTCCTTCAGAGCCGCCGCGTCCCATCCAGCAGCGAAGGGCCTGGAGACAGGTCTCTTTCGGACCCGTTCCTTCCTGACCCCCCTGAAATGTTCGCCAACTCCTGCTTTTACCTCCTTATTTTTCTATTTACGTGTCACTTCAACTACTGGAACATGGGCACTCTGTCAACGGCTGTATCAAACAAGCTTTGCCTCAATACCCGTGTGTCTGTACCTGTCGGCTCTGTCTACTGTCGATGCACCTTTGCCATCCATCCATCCAACCCTCCCTCCCTCCATCCATCCATCCATTAATCCATCTGTCCATCCATCCATCCCTTCCTTCATCCACCAACCCGCCACCACCCTTCCATCCATCCATCCATCCATCCATCCATCCATCCATCCATCCTTCCATGCATCCCCATTACCTGTTTGTCCCAGTCAAGTCTACATCGGTTCAAAACCTATCCTGGAATCCCTGCGCACCAGACTGGGAGGATCCCGGCCCGAGACTCCAGCCAAATGCGTGGCTGTAAATTTAATTGTGAGCCAGACCTGGGCCCAGTGCAGTTATTTGTTCTGTTACACTCATGTTTGCGAGAAATGGCGCCACGACCCCCGCGGACCTGCCGCCGTGGGCAATAAGGGTGACGGGCGGCGCTGTAGCTTTGCGGGACACGTGCGGACCTCGCGTTCCTCGTCTCCGCCTGTCTCGTCCTGATGTATCTCCCAGCGCACGTCACTCGGACGGCCCCATCGATCACTCTGGCAGAAGTGCTAATGCGGACCGCCGCGAGGGGGTGGCGGCGTAGCTACGGGTGCGATGCGAGCGCGCCGGAGGCCCGTCGAGGGAGGGAGGGGCTCACATCAAACTACAGAACCCCCCCCCCCGCGCCCGCCCACCCATCGCTTGCTTCACACTGAGCCGTGATGATGAAACAATCCTCAGAATTGTGCAACGCTGCTATCGCTTCATTGTTAAACTGCTTTAATCGCCTTACACACACCTACACGGTCAATTAGCAACATCCGATCTCTTCGCTTGGAAATGAAATAATGGCAGGGTGTCGGAGACTCCAGTGGCTTCTAAAAAAATTACAGTAAAAGGCCAGAACCCGGTAACAGCGAACTGCACTGGATGCGGAGAGTAAACGTGGATGAAAAATACCTTTACTGGCTTACCTGCTAGTGGCTGCTCACGGTTGCAGTTATGGCCACCGATGTTGTGATTTTTTTCGCTCTGCTGGGGTCTTCAGCCAGAACGCCGTGCCGTTTTGTTCCCCTCTCGGCCGCCGGCTGCGTTACCGGAGAAACCGGGGCCTTCCTCGAGGGGCACGGCGGAAGGGTCCCGCTTACGAGGGTGTGAGACGGACCGCGGCGCGACCTGCTGCCTCACACGACACGGACGAAACGCGGGGCCATTAAGCGCTTGTCGCAAATCGAAACGGCCGCTCCGGCGTCTGCCGGTCGCTTCCGGCCACGTCCGTCGTCTTTTTCCAGCCCGCTCGAAAACCCGCCAATTATTCTTCCCCTTTGGTTAACATTTTGCAAGCGTTGGACCTCTGAAGTAGGAATGTTTAATAATTTCATACAGTCATTAGTTTGGTAACATTCATTTTGTGTAAAAGTCTAATTAAAATGTTTGAATGGAATATAATTGGTTTCCCAGCTGTAGGGCAATGGATCCTTATTTACCTTTTCGTCCTGCTATGTTGGAAATGTGTAATTTTTCATCTGGATAAAGAACAAACTCTCACCGTTGTGTGTGAGGAAGGGAGAGGATCGTGTAACAAATGACGTACACTGGCAGCCTGTATTGTCAACCGTGGATTTATGAATTTTCAAGTTACAAATGTTTTACGGTTATTTATGTATTTGTTTTTTTTTTTTTAACGCTGCATTGGCTCTGCTGATAACATTTCTAAAATACAGTAGTACCTGGATCCCGAGGTGCAGCCGAAGAGTCTGCGTTATAAGAGCTCTTTAATACAGCATATCGCCTAAATGGAGCTTAAAACTGCACATCATATGGAGTAGATTAAATATACATTTAATAAGTCTATGAACACGGAAAGCAGTCTGTTTCATGGACAATAAATAGAACAATTCCCAAACACACTGTTTCATTTTTGAAAAGAATTTTCGTTGATGATAATAAGTTATTATGACAACAGCTACAATAAAAGAGCCCTGTTACTAGTGTGTCTGAATTTACCCTTCCGGCCGTTGTTTGGCATCCAGGCAGATTTCGACCGTTAGATCGGACGAATTCAACTCTCTTCCACAGTGTTTACCGCTCATGTCTGGTGTTCCTGAGAGTTGCTGACAAGATGAGGAACGTTGCTCATGTTTGCGAGATGAATCAGTCATCAAGTGACTTTGAATGGGAGTTTCTGGGCACAGAGGGGCTTTTTCAGGCTTTTTAAATGTGTTACAGACGGGACAAGTTGCAAAGAAACTTCTGTACGCAAAACAGTGTCTGTAACCCGTTCGGGGCAGCGGGTGGCGAGACTGCGGTCATTCGTTCTGGAGACGGGATTGAACGCGCGGCCGGTCAGTTTTTCATTAAAATGGAAGTTTATCGTTTGCGTTGCGACCAAAGTTTATTTTCTTTCTTTTTCATCCCCAACTGTAAAGTGATGGTTTTAACTGAAATAAATGTAAGCGAAGAGCAGTCGGTTTAGACCGGTTAACTGGGAATGAAATGTACTCATATTTACATAAACTTTTCATTGTTCACATTCTAAAACAAGACAATTTTTCATAATTATGAAAACACAAAAGGGGAATTTCCTTAGTTTTTCCCCATTTCGACAAGAGATGTTGAAACTTATCCCATTAATAAGATTTTTCTAAGATTTTAATAAGATTAATAAGATGTTTCTAAGCACAGTTACACCAAAGAGAAGAAAAAGTGCACACATGAGCATTCACACACACACACACACACACACACACACACACACACACGGCACGCCGCAGGGCGAGGTGAGGCACCGCTGAAGCTGTAGGGAAGCTCAGTCTTGAGGTGAAGATAATGAACAAGAGAGTCAGGAATATCTCTGATCCCACCGTCTTGTCTCAGCGGAGGGCCTTTGCATACGGCAACAGCTGCGCCGTAATTTTATTCCAAGAACAGAAACAGAAGGTCATCCACCGCAAGTTTAATCATTATGTAAATCAGCCCCCCTCAAAAGAACGGATTAAAGACGGCGTTCCCGCCAAAACCAGCCCGCCGAGCGGCGCTTTTCCTGCGCCGAGGGGCGAGGTGCGCTCGGCGGAAGTGCTGCTTTTCAAGATAAATGTGACTTAAGTCCCTTCGACGGCCTGTAATAGTGTGTGAACCACTGCGGCCGCCATTAATGCCAATAATGGCACGACCACTCTTCCAAACGGCGGCAGAACAAGTGCAGAAATGCGGCAATTGTGTTTTTTTGTTCTGGGAGAACTCCGAGGGTCAGTCCCAACTTTTTCTACCAATGGTGCTCATGTATATTCATGGACACATAAGCATTAATACATGTGGGCAAACACTTCACACTAGCAGGAACTCACTAGCGGGGGGGGGGGGGGGGGGGG
>UFQX01000230.1:181668-227030 GCA_900497675.1 Arapaima gigas | reverse complement strand
CTTCACACTAGCAGGAACTCACTAGGGGGGGGGGGGGGGTGATGATGATGAAGAGCAAGAAGAAGAACAAAAAGGAACAAAAACAGCAACAAAGTAGAATAAGAAGCAGGGGGAGGAGGTTTACAGGCGCACAGAAGACAACAAACTAATCTTTTGATAAAACAATAAATAAACATGCAAATACTGAGATGCGAAGCAGTGTGAGTGATGTTCCGGAGTCACAGTCAACAAGAAAAAAGAAAAAAGGGAGAGAAATAAAAAGAATGAAAAATTCAGCACTGCACATTATTAAGGCTGCAGTAACAGTGGACAAGAGGTAAGAAATGAGAAGGAAAAAAGTGGAAGAAAGAACATAAGATTGAAAGACAACAAAAAAGTAGCTGCCGCAGGGAGAAACAGACAGACAGAATGATAGATAGATAGATAGATAGATAGATAAACAGAAAGATAGATAGATGGATGGATGGATAGACAGACAGACAGACAGATAGACAGACAGATGGATAGATAGACAGATGGACAGATAGATAGATGGATGGGTGGATAGACAGACAGACAGACAGACAGATAGATAGATAGATCGATAGATAGATAGATAGATGGATGGATGGATGGCTAGACAGACAGACAGACAGATAGACTGACAGATGGATAGATAGACAGATGGATGGATAGATAGATGGATGGGTGGATAGACAGACAGACAGACAGACAGACAGATAGATAGATAGATAGATAGATAGATAGATAGATAGATAGATAGATAGAAGGATAGACAAACGGACGGATTAATGGTTGGATGGATGGATGAACTGATCAGCTTTATTATAATCCATTAAAAGTGTCAGCTGAAGTTAACTGTTTGTGTAAATGTGGTGTTAAATGGAAACTCAAAGTCAGCACCGTGAGGCTTGGAAAACCTTGAACCCAGACCCTTCCGTTTGCCGTGGGCTTCAACATGGCAGGACTGGAAGGTCAGAGGGCGGGGCTGTTGACGCGGGGGATGCTGGGCCCCGGGGACCCGAGTCAACGTTTCTTTCTTGCAGGAGGCAGCGTTTCGCAAGCGGCAGTCGAACGGAGGGTCACCTTTCCGTAGTGTTTTGCCTCCCTTTGAAAAGCGGTCGTCTCCGCAAAGCTGGGCAAACTCATCATCGACCGCAAACTGGAGACAGCGTTTCACCCCACGTCCGCCCGCTTTTAACATAACTGCTGAGCCGTCCGTGTTCACGTCAACATGGATTTGTGTCCCGAGGGATGGGGGGAGGCAGGGTGGGCTCATTCACCCACAAGGGTACCAGAATCACACGGTTATTTCTTTAGGCTGTAAGTATTTCCTCAGTTATTCAGGACTGAGTTATTATTCAGTTATTTATCGGACGCCCTTCTTCTTCTTCTTCTTCTTCTTCTTCTTCTTCTTCTTCTTCTTCTTCTTCGACAGCTGGGGGTTGATTACTGGGTTAATACTTTTGTTAAGGGAAATAGAGCAGGTTTGGGGATTCAAACCCAACTCCTGTGATCCAAAAGGCTGCACTTACTGCTGCACCAGCTCCTGCTCCTGGGTTGTGGGAGGAAAAGTTTGAAAAAGGCCGCAGAAACACCGGGAGGAAACTGCTAACTCCTCATGGGTGGAACTGAAACCTACAACCCCGGGGCTACCCTGGGGGGGCATCACTAACCACCAAGCCACGGGGAAATAAACACTTTATTAAAAACATTCGTTCGGAATGCAAAAAGTAACACGTAACGGTTTCCAGCCCGCGGAAGCCCTGCGTAAGCAGAGGGCCGGTGACGCCGTCTGTAGGCATTTTCCCTCGAGCGACGGGAGGCGGCACCTGGGAGCCACGTGGGGACCGCCTGCCGACTCCCGCACGGCGAGCGGGTTCCCACCATGCCAAGTGTCAGGTGTCTGCAACCGGCTTGAAACGCCTCCAAAGCGTCCACCCCCCCCCCGCCGGCGCCGCAGGCGGGTTTTAAAGGACAGAATGTGGAATTAACTGCAGGTTGCCAAATGCAGTGGCGAGGGACACTTTCTCCTCATGAAAGGTGGCCCGTGGGCGGCGGCGGGGGGCCGGGGGGTGGTGTCGGACCATTGTGTTTTCCGTGACGGCCGTCCTTCCTGGCGTCTCCTTTCCGTTCGGCCCCTCAATGTGTTTCATTCAGAGGCCGCGGCGGAGCTCCGGTCCGAGGTGCCGTCCACAATGGCAGCCAGGTGCCGACACAATGCGGAAAATGGGAGCTTTGGAAAACAACCTCCTCCCCGCATCACCGGAGGAACAAAATACACCGGCGGCGCAGCGATAAACATGGCACAGCCACTCAGCGCTGGACCTGCGACCAAAAGGTGGAAGTTCCAAGACAGACCCCGTGGTTGCAGCGTTGAGATAAATGTTTCGCCTGAATTGTGCCAGAGGAAAGTATTATGTACAGGTGTATGTAGTATAGATCCCCTGGGTGGTGTTTGACTCCACGTTGAACTGCTGGTGTTGTTAACAAATGGGGCGAAGCCCTTTGTAAATGTTTATAAGAGGATTATAAAAAATAGAGGGTCACCTAATGTTCCGCTACCGCTTTTCACCAACCTTCCCAGTCATTACCAGAACTTCCACCCCTCTTTCTGGAATTTATGGTGCACAGACCTCATTAACCTGTGACGTCACGTGCGTTTGAACTCCTGAATCCAACATCTCATCCTCTTTCCTCTTTATTTTAACCTCATTTATTTGCTGCGGTTGCCAGATCTGATCACGCGTGTCAAACGTGGAAAAAAACAACAGTTCACCTGAGCGTGGAGGAGGACGTTGTGAAGCCTCGTGGGAATAAAACGCGACGAACGGGCCACGTTTGACCAGGACGCAGTCAGAAGGGACACGTATAAAAGCGCTTGCTAACCAGCTAGTTAGCATAGCAGTTTGCGGGGTGGAAGGGGTTCAAATTCCTGCTCCTGCTGTTGCCCCTTTACCAAAGCACAGTAAATGTTCCACTGCTGTGTAAACAGGTAAAACAGTATATATTACTGTACAAAGCTAACATTAGAAGCTGTCATGGAGAAAAATAAATAAATATAAACTAAGTAATGACAAACGCTATAAGGCCATCGATACTTTTTCTTAATCCGTTTCCATGTTGTTTTTTCGGTGGTGGTGGAGACCCGTCTCAGGATCATTTTCCTGAGCTGCTTTGTTAATCGTCCACCACAAACTGCCAGGTAAATCAGTGCGAAACCTGATTTGATGGGTGCGACGCCTTTTGTGTTGGAACTTCACCCTGTTGGTGGTGGGAAAGCAAAAGCAGGCAACGTCCTGGTCCTCCACCTCGTCGTGAACATCGAGGAGAACCGCTGCAGGTGGTTGGGAGGCGAGAGCCAGTTGGTGGCCTACAGGTTAAGGAAAATGACTTTTGATATAAAGGTTATCGGGTCGAGTCCCGCTGTTCATGGGTCCTCCGTGGGGTAGGGGGAGGTGGGATTCAATGCAGTTGAGTCAGTGTGTGGTTTGTGTTGGTTTCCTCCAGGTGCTGTGGTTCCCTCACACAGTCTACAGGCGTGTTTTATTTCAGTTGGTGACTCTGAATACCCTGCAGGGTGAGAGGCAGTGAGTGTGTGTGTGTGTGTGTGTGTGTGTGTGTGTGTGTATGTGTGTGTGTGTTTCAAAAGAAAGTTAGAATGTGCCGCTACCAACAATTATTTACAAAGCTGTGCCTTTTTTAAACTGCAGTAAACCTGTAACTGCTTAGTCCACAGCAGCTGTGACTGCTGTGTCCCCTGAGGTCCCCTTCATTCTGTTTCGAGCAAAGTTCAAGGTTCAAGAGTGACTTTCCTGTCACTCTGCACTTTTACAGACATACAAGAGAGAACAAATTGTAGTTGGTCCTGGATTGTGGTGCATGACACACTGAACCAGGGGTTCTTAACATCTTTTGTGCCATGGACCCCTTTGGCAGTCTGCTGAAACCTGTGGACCCCAATAATTACCTTAATTTCCAAGTAGTTATGAGTGTAAGTAATATTTTGAGATATCAGTAACACCTGTGATTCCTCTCATAATACTGCTGTGGTTTATGAGCATTCATAACTGAAGGAAATGCTAAATTCCAGGTGAAGGTTATTAAAAATAAATACGTTAAATATTCTCACCCAAGTTCCCAGACCACCTGGAATCTAGATAAATAGACAGACAGACAGACAGACAGACAGACAGACAGATAGATAGATAGATAGAAAAATTGGTGGATGGATGGATGGATGGATGGATGGATGGATGGATGGATGGACGGACGGAAGGACAGACAGACATAGATGAATGGACGGTCAGGCAGACGGACATACAGATAGATGGATGGATGGATGGATGGATGGAGAGACAGACAGACAGACAGACAGACAGATGGCCAGACAGTAGTGGTGAAGGTGATGATGCTGTGGGAGGTGGTCAGCGGTGGTGGTTGTGACCAGTTCCTGCGCAGTGACTCTATTCCTGTTCCAGGTGCTGCGCTGCTGAGCGACGGCCCGGTTTCCCCGCTGAGAACTCAGCAGTCGGGGCCATTCAAGCTCCAGCGGGAGAACAACCTGGGAGACGAACACGGGAAACGCTGAGACTGGACCGTGTGGGTTTAGGGAAGCAGGAGAGAAGCCCTGCTGTGCCGACCCCCCCCCCCCCCCCCGCTGGCGCTGGAGGAGGTCCGACGACCAAGATAAAGCGTCTCTCATCTCGCGGAGCTCAGAGAAACCGACGGACCTTTAATGTCCGAACAGCAATAACTCTCCCGATATCAACTGTACAATTTTATTACATGTAGCTTTATGAACACAAACATGCCGCATCTGCGGACTTCCTAAGTAAAACTAAAAAAAAAAAGCGCTTTTCATAAAGAACAATAACGGCACTAACACAGAACATCCGATCAAAAGAACAGTAACAACACCCCGGTAAACCTCGGCGCACAAAAGGACCGCAATTGAGGGCCTTTGGGTCAGAAATTTGTCGTACAATTCTGTTTCTCTGCATCTCTTTCCTCCAGAGCATGTGAGGCCAGCAAAGCAAGTTACAGCAGAAGGATGTAGGTTCGAATTCCAGTCCTGCAGCTCTACCCCCGATGAAGGTATGTACCCTGACAGAGTACAAGTCACCCTGTTACTCGAATCAGTGTCAGAAGCCAAGTGTACAAGCCTCACGTTACGTGACACTTGGGAGAAAAGTCAGATAAATGTAAGTTTCAGCCAGGCGGCATTAAAATTAGTAAAATCACCGCATCTGACATCTTGTTATTATGTGTTTCATTGTTTATGAGATTATAAAGTGTTTGTTCTGTAGTGGTTGTTGTTGTTGGCTGGAGCTGTTTACACCGCCATCTCATTCATCTTCTCTGCCTTCCATTGTTGGTTTTTTCAGTGTCGTTCAGGCGTCTCTCTCAGCTGAGCGGAGGAAAATGAAGGAAGAATATGAACTTCAGTGAATGTTGTCATTTATCTCCCTCCCTCTGTCACCGTCGACTCAAGTCGTCCCGCCGCGGCGGCTGACGCCCGGATCCTGGCCCGGCGCGCCGAAGACAAGGACGGCGAAGGTCACGTCCCCTTTGTGTCCGTCCTTCCGACACGTCCCGTGGTCATCTGCCTCCCGGCGTCCACCGTCGACCCGCTCGGCTTCTGGTCCTGACACCGGTCCGGTTATTCCCTCACGCCTCCTTAAAATCTTTTCAAATCTTTTTTTTTTAAATCTTTTTTTATTTTTTCACCCTTGTCCCTGTGACACCATCGCGGTCAGTCGCTTGGCGAACAGCTGGGCCGTAAATTTCCCGGGCCGTAAGGCGTCACGCGACGCCGTCTCTTTCGCCCAGTGCTCAGTACAAGTAATATGCATAAAAAATTTACAGATGAGCCATTTGCATAAATTACCGCCGCATCGGTGGCAATTGGCAGAGCACGGCTGCGCATTTGGGGAAAACGCTGATGTTTATATCTTTGTGCTTTTTTTTTCCCCGTGACTGCATACAACCCCCCACCCCCGCAGGAGTTGTGAGCCTGGACTCTCAAATGTTGGTCGTGGAAGACAAATAAGGGTCTCAGGGATGATCGCCACGCAGCGGATGGAAAGTCAGGTGCACCAAGGCTAAAATGGCACTCTGGGGGGGTCTAGCACAGAGGTAGCACAGAGTCGTGAGATGCAAACAAACCCCCTGTGTCCCACTGGGGTGTGATGGAGAGGCCGACCTCCCTCCGTGTCCCCGTTTGGTTGCTTAGCGATGGCTTTCATCCAGCGCTACTCTGCGGTTTTACACATCTGAGCAGCTGGAAACTCCACTGGGTCGTGATCACAGCAGAGCGACCCCATCTGGAGATCGATTCAGCTGTGAACAGTTTGCAAAAGTAGCAGAACTTTTTGGACTGGGAGATTTGGGGGGTCGCCGGGTTCTAGAGCGAATCAGGAGTACATCACAGTTCAGGGGGCAGCAGGTGATGTCGTGGTTGGAACTGTTGCCTTGGGTTCGCGGCCCGCCTCCTGTTGTAGTAAAAATTAATTTGTTATAAAGCAGTAGAATCGCTACCAGAAGCTTACAAACCTGTCACTGTGCAAAAGTCGGATAAATGAACAAACAGCACCAATAACATCCTCGTGTTAAACAGTCCACCCTACCGGGGGGACCAGATATACTCCAGCAGCGCTGGATACCAACCTATTGACTATTTATGGAATCGGCGATCCATTTAATGCCATTTGTATCCTTTAAATCCACATGTTTTGTGCCCGAGGGTTTCCATGTGGAAATGGAGAGAGCGCTCAGGACTGCGATGGGGAGGCGGAATGAAAGGCCTTTTTGCTGGAGAACAAACCTCTATCTGTCTGTATCTGCAAGTAAGTGTGTATCTATGAGCCTCTGTTCGACTGCCGCTCGCGAAACGCTGCCTCCCGAGGGAACGAAATGTTGACTCGGGTCCCCAGGGCCCCGCGTCGCCATCACCGTCAGCGCCCCCCCCGTCAACAGTCCCACCCTCACACCGTCCAGTCCTGCCTGGTTGAAGCCCACGGCAAACGGAAGGGTCCGGCTTCGAGGTTTTCTAAGCCTCGCGGCGTCGACTTTGTCTTTCCGTGTTTGGAGAAGCCGATTACGAGGAATCTTTGACACTGAAGATCAGTCCCACAGCCGGAGATTCGCCTAGACTGTGTTTAGCACACGTTTGCAGTACTTTAGGAGGCAGAAGGCGGCGTGGAGACGGGCGACGTCACGTTGCACTCCAAGGAGACAGGTTCAAATCCCACGTGCTGCCGCGGTGCCCTTGTTCACGGTACTTACCCTCAACTGATGCAGTTAAATTTACCTTGTGTACCTGGTGTAAGTGGCTAAATGACGGTAAGTAACCGGGGTGCGAAGCTCACACTGTGGGTCAGCTGTGACAAGGGCGTCACCTGAATAGCGGTTGTTAACATTAAAAATGAGCTGCAGAAGTAAGCGCCGGGACGGACCACCCTGGAACCAGACGGGGGTTCTGCCAATTCGCCGGCCGACCGGTGAATCAAGCTGACAGCTTTAAGGGGCCAAATCTAAACCTCATTAATTTACACTAATTCATTTAACACTTGTGGTGAGGAATCCCCACCGTCCCTGACAGTTTCCCTATCTGGGAGTTACGGGGGTCCGGGTTCATGGCAGCGCGTCTGCGAGGGGTCCCTTCCCTGCCGGGGGTCACCTGCGGAAGAGCAGGTGCGGGTGACGCCGGAACGGATCCCGACTCAGAGCCGCACAGACCGAGCCGAAGCGCAGCTCGGCTTTAATGAGCGGTGGCTTCCGAGCAGCTGCCCAGCAGTTATGACATTTATTGAATCGTCTCCATTTTGAAGCCATATAGTAAATAGGCTATAAAGTAACAGGTGGACCATCTATGACTCAGTCATTTACGATTAAAGTTCCATAGATATTTGATCTGTATATTCATAAGAAACCGCACGACTGCCCTTCTGCCGCCCTCACTGTAACTCGTACTATTGCTGTCGATCTTCTGGTTGTTCTGCTGGACCCTGAGGAGGGTGGCAGGTAGCGCAGTGGTTAAAGCTGCTGTTTCTTGTTCCGGAACACCCAGGTACAAGTCCCTCCGTCACTATAATACCTGTGAGTGCGGTGTTTAACCCTGTGTTAATCCCAAACCTGATGTCAATTTAGTACAAATGGTACTGAAGTTCACCACTATACAGTAGCTGCGACTACCACAACAACAGTTGGTAGAATAACATTGTTGCTCCTCCCTTTGTAAAATCTTTTCAGCACAAAAATACGGTATGACTGGAGCAGCTAATGAAATAAATGGCATTTCTGGTAGTATTTACGAGGTAAAATCCAGTGTAATATCCCATCGGCTTCACCTTTGATGCACCGCAAAGTTGAAAGTGATATTTAGACATATTACAGTAACGGTTACAGCGCTTTCTGCAGGATTGCTTCATAAGCCGACTATAGTTCCCAGGGAAGCAGATCAAACACAATAACCGTCTCTCCTTTGTAATAAACAACAAATTATCAGATCATCCCGGTGCAGAACGTACATTTATTTGAAGGCATAATGAACCCATAAATCCTTGAAGACAAATATGATCTGCCCCCATCACAGGGTGGCTTCTGATAGACGCGTGATGGGAGATTAATGGCGGCTCTTTTTGCCCTGGATGTAAAATTCCTCTCCGTCGCCTGACACGCATTACTTCTCCTCTTTGTCTTCCTCACTCCAGCACCGCCGCCACGGCTCTGTCCTTAATATGGCATTATTAACAAATCTAATAGGAATATATCACATTCAGCGCGTTCCTCCTGGTTCCACGGACACACCGAGTTATTGTAAACGTGTGGGCTGGCGGATTGCATCGGGGAAAAGCCGTGCATTTGCTGTGTAAGTCATTATTTATCAGTTTATGTATTTAATAATTCAGATCAGCGCGCGTGAGGCCTTTTGCTGCTTTTGCAGCCTTCGTAGATGAGTGGAATTCCAGCTTTTCTGCACGCGAGGGTCCGTTTCTGTCGGCTTCTTTAGCCGCGCTTGCGGCATAAATATTGACACCGAAGGTGTTTGCCGCGTTAATCCGATATCATCATTCAGGCAGCGGCGATCGGAACAAAGGCCGCCGGCCGTGCGTTTTTTTCCTCGGAAATAAAATAAAATAAAAATAAAAGCGGTGATTTCAAAGGGCCACTTTTTAAGTCAGTTTGAGGATTGTTCATGTTGCAGCTCTAATACGGGTTTTACTTAATCTGCAAAGCCGTGCTGGTAAAAAGGGGCTCCCGGATATGAACGCACACACACACACACACACACACACACACACACTCTAATGGCCTTGGAACGGCGGAACAGGGGAGCGAGGGAAGAGCGGCAGCACGCAGGACACCGGCAGAGGCGGAGTGTGTCTTTGATGAGGGGTGTGGAGAGCAGACATCGGGGAGACCGTGTTTGAACACAGTCCCTCAGATCCCGGCACGGCTGGCAAGCCATCAAACGGCGGGGCTGCAGCCGCCGTGGGACGCCGCGGATCAGGGCAGGCCGCACGGGGTCGCCGGCGCACGAGCGGGACCCCCGAGCCGTGTGGTGGTTTGCGGCCGCTGAGCGGCGTCCTCCGGACAGGAAGCGACGCCCGGACGCGTGTCCAATCTGGCAACCGCGTCGCCGCGGCGACAGCACAAGCTTAAAAACAGCATCGCTCAACTGAAACAACCAAAGAAGTTTGTAGATTTATTCCCAGATCTCTAGAAACTTTTCCAAAACATGCGCTATTGTTTAAAACCATAGAATGTCCCCCTGCAAGGTAGTTTGGACGACACGTTAAAAAATGTTTGTCCTCTAGAGGAGACGGCAATGAAGGCCTGGGTCTCAGGAGAATAAAGAAACAGAAAAGCTGTCTTTCCAGACGGCTGACTCGGATGCGGCTGGCCACCTTCCGCAGGACCCCCGACGCGTCCCCCCCCGCTCGTGGGTGAATGATGGGGCCAACACGGGAAACAGGCAGGGCCCTCGTGGGCAAACGCTGTATAACATTCCCCGCGATGGTGGCATCATCACTCCTCTCCGCAGGGCCGGAGAACACGACACGTAAACACGCTCGCAGCCCCAAGCACAAATGGATGGCTGGGTTGGGAACCTCTGGGCGGCGGAGGAGATATCCATCATAGACCGGTAGCCTCTGGGGAAATCGGCGTCTCCTCCCTCCCTCCTCCACCCCAGCGCTGTCCTCGTGGACAAAGAAGAAGCGAAAAAACAAAACCATTTAGCAGCGGCCCCCTGGCTTACACTTCCTTGCCCATATGATGCTGCGTCTGGACATCATGAAGAACATATGGTGTTTGAGCCATCGTGACAGGTCTTCTGGCTCACTGTTTTTTTTTGGGGTGGGTGGTCTGGAGAGACACAGCCTGCAAAATCCAAGGTAATGGGCCTATTTTGAATTACACCTTCACGATAAGACACGGCTGATTAAATTTACCAAGGTCACGCCGAGACGCGGCACTCGCGCTTTCATAATAGCACCCCTTTCATTCGGCCCCCTTCCTCTCATAAATCGCATTTCATTCCGCAAACGATTTCTTTCAAATGGCACGGCTTAAATTAAATGAAGGCCCCAGAACCAAGACGCCCGGCACCGGTTGAACTTTGCCCGAATAAATGGAACGCGAATCGCTAACCCTCCGCCGAATATTAGCGTGGCGTCAACGACTTCACCTGCGCTCGTACTTCGCGAGACGCGAGGGTCCCCGACAGGGATTCGAGGTGAACGCGCTGCATCGCAACGTTCAACAAGTCCCCTGCGATAAAGACCCAGGTTGACAGCGGAGAAGCTCAATTCTATCCCTTCTCTAACATTCAGATGCAAATTCTCCCCCGGATTCTTTCAGTCGACAAGGCATGTTTTGTGGGGGAGAACTGAGTCGAGGAGGTAGACTTGTGAAGGAGGCCTTCTTGTCTAAGCAGGCAGGGTGTGTGTGTGTGTGTGTGTGTGTGTAGGACACCGTCAGCGAGCCCATCAGCTGAGGCAGGAGTGTTTTGTTGGTTCTGTCCCTGGTAAAACAACCGTGTAAATTGTTTCTGAATTGCTCAGCAGCAGCTGGAGTCACGTCAGTGTTTCTTGCTGACAATACGGCTCCATTTGATGCTGTTCAGTACAGTATTGCTCTTCCAGTCTGAACGTGGGCAGCTGTCACATACGGCTCCAAATAAAATGTCTCGGCGTATCCGGAAAAGGCCGATTCTTGAAGCGACTTTTAAGGGTACCGCAGGCCGCCGGGAAAACAAACAGATGGATGTTGGATCAGATCAGGACTGAACTCTGTTTGGAAGCAAAGACTGTGCGATGGGGGTGGCTGTGCTTGTTTAGACATCGTGACAACGCTGGAGTGTTTCCAAAAAAAAAAAAAAACAACACGACACGTGGAAAATAAAATTGTGAGAGTAAAACAGACGAAAGGTTTACGAACATTTTGGAGTCCGCTGTCAAATGCGGTTTCTTCTGGCCGAGCTGGGAACGAAACGAAAAAAAGGAAGAGGAGGAGGAGCGACTGGATGGACAGACTCAACCGAAGTGACGGCCGAAGACGCCCGAGAACTTTCCGGAAGGACTTTGCAGATGCGGCGAACGAGAGCGGAAAAGTTTTGAGGAGACCATCGAGACGGCCGTTTGCACGTGGGCTGCAGCGACCGTCCAGGACCTTCTGCCATCCGGTACGTGACGTGGTTGGGACCTTCCAGGACCTTCTGCGAAAATTCCAGAAAAAAAGCTTCGCGTACCAAGTACGAAGCGTGCGCTTATCAACTGGATTTCCGGGCCGTTATTACCTTCCTATGAAACAAAATTTGTAGAACTTCCAGCCCATTTCGTGTGTTAATAGATTCCAGCCAGGTGCATCACCGGATAAGATAGGATGTACTGAAAGATACTGATCACCTTGAGACAAAGACTTTCCAGAGGTGGAGATCAATCAGTCCATCGATGACCTTCCTCTGCCGAGGCTGTACTTTCGGCATATTCAGACCGCTCTTCCCACCACGCCTGGCTCCATTTTCTTAAGTGATGATCGAGCCAGGGTGGCAGCTGCCTTCTCTCAGCAAACTGTCAGTGAAAAATTGTGATTGACTAGCCTATTAGCCACTGCGCTAGGAAACCTCCCTTACAACAATGTCTCCGTGATTACATTTGCAAGTCACCTCTGGCCGAGGCTTCGAAAATCACCACCGGGTCTCGTAATCAACCTTGTCCAAAGCCTTTCCACTTGTTTTGTCTTTTACCGTGCATTTTTTTTTTTTTTTTGCACAAAAGGGAAGCTAAAAACTTATGAAGATGTCGCGGCATCGCTCACGTTTGACGGCGTTTTGTTTCGGAGCGCACCGTCCATTAAAGAAAGCGGCGTCATCCCTGATCCGTAGTCCCTCTCTCGAACGTTTTGAGTAACCGACGACAAAGTTCTCCCAAGGCTTTTTAAGAGCGCTTCGGATGAGCAATGTCTTCCCCAGACAGCCCAAGGTGGGCAGCTGAGCAACGCTGCCCTACGGCAATTTGCCAACTTTTGACGAAGTTGGGGGGCTCTGTTGTCACCACCTGTATGCTGCACCACCTCCGCTCTTTTCTTCCCCCGAATGTCACTGTTCTTGGTCTTCACGAACCACGCCGACACGCAGGACATACCGCTGGGTATTATATGGGTCAGATTTACTTTGTCTAGTTTTTGTACAGTTTACCTGCCCCCCCCCAAAAAAACTACCTCGTGTTTTTTATTGCCCCTTATTTGTAAATCTCACTAAACACTTTTCATGCTTTCTTGGCTCTTAAATTGGCCTGTTTTAGGTGCGCAGCGTACAGCACGCTGACGTATTTCAAACGCCCTTTAAATGTAATTACAGCAAAGTCTGAAAGTGGACGGTTGTTGTAGATTTACATGTATACTTGATATTTCACCGGGTTGCAAAACATTAAATTTGCTGTTTTATTTTGTTTGAAGAAACAAAAACAATCATCGGCTAAGAGAAAGGTCGTATGGGGGGGGGGGGGCAGAGTGAGGTCGTCGCTCACAGCTGAAGGTTCCGGGTTTTGAACCCTCACTCCTGCAGCTCAGTGTGCAAACCTGACTTTGTTAGTAGAATTAATAGTAATTTGTGTTACTAATCCATAACCATTGCACACATTCCCCCTTTTTTCCCCAATTTCCCCCAATTTTTTCCCCCCAAAGCAAACTCTTTCAGTGGGACATCTGGAGGATCGAGCTCCCTGTTAACGTCCCCCTGAAGAACATCGTGGGACAGAGTCCCTACATCAGAGAGCCACGCCGGTCGAAGGTATTTTTGCGCCATTATTTCCCTGTGATTCTTCATGTGTTCACAGGATTATATTTTCTCCTGTGTGTCTCAGCGGGGACAATTAAAGCATGACAGCACTTCATTGTGCTTTTTTTCACCTTCTGGAGAAAAACACATGGCATTCTAATTACCGGGGAAAAGCGGAAAGGCCTCCTTGCACTTTTAGGCATTCTTGATTTACCTGACAGGCAGGAAGGGTGAAGAACAAAAAAAAAACTCAAAACAACCAGGATTAATGTTTGTGATGTGCGACCGGCGCGGGGGAGGGGGCCGGGAATCCACTTACGGCCTGCTGGGAGCCACCGTTCCTTCCGGTTGTCGTAAATTCCCTCGACACCTTTGCGATGAGCTGAGCAGCTTTAATTTGGGGCACCAAAGAACTGAAAATGTCAGCCACAGAAGAACCCCACCCCAGCACTGCATATTACAATAGAAAGCCCACGAGTGGTGAGCAGCTCCTGGTACCTAGACCCCCCCCCGAGGTTTATTGTTCTCCCATGTTTTCCTCTCCTCAGCTGCCAGAAGACTTATTTCCTACCGTTCGTTTAAAAACTGCTTTTGCATTTATCTTGTCTTTGTTTTCTTTTATTGTCGTTCACATTTCAGCTGCGAGAAGAGCATTTGAGAGGCGGGAGACTCCGACTCTCAACGAAACCTTCAGTCGTTCGACTACATCAGCCGCTCCGTGGTTACGCACCGGTGCTGCCGTGGTTTGTGAAAGAGGTGGAGGAGAGGTGTGCCGCCCTCATCCCGAGTTCCAGCAACCGCGGCGACATGCACCGGACTCTTCATCCAGAAGGAATTTGGGTTTGTTGACTGCAGTAGCAGGTGTCAGTTGCAAGAACATGGGACCGGAACAGGGTAAAAATGTGGTACAGCCCCCCGGCTTCTGGTCATTTTCTTCTTCTCTCCACATCAGGCAGCCCCTTCTCACTGTCGTGTTAAACAGGAAAACTGAGATGGCAACCAGAAGCAGGCTTTGGGTGTGTGCTGGTGTCCCTCACCTCACTTGCTAGACCGCTTTCCGAAAAGAGTCGAAAGTGAAGTCGAACTGGAATTTTCCTCTAAAGGGAATCTGCAAACCCGAGGAAGAACGCAAAAGGCCAAACCAGGCCGAGGGCAGAGCATCTGAGGGCTGCTCGGGTTTAAGAGAGATATCAAACCCTGGACTTTCTGAGCTTTCTTGTCTCCCAGAGATGAGAAAAGCAGGAGGAAAAAACAAGGTTAGCGGTCCTCGTCCGCGGAGCCTCTCCAAACACACTTATACGCCGCTGTGCAGCGTGTTGCTCAGGTTCTCTGCAGATGCGTCTGGTACTTCAGTCAGCAATTCCACACTCCACTCTAGACTGTGGAATTTTGCTCGCTGGAGCTGATCCAATTGTTTCGGTTTGAGAAAACAGCAATCTTCTCCTTCAAACACATTTACAGACCGCGGTCCAATCCGGCGGGCGATCCAAACAGCCCGAACCCAAACGGCTCCGCTTAATAAACGCAATCCTTCTGCGACCGAGACCCTAATCCTCACTTTGGCCTCTTAAAATCTCTAATGAAACGGAAACTATAAATATGTTAATTGCTCAGCTAGTTCCCACACAAAGTCGCACTAATATGGGGGGGAAGTGGAAATAAATCATTGTGATAGACTCCCCAAATTAAAACTTTGAGTTCATTTATGCAGATATTAATTTGATATTCTAATGAATGTTGGTAACCCGTCCAGCCCCCTCCCCCCCAGCTCCTTTGTATACCGCGTAGTTCGCAACGGCAAATTAATTTTATACATCTGCAGGAGTGTCACCTTGTCTCCCCGTCGCGCGGTTAATCTCCGCCGTCGCGGAGCAAGTCACTCCCGTTTGTTTGTTTTCGCAGGGTTACGCCGCGAATTTGCATAAAGATAACGCTTCTCCAACTCGCGCGTCTATTTTTAGGTCCGCCCGCGTTGCGCCGAATAGCGCGGCTCCCGTTTCGTCGGCGGACCTCGGTAGCCCCATCGCTGAGTTCCGTGCGGGAAAGTTTTTTTCGGACGCGGCCGCCGCAGCGTGCGCGTCGCCGCTCAACCGCTCCGACTTCGAGCCAGGAAAGAACGCGACTCGTTCCGCTCCGCCCTGCTTTTCCCTCCCGGAATGTCAGGTTGCTATGGCAACGGAGACATATTTGTTTGACGGTGCCGAAGTTTTCGTGTTGTCCTCAATTTATTTCGCGTTAGCGGAGCGCGCCGCTTTGTTTTTCGATAAGCAATCCGACTGCTCAAAGAGACACTTTTCCTCGAGGGTGCGAAACCAGATGCCGTCCCCGCGGCCCCCCAAGGATCAGTGGCGCCACAACAGCGCAGCAACACATTATTCCAGTAAAGACTAACTCGAGCGCTGACATGAAACGAGAATAAAGTTAAAGGGACATAAAAGCGCCTTTCACAAAAACAAAAGCAGCGTCTTTTTATTAACAGAGTCTGAAATGTGTGTTTTCTGTCAGGAGGCCGAGCGGCGAGTTGAGACGCTGCGGCCGCGGGACTCGGTCCCGGTTCCGACACGAGAGGTAATTGGGAGCGCGTGCCAGGCCCATGTCTGTAGACCGGAGCCACACGCCGGGTCCGTTCGCCCTGGTATAAACCGGCAATTGGAATTGATCGCTGCCCACCTCCCTGTCGCAAAACCAAACCCCACCCCCGCGGAGCATTTTCACCCCCCTCGACCGCTTGCTTTAATGTGAACAAAGCGCTCGTGCCTCCATACAAGTGTGTGTGTGTGTGTGAGTGTGCAGAAAATGTACGGCTCTGCAGAGGCATGTAATCCTAAAGGTCTCATTAAAACTGAAAAGCACATTAAGTTCTGCAGCACAATAGTGCTGCCATTAAAATGCATAATGTATTCGCTGAAGGGCTGGGGAAGCCAGGCTCTGCCAGGAGTAATCCTGGTTCCACGATGGTCCATCACTGTTTGCAATCTTGTTTTATCTTTCTTCTGCGGGTCTGGGGAGAAATGAAGGACTGTAATGCGTGTGTGTGTGTGTGTGTGTGTGTGTGTGTGTGTGTGTGTGTGTGTGTGTGTGTGTGTTGTTGGTTGACAGGCAGCGGAATAAGTGAAAACTGCCCGATGGATCCGATAAAGTAAAATTGTCATTATTACGTCCCCAGCTGGAGAAGAACGCGGGGCGGGTGAGGGTGAGAGCAGTGCCCACTGGCGGAGTTTGGCCTTCCGGCTCTTTCCTCGACGGCCTCGGCTAACAGGACGGAACCGCGGTAAGACGCGGGTCGCCCTGAGCCGGTCGGGGAACGATGAAGATCCTTGGTTACAGGGACACTTACGGAGCGTTTTAGTCTAAAAGTGCATGTCGGTGGGGTTCAGCCTCCGCCAATAAATGCCAGTTGTCAAGTCGTCCCTCTTCCGGGTTGCAGTTCCACACACCGACACAATACATGTAATTATCACATCCGTCCGACGGTGGTTACAGCTGTGAACCTCGCAAGCAAAAGTCCCAGGTTTGAATCACAGCTCCTGCTGCAGTGCCCTCGATCATGGTACTTACCATGATACGGTAAAAATTCCTGCTGTGTAAACCGGTAAATCGGGGTAAGTAGCCTGGTGCAGAAACCCAAAGGCTGCTTGTATGGAGACACCAGCTAAAAACAATGGCGACAGAGATTAATGTTAAGAAGGAATCGGCTACATATAAGCTGAACGATATACAAATACTGTATTTTTACATCGACGCTCGGACCAGAGGCCTCGGCACAAACCGGCCAGTAATTCTCGATTTGCTCTGCTGGCGCGTTGATCGGAAATCCAGCGAGCGCTTTCGCTCTCAGGCACATTTCGAGTGTTTTATTTAGAAAACCTCCAGTCCTCTTTTATGCTCTGTGTCACATTCTTTTGTCTTTTTACATGCATGATGAAAAATGCCCTTTATGACAGAGGCAGCGGGTGGCTTTAGAGAACACCGTCCGCGGCAAATGGCAGACGCGCTTCCAGGAAAGCGTCGTGTCGCAGCGGGGGTCCCGGGAGGCGGGAGAGATGTCCTCCCCTTCCACCGCGTTTCAGACGGAGGCCCTCGGCCCTTCAGCTTGCCGAGGCTGACGGCCGCTTTGCACGGGCGGGTCGATTGCGGCTGAATAACTGAACGAGTCGGGAACCCAGAGGGCCGGCGGGAGCCAGAACCGGTCGCTAGGCAGGGAAAACGGCTGCCGGGAAATGCCAACGTCGCCCCGTTTCTGTCGCCACGTCTCTGTCGCCACGTCTCCGTCCAAGTTTATCATCATCACTGGTCCGCCGTGTCTCTCTTCTCTCCTTTGATTCGGTTCATTCGTGTTTCTTTTTCCATTTTATTTCTGGATAAATGCTCAGGAAAAATAGGCAAAAACATGAAAGTGTGTTTGGCTCTTTATCCCGCTTTTCAAAAACGTTTTACAACCTGAAGCAAGATGACGCTGTTTTATTTGGACCAGCGATGCTGGCATTGAAGTGCAAACTGTGTGCTCTGCTATGGATGAGGGCTGTTGTAGCTCAGCGAGTTTAATAAGACGCCAGTCCTCACACCCAAGGCAAATGAAAACAAGGGGAAAAAAAAGGGTAAGTGGATTATTGGATCCCTGACTCCAGGAAGGGTGTGAGGAGATGGCTGGAGATTTCAAGAGAAATGCTGTTAGAGTACATCGATGGTGCCGCTCCATCCAGATCTCGCTGACACAACCGCAACAAGACCACAGCAGCCTCTACGAACCAGCAACCTATGCGAGGCAACATCATCTTCGAGGTCACAACACCTTCTAGAAGGTGACAGCAACATTGACAAAGTTGCAACTCCTACGAGACCATAATAACTTTTTAAGGTCCACAAAACCACTACAAAGCAACACTCTCTGCAAAACCATAGGAACCTATACAAGGGAACAACCAGTCCAAGGTCACGATGACGTCTGCAATACCCTACAAACTACAAGACCACAACAACCTCTCAGGGGCCATAAGAACCTCTTCAAAGCCACGAAAACCACTATAAAACAGCACTCTCTACAAAACCAGAGGAAGTTATACAAAACAACAACCTCTTCAAGGTAACAGCACCTTCTAGAAGGTGACAGCAACATTCACAAAACTACAACTGCTAAAAGGCCATGATAACTTCTGAAAGTGACAGCAGCATCTACAGACCCCTCAAACCTACAAGACATGACTCATACAAAACCACAACAACCTCTCAAGGTTCATAAGAACCTCTACAGGGGTGCAACAAGCAACAACCGATGCCAGTAACGTCTTTGTTGCCTCAGACAACTCCGAAAAACTCACAGTTTCACGATCAAACCCAAACTCCTAAAGGCAACCTGTAGAACTCCACAGGACCTGCAAGGCGACAACAACCTCTGCACGGTCAGAAGAACCACAGCAACCCATTCGACGTCACACCTCCTGGTGCTGACAGCCCCGACGCTGCAGCAACTCTGCACGTTCAAGTCCATTTGCTTACAGTCATACAACACGACCGGCTACAGTCCTCCGCGTCACAATCCAGAAACACTGCGACTTGTTTACTTCGCCGAACCGAAACTTTATCTTTTCTCAACATATGTTTAAACTTCACTTTTATTGACGAAAAGCTCCAAACAAACCCATCAAGGCCATAAATATCACGTTGCTGATATTGAAAATAACAATTCCGATACGAGCGCTTATAAGCCCCGTTCCGCTGGCCGCCGAGACGTTATATAAACCACCCTTGACGCTTTCATCATCGTGCCGCTCCGACTCATATAGCGTTATAAATTTACAGGTTAAATACGAGCGTTTCGAGCAAAACGGGTAATTTGCTTTGCATCTGAAGACGCTCCCGCTGCAGAGCAGAAATTTTTCATCCCGGCTCGATACAGCTTTGGTGGCATCTGATAATTAGAGAAAGGGAAAACTTAATTCCCAAATCCAATTTGCATTACTATGACAAGCTTCATTGACACGCTGATATATTTTATTCCCTTGCAAGTTTAACTTTGTTTATTTATTTATATAAACCGCTATTTCCCCACCTGTTTCTGCGAGACGTTTTTCACGCATTGACGTTACTGGAGCGGCTACTTTTGTCATCCGCATCGCCGCGGTGAATCCGCGCGCCCGCTCTGCCGGGATCGGCCTGCGGGGCGATGGCTGCTATCCCAGCGTGCTTCGCAGGGTTACGGTACGGTTTATTACCGGGGGTTACGATACGGTTCCTCTGTGTTGTTTATTTTTACCGGGTGATGGAGCGCGGTGCGTCTGCGTGGTGCTCACAGCTTTGAAGAATCATCTTTTTTTAAGTGCTGCACCTGCGTGTAGGTGGCAACCGTCACAGGGAAGTCTTGGCGTAATAATAGGCCTGAGGAGAAAAACCCATCTCCTTTTCTTCTTCTTCTAATTATTGTAATTGAGTCGCGGCAGCTCTCCGGAGGGCTGTATCTATGGCCGGTCTCCAGTCGCGACTCCTGTTTCGACGGAGGAACGTTTTATTAGTAAAATCGCGGCGGCTTTTTTCTGCGATTTGGAGGACTTTGATCGATGGAGTCCGGTTAGGCGGCGAGGTGCGTCCACAAGGTGGGCTGGGTTGGCGGATTGACTGAGGTGACGTGGTTTTTACCGTCGCCGTTTTTTCGAAGCTGAATTCCATCAATTATGCGATTCATTCGGCCTCTTCTGCACCGAATTAGCCATAAATTGACGCGAAGGAGAACGTTTCGATACGCGCCCGAGTCCATCTGTAATCCACATTACACTTCTTATCACGGCTTTCGTTCTTTGTAATATATGCTGTTGAGAGCGCTTCTCCCACGTCTGCTAATACCACCGCTGGTTTGGCTTTTGGGAGATCCGCTTCCCATCCCTCCGGAACTGTGCCGGCTGGTTCCCGTTGCGACTTCCGTTTGCCGCTGAGATTTTTATTTCTTCCTTATCGTGTCTAATTGGAGGACGGCGAGTCTTCTGACAGTTTTGTCAGTCAGCTTTTCTGATGTGTTTTGGCAGCGGAATACCCCACGGATGTGAGCAAATCCACTTATTACGATGTGATTAATGTTGCTGAAAATCTTTCCAGCTGTTGATTGTCAAGGAAAAAAAAAGGCATTTGCTTTCATGAGACGCACGGATCACGAAGCCCACGGACCCATGGAGCCTAGCGATTCGATAAATCAGAATTTCGGGGCTTATTCCGCGTGGAGAGGAGCTTTGCTGTTGACTTTGCCGTTGGTTTTCGGGGGGTGTTGTTTTTAATGTTTATCAAAGGGAGTGCCATAATGCGGAATAAATACCGTGCGTCTAAAATAAACGTTAAAAGCGCAAGGATCCCGTCGATGACATATATTATATCATATATTCGCTGCCCTAATTGTTCTCTGTTATCGGTGGTTGTCACACGTGAACGTGGCTCCTCCAGGGAAGAGAAAGGCCATTTCATGGGCTCTACTTTTAAGTGCCAAAGGTGTTTTTTTTTTTTTATTAAAGTGCCAAAATGAAAATAAATACTTTACAGATGGACTCCATACCTCACACGTATGATACACAAACACCACAGGCAGTATCTACCCGCCTCTATCGACGTGGACAAAGCAGCAGTTAGTCAGGAACAGCATCCTTCTGCAAATTGACGTCTGCGAAACATTTTTAGCGTTAAACGGTGTCCTTACACATGAAAACAGTGGACTCACTCCTTGGCGTGTATAGTTTATACATACCGTCTGCAGGACCTACATCAGCGTTCTGGAAAAGTGCAAATCTGCTCTCAAAAAAGCCCAACTTCTGCCTTTAGGGAGGACAGATCTGCGCACATAAACATGGCCCGCAGTTTAACATGTGGTAAGATGTATATTACGATATTTCGGTTGATTTATGCAAGAATACCATTTACTCGAATGTTACGGTCCACTCCATGTAATAAAAAAACATCAATTAATCCAAACCAAGTTACATACAAACACCCCCAGCAGCTCCGACTGAGCACGTGGACCACCACCTAAACCCTACTAGGGTTTTTTAGCACAGCTAAAGGTAAACGTTGCCGACAGGTGAGTCACGTACAAACAATGTTCAAGCATCGCACACGATCTGCAGATCAGAGGGGAAATGTGAGTGTTTCTGCTGAGTGTTTGTGTGGGACGTGGAAATGTAACCGACTAAGTTAGAGTAACCGGACAGAACGAGTGTTTCCCACGGGCGACACGTAAGTGTAGCGGCGCCGCTCTGTGACCGCGTGACAGTGGCTCGCAGAAGCACACGTAGCTGCCTGGAGCAGGCACCCGCCGCACAGCCTGGTGGCGGAACGGTGATGACCGTGAACCGAAAGGTGGCAGATTTGAGAACCGTGAGTGGATCTGTCGTTGGGTTGTGGAGATGAGCGCAGCATCACCTGCCAAATGCACACAAGCGAAAACGCTGCACCGGCGTGAGGCGGATTGGATGAAGTTGTCGGCTCGGTCGAGAGATGTCCGTAACGTTCCACCTAACCGAACCGCACTTGTGGCAAAGTCCCGACAGTCGGCTGTGTCACGGTGGTGAGAAGACGGGCTGTCTCCCGCATGGTGGGTAACACCAACTGGACAGGACAGCGCCCACCTCGGCTCGGCGCTGTTCAGGTGGGAAAATCCACTCGTGAGCCGCTTCTGCTCGTCCACCACAGACACCACGCCGTGCCATGTCACTTAAGGCTGGGTTAAGGTGATGTGCTTGGATCCAGAAGGCTGCTGGCTTAAATCCCCATGACTTAGGGTGAGAGTTAGAGGCCCTGAGAATAATGGCAGTTACTGTAGTTGGTATTTAAATAATCGCCTCCATAAACACAATGACAAGGATTTAAAAAAAAAAAACATGAATGTATGTCAAATGACAACTTTGTCAAATACAAACTAAAACACACAACCAGCCGGACAAGAAAGATTCTTAAGCAAATATGTGTTTTAGTGCTTATCAGAATTGACATATAAAATATATATGTGTGGCATTAGCGTTCGAAGCTGGAGATTCATGCCAGGGGCATCTATTTGTCGTCTTACTGGTTAAATTCACATTTTATCATTTTTTTCCTCTTAATGCTGTAAAGATGTTGACCGTGGACCTGGGCTCTTTGCTAAACCCAGGAATCCATTTGTTCCAGGCCTGTTCATAAGAGCACAAATGCGACGTTGGCCTTAAGTTCGGCCCTCGTCGTATCGGGCTCAGGCGTGTCGGCGCCGAATATAGTTTGATTTTCTCATCTTTATTCGAACGACGCTGTCAAGCTTTCTGAAAAGGTTGGACGGATGGGGAGGGGGGACCCACATAACTCTTTTCTTAATGAAAATGGACACTGCAGTGTTGTCATAAAACCCTTATCACTCAACTTGTCCTTTTAGCCAATGTAAAGATTATAAATCAATCTGGAGTTGTCAGCGGGGCCCACTATTCTTTTAAAAGAAACCATTTCAAAGCGCTCAGGGAGATTATAAAAGATTGAATAAAGCGAGGCGGGGGGCTCGGCTTCGACACGCGCGGGGCACTTTCTTACATTTCTTCGCTTTCCACTCTTCGTCCCACGTTCAGTACGTAGTGTGTGTACATGCGCTGTGTATGCATTGTGTACACTATTGTGTGCCTGTTTTGCACGTATTCATATATAAAATCTCCAGCCGGCGCACGATGCGCCGCAGCACTCGAACAGATCTGACCGTGTGAGGCGAACGGGAAAAATCTGCTGAGAAGAAGACAAACGGGTGCCGATCGTGACCGTTGTTTGAAACGGAAAAGAATGCTGTTTTCCATCCTAATGTCTTTGCCCGCTATGATCTGCACTGTCAGATAATGAACTTTACATCGATTTACCCGGGCAGGAGCGGCGGGCGCGGTACAGCAGGGTATTTCGGTGTCAGTGCAGGGTAAATATCCTGAGGAAGGGACCGGGAGTCAGCGACGTTCAAGGTGACAACTTTCACCCCTATATCTCCTGCTAATATGATATGAAAGCAGCGCAATGCAACACGCATCTGCAGAATAAATCCCATATAAAGAGCGTAACCTCATACGCACGTACCGCGTAACTGGCGAGGTGTATGTTAACAGTGAGACGTGCTTTAACGTTCGCGTCAGTCCGGAAACGCGTCCAGCGGGTGAATAAGACAAAAATACGAGGAGCATGAAACGATATGACAATGCAAACGTTGTTCAAGACCATGAAAAGGCATCTGTTTCCCCCCACCTCCATTACTCTGCTTTCTTAACCACGGTAAAAAGCCCCGCTCTCCCCTCTGACCCCTTTTACCGCGTTTTCCCGTGACGCTACATCCAGCACCGTGGACAGTCACACTTTTCTTTCACCTTCTTTTCCCAGCCTGTTTATTAGAGTAGAAAAGGGCATCGGCGCTGTGTTAGTAAGTACATATATGTCTATATATGGGAAGCAGCGGTCCGTGGGTAATGTCCCTGGGAGGCCGTTGAGGAAGGACGTGTGCTTCTCTCGCCTCTGTTTGTCCTCTGGCGCTTCCCCTCCTGACCACGCTGCATCTGAAGACAAAAAAGACGAAACATTTAAAACAGAAAGCGAAAGGGCATTTCGTCGAGGGGACAGCGACGGGTCTCACCTCCCTTACCTCGCCCGCTGCGCCCAGGACACCTCCGGCAAGTGTCACTCCGAGTTTCGCGCACGACCACAACCTGGGAGGCGGGTCTGCGGTCGACGGGGTTGCGATAAACCGGGCTCCGTGTCGTCTCCGGGGGTCATCGGCGGCCTAGGTGGGCGAGGCGTGTGTCCAGTTTGAGGTTTTCCTCACGATGCGAGTCCTTTCTCGTACGCGAGTGAGGCTGCGACCAATATGGGCGAGGCCCATTTTTCTCTCGGTACGAGCTGAGCACCAGGGAGTTTTCAGTAATTTTGTGTCTGACCGATGAGGTTCTGCCTTGCAGCCGATTTCCAGGAGCGCATTACACTCGTAAGCTGGGGGTCCTCTACGACCATCGGTGGATCTGGACCCCGGCGCCCACAGGACCGGGCTGCTCCCGACACCCCAGGAAAAGCACTGAGCTCCTCCACCCCTGGCTGCTTGGTGCTCTCACACACAGTGGGTCCAGAGCGAAAATCTCTCAGGTCTCATTTTTATCCCCGAATTGGTGGAATGAGATTCAGGGCCCCTCAGAGCTGCTGAATCGCTTTCAACGTCCAGGAAGGGCCTCAGAATCCATCTCTTTTTGGCCCGTTTCTCAGCTACGTAAACCTGCATCGCAGCATGTCTCAGTTCTGTCTGGACGCAGCTGCGGGTGACAACTGCTGTCCTGGACACGCCGAGTGTGACGTTTCTGTATCTGAAGCTCTTCTTCGCCCTGAGTTGTGTGCCGCTTTAGAGAAAAATCTGCGGACTGAGTAAATGCAACGAAAAGGAAATAATTTGCAAGAAATGAACTTTGCGGTTAAGGGCACAGGAGGCAACCTGATCCACGCCACGCGGGTCTCGCTGTCGTGCCCTTGAGCGAATTACCTCAGATTGTCCTGTATAGATGGGTAAAGGATGGAATAGAGGCCTAAACGTGTTAACTTGTTTGGATTTCTTTGTGAAAAAGACCTACATAAATCCACGAAACACGCAGCAGCTGAACACCCAGAGCTGACTTTGTTTTCACAGCGTTTTACCACGGCGCGAATACCGGCTCCGGGGTTGTTATGTAATCTGACCGCTGTCCACTTCTGTGTCCGAAAAGCTGCATTTCTCTGCAGTCGAACCTTCTTGCTTCCAACTCTGATATGGCAAATCGAATTCTAATTCTGACCAGGTTTATCCGGCCGCCACGTTCCTCCGGGCCGACAAGGTTACTTCTCTCTGGGTTCCGTCGTTGGGCTTTGTTCCTTTGAAGAAGCGACGCTGCGTTTTTGGTCACTTTCATTCGACTTGTGACCATGAAATAAAATAAAATAAACCCTGAATTAATGCCAGCACCTTTATTTATTTATCTCCCTGCGCCTTTATTTGAGCTCCGTTACGTCCGACATCACCGGCGACCTCGGGTCCTCCAGCTACATCTAGCGGCCCGACGCAAAGGCGGAGGCCGCCGGGAAGCCGGTGCTCTCTCAAAGGAGGGCCTCTATGATCCCAATTCAGCCTCCGCCGGAGGTCGACAGGGTCTCTGCGGAGCCGGGAGGCCGGTTTTCACAGCTCAAAGGAAGCGTTTGCACACGAGGCGAGGTCGTGCGCCAAGTGGGGGGACGGGGTCCCTCTCTTGAAAGCGACCCGAAGCTGCGCAGTCAAAGAGCCCGTCATTGTGTGCCGAATAACAACCTCATTGGCGTATTCAGCTATTCTCTCCATCTCGGCCTGCGAGTTAAAGGCTGGGCGCTGCAGTCGAACCCGGTTACCACAAGGGTGGGTTAAAATGAAAAATGGAGGCAGGGTTTGTGTTTCTTCCTGTCTTCTGTGTGGAATCGTGGGTTTTTGCGCGGGGGGCCTGCAGTTGGGCCAGAACGCGTGAATAGGAGCTTCTAATTAAAACCTACCGGCGGCGGCTCTGCGGGAACCGACATCACAGTGTACCGGTGCCGCTCGCCGATTTGCATATAAGCAGTAAAACAGTATTCTGAAATTCTTCCGGGGGATTAGGGGGCACGTGAAACGCACACGGGACAGGCAGGTGGGCACACGCATGTTTTATTCATCGGTACGGGAGATACGGCAGCTTTTTTTTTTTTTGAGAACTTTGACGCGAACTCTAATCTGATGCATCGCTTGTCGTGTAAGAAAACATTGAAAAAGCTGAAAGGGCGAAAGGGAACCGAGGAGTCGAGCGCCAGACCCGAGGTGGGGGTTGCGTTTCTGAGTTTTTTAGAATCGAGCCCAGAGCCACACGTGGATATCGTGGCTGTTGTGGATGTTTCCCCGTCTTCGCGTTGCCTTAATTTTGGTGAGGTTTCCATTCAACTGACGGAGTAAAAATTACTATTCTATAGAAACCTTAACGCTTTAAGTTGCTTTGGAGAGAAGCATCAGCTCCGTGAATACAAAAGAGAAAGTAAAGAAGGTAAACAAGCCACACAGAAAGAACAGATGAGAAGGAGGTGATGAAAGATTAAAATCAGGCGGTAAATGATGGCCCTCCAATGGTATTGGATTCCGACCATTTTCGGTGCTCCCGGGCTGAGATTTGCGCCTCTGTGCGCCGCGCTTTGTACCCAAACGGACATTAATGCCCCGTGGAGGGGAATAAAACCCTTTGCACCAAAAATTGCCCGGCTTTTAAATCAATGCCTTGTCTGCGGAGTCCGAGCGGCAGCCATTAAATTTGGCAGCCCGGTGCGGTGGGCACAGAGCCGCGAATGATCGAAGGGGAGGCGGCGCCATTGATTTCCGCTGAACTCTGGGCGTGAGGAGGGAAGTTCAGAGGAGCACAGCAGTACGGAGAACAAAAGTGTGCATTAAACCGCCCAGGGGACCCCTCTTCAGGTCGCGGCAGGCCTGCCCGTCAAACAGGGGCACGTCGCGGCTTAATGCGGCGGGCGGAGATTGGCTGGTCCTCTTACAGCGAAGCCATCCGACTAGGAGGCGATAATTGAACACAGAGCGGCCCGGCGGTGATGCAGGTACCGCTGCGGGCTTCAATCCTCCTCAGTCTGCGTGCGGCGTTCATGTTCTCCCCATTTTCGAACAGGTTTCCTCCCACAGTCCAAAGACGTCTGTCGGATGGGTTTTCGGGGCTCGAAATGACCCTGCGTGTGACGGACCGGCATCTAGTCCAGCGCGATCCCTGGCTCACGTCTGCCGGAGAAGCGGTTTTCGAGGCCGACGGGTTATCGGCACGCGCTCCCGGTGCTGCCCGGGCGGACGTATTAGTCGCGGCACAGGAGCCCCGTCCGAAAACGCGCTGAAAACGGGCGCCGCTCACCAGGCGGCTCCGTTTCCGCGCAAAAGCCGGCGCTCCCTGGAAAGAGATGTGAGTGTAAGTGCCACACGGGGCACAGGTGAGTTCATTCATAAATGTTATTCTAATTGCGTCGGCGAGAGTTCCGGCTTTATGCCGATTGCCGCTTCCTTTAATGAAGTAATTACGTCTTCCGCCCGGGCCCGTTCGCACCCGCGTATCGATCCGCAAGCGACTATTAGGCCTCGGCGCCGTTCCCGTCCTCGTCGTCCATGACGCATTATTATCCCGGCTGTAATTACCCACAATGCCACCGAATGGTAACTAATGAGCTCAAAGAGGAAAAACACGTTTCGGTTGTTTATTTTATTTATTTATTTACCCCCCTCCCATCTCCCCCGCTGCTGAAAACATGTCTCGAGGCGCACGAGGCGGGGGATGACGTTCGCCGGCGTGCTTGGGCACAACTTTTCAGGCAGATGGAAAAATGAAACGGATGAAGAAGAATTTTCATCAGACCAAAATGTCTCCGGCGATGAAAATACATGGGGGGAAAAGGCGGCTTTAATGAAGAATAATGAAGTCCGTCTTTGTTTCCGTTCTGCGGGATGTGATTGGTAATTTATGTTAATTCATTTGAACATATTGGATGCATAATTAAGTATTGTGGTGTGGGGGGGGGGGGGGCACGGAAAGAAATGCGTTTTCAAGAACGGCTGCGGATTTACAGAACGTTGCGCCGCAGCGGAAGGACTATATATTTTCTTAGCTCTTCTCTTGAACGCCACTTGATTCATTATTCCTTATGTTTACGGCGGTTGTGCGAGTGGGGGATGAAAAGATCAGACCGTCGCCATCTGCCACGTCGCTCTCAGATCTGTCGGCCACGCGGATTCCGCAACTTTGCCCCGTGTGAGGGCTGCCGCACGTGCGGCGATCTCCGTCGGACGGGGGGGTGACAGATCATCGGCTGTTTGCCGCAACGGAAAACCATCCGTAGTTGATGGTTATCAATAGTCACAGCGTATGTCAATATTGCTTTTCAGCGGCTTTGTTTTTTTAACACCCTTAAACTGCAGCCTGGGACACTTGATTTTCCACATTTCTACGAAAATGTTTTTTTTTTTTTTGGACGGGGTAGTCCAGTGGTTTATTTTTGGTTCAGAGTTATTTATCACTGTCAGACAATGCGAGAAGCTCTTCCAGAAGACCAGCACCGCTGCGGGGGACTGACCACTCATATTCCACTCATCGTTGAACGGACTGAAAACGTTGTCACTTGGTTCCTGTTAAGTTCTTGCCTGCTTGTCCCCCCAGGTGCCAAAAAGCTGAGACCAGCCGCCCACCCCCCCCACACACATTGTTAGTGCGATTTGTGCCAGGTCAAATATCTGAACACCGCCGCCGAAACGCATCCGATGCCCTTCGAGTCGTCGGGCAGCGTCTCAAGCGAAAGCCGGGCTACGGCCCGCCAAGGTCCGCGAAAAGGCGACGGGGGGTGTCTTCGGGATTCCAGTGAACGGGCCACGCTGTGGGTCGCATCGATACAGGCTGCGTTGGGATTTAGAGGCGGTGGAAAAACTTCTCTGAGGGAGGCAGCCAGCTTGTCCGTCGTGGCCCCAGGCAAAGAGGAGCTGGTCGGGTGCAGCGGTGAGAGGATCTGTGAGAAGAACAGGCGGAGACGCGAGTCCAACGCTGGAGCAGAACGGGAAACCGGCACGGCCTGTGAGCACTTCTGTCGGTCCATACGGGTCCTGGCGGGAGGGGAAACATCAAGCCAAAGCGAACGGAGACCCCCAGCAGAGCAGCTCACGTGAAGCGAGTGCAGAAGCGGGAGAGATACTTACTGCACAGCAAAGCACTTCTTCCCAGCTTCCGCTCTGAATCAGCAGGTCCCGAAAACACATCCGTCACATCGGTCTTTGTAAACACTCCTGTTCCCGGGGCCTTACCTCACTTTTATCACACACTTCTTCCCCGGACCTGTAACCGTCTCGGAGGAGCGTTACCCCTCGTAACCGTTAGGATCTGAAACACCCGGCAGAAACAACGGCCGAGCGCAACGCGACGCGCTCAAACTATATCGAGTCTCTATCGATAGGAGTTTTCCGGAAACGGCACCTTACAGAGATCAGCTTTACCGCGTCGGCGACGGGGCTAAAAGACGTAGCTGACTGAGCTGCCACAATATTTTCAGACGGCAGAACATTTGTGTTGTGAATTAATTGACTGGCGGACATGAATTTATAATAATCAGCCATGTTAATTACGGCGTGTAAACATGGATCAGCCGTGTTTTTTAATCAAGCGCGTTTCTGTTATTAACATGTCCACGGAACCAGAAAATGCCGCAACATAAACTGAAATCAACCCCTTTGATTTTAGCATCGGCGGGAAGCGGCTTTTCCGAAGGCACCGTAAATTCTTGTTTATTGCACCTGGCCAGCGAGGCCCCGGTGTGACTGGCGCTTGAAAACTAATAAACACTCAGATGCCTGCTGGGAAACCGGTGCCCTCGAAGCCCCCCCACCCCCACCGTCGCCCCCACACACTACCACCCCCCCTACCCGAGCGCAACAGAGGGGGGGGGGGGGATGTGTGTGTGTGCGCGCGTGTGCGTGTGAGAGATGCCAACACTCATTCGGTGAGATGGACCGTGTCCGAACACTCATCCCCAGCCTTCGACCGCTCACACTCGCCCGCCCACCCGCCCACCCGCTCCAATTTTCGAGTCACGCCTAATTATTCTGTGCGTGAAACAAACGGCGGCTCAAGTGCGTCATTTCAGGGACGCTTCTCACATTTGAAACGCATATTAAAAAGGCGGTCCTGACCTCCCACCCCTCTCGGAGCCCGGCCAGAACAAAGGATGTCCAGGCCGCTGCGTGATATAAAGAAACCCGCAAGGGCAGAATCGCCATTTTCGTTTGGTATTTTTAAAAAAGAGTACAAAAAACACGTGAGTTCTTGATCTGTGATCTGAAAGCGCGTTTCATCTTCACCGACGTGGCAAGCGTTTACAGAGAAGACACGATTTTGCAGTAAAACTCGCAAAACCCGTTGCGAGGCGTGACCCTCTGTAGAACACGCGACACCGCAGGCTCGGTTATTAATCCATTCGTGTCACCTGTGTGCCGCCCGCCATTGATGAGTGCGTTTCGTTTGAAACGGGATCAGTCGCGCTCGATGTCCTCGATGAAAACTTTTTCACCCATCTGACACGGGGGGGGCCGAGACGCCGCGTCTGCTGCTATTTGACTAACCGATGTCGCCGCCCCGCGCCTGGCTACTTCACAGCCTGCGAGCTCACACGAGAAGAAGGGATTTTCAGCTTGTCAGTTATTCTTAAAGATGTTCATGTCATCCATCCAATTTACAGATTGAGGTTGAGTTCTTATATGCGCCTTTAATGTTACAGATGTCCTTGGCGACTTTGATATTTGTTGCGCTTCTGTCACAGACTTGTTTTGTATTGGGTCTGGAGCATCGCATCCATTCTTCAGCGTCACGCCAGGTCTGTGGAAGACGGGTTTAGGCCCGGCAGCATTTTCGTGCAGGTTCTCCAGCACCGGACTACACTTGAATACTTCCCAAACTTCTGCAGCCCCAAGCTTCAAGCAGACTTTGCCAAGGCCCTTCAAACCTTCAAACCACGACCACATCCTTACTCAACCCACGACCCTCCGTCCTCCGACTACATTCAGACATTGTAGTTGATCCACCAAGCACAGCCAGAAACTTCTCAGGGCCCTCCAGCACCAACAGTATTGCACAGCCTCTCTGACACCCATCTTCAAGCAAACTCTTCCCATTATTTCCTGAAGACGCCCCGAGCCTCACTTACAACCATATTTACCCCAAGGCCCTTAAAGACCCAGCCACCTCCATGCTTTCTCAAGATCCCTTGAACCTCAACCACACCTACGTCCATCCTTCTGTCACTCACACCGAGACCCTCGACTACACCCGGAATTCCCACAAAGCCCCCCCTGCCTTTCGCATTATATGTATTGTGCATAAGCAACCACACATGCGTTATATTTTTGTCCAGTGGAAAGGTGTTTGGTTTGTAGATTCCGGATAGACTCTGTTTGCTCCTCCACAGCTGAATAAGATTATACTAAATTAGGGCAGCGAGGAGGGACATTGTCATGACGTGCATGTGGTATCGATGTGCCATCACTCCACATATCCTCTGGTGACACTCGGTGTAGCGGCGAAGGAGAGGGAATGTAGGCAAAAAAACAGCAATTTGTGTTTTCGGGGAGATAAACACAGGGTGACCAGAGTCGGCAGCCTTGCTCTTCTACAACCAGTCATCATCTAAATACGGGTGTCCTGGGATAGCTGAGTGCATTTCTTTTTGTTTTTAACGTCAATATAGTTTAGTAATAGCAGGGGGGCGTGATTCTGGAGTTTGGGTTCAGTTTTGTTTGGGTTAAGTTGAAAAAGACAACAGCTGCAGTTCTGAGTACTCGAGTTTCACGCCTGTCGCGCAACACGTGTCATCTCAGAAAAAAACCAGAATCATTATCGGCTACGTTGTCTATTACGGAGTCCGTTTGAAGAACAGATGAAGAAACACATCCTGACACGCGGTAGCCCAACCGGCGAGGGACACACGCTATTAGGCGAGCGTTGCCGTGAGGAGGTGTGCGTAGGAGAGCGGCCGGACCCGGTGGTCCGCGGGGCCCGCGCGGCGAGATCCAATCAGCCGAGCGACGCCGGACGACACCGGGGCCTGCAGGATTTGCATGTTTCCAGTCGCACCCGTCTCTCCGAGAGACGCCAATTTGCTGCTAAGATTACTTTTCCGCCTGCCTTCTTCTCAAGTCTTCACACCAATTAATGTCAGCGGCGGAACAAACAACACAGCTCCGAAAAAAAAAAAAAAAACGTATTCCGGTTCAGAAATGCAGTCGGAAAAATACGTGATGTAGGTGTGCCGGAGTCGAGAAAGGTGGCCGAGGTAGCGGTTGTGGAGGAGAACCCGCCGTACTCCTCACGTGGATTCGGAAGTGCTTTTTGGGGACACGACTTCAGCCAATAATTCTTCGTAGAGTTCGGAGGAAAACGTTGCGTAAAAGACGCAACCAACACTGTTCTAATCCCTTCAGAGGAGGAAGCCCAGGGACACAATTATAATGAAATGAAACGAATGCCGTCTTAGTCATCCGAGGAACAATTCAAGGCGATCGGCCACTTGTGTGCTCAAGGACACCATATTATCCTTATTATTTTTATGTCGTAGGTTGCAGGGCTTCCAATATCGCATGTAGTATTTTTCGCCTGCATTTATAAATTGCAGTCACTGTTGTAAGAGTTACAGTCTAAATTCACACACAAACCACAGAATAAGCAAAAACTTTAGTTGCGTAGCAGATTTTTCGCTCGTACTTTGGGGGAAACGGGTTAAAATGCCCACTGAAGGTGAGACAAAAACCGAAAGGTGCAGGAGGTCTGATTTGTATGTCTTCACAGTTAAGAGTCACGGTGACATCTGAAGGTGCCACAGAGACATTGTCTCGCAGCGGTCGGTGACTCAACTTGGTGCGGAGCGACAACACAGATTATTTATTAGCAGATATAAGGGATTCTTGGCAAATCCGTAAGCCGAACTCCACTGTCCTTTATTATAACGTTTGATAAGAAGAAGAAGAATTGAAGGTGCCCCCCCGTATCCGCCGATAACTGAACGCACAAGTGTCGTCGTCGGGTTCCTGGACGGCGGCTCCTCTCGCAAGGCCACTACAAAGGCTTCACCGAGCCACTCGGCGATCCAACGGAGATGACGGGACTGTAAGTGTCAATCCCAAGTATATCGTGCCTGCGGACCATGTCAGAGACCTCGAGCCTGGGGAGACCTTCAAAGGTAGTTCTGACCTCCCATCTCCCTGCAGCCCATTGAACAAAAAGCACATTATATTCTCTTTATTAAAGCTGGATTTGGAGCCCACCTTTTAGTAGAGAGGCACCGGTTTTCAATGGGCTTGTTTTGGGTTTGGGAAAAATCGCTTAGAATAATGCATGAGACTCGACGGTTTGTTTCATATTTGCCTGAGACTTTCCATTCCCGTCCAGTATAATTTCCGACTACCTCTGCCGGAAAATGTTGACCTCGGCTAAAGCGAGCGCAGCGCAAGATAAAATCTGAACTAAAGAGCGGTTCTCTGAACGTCCTCTTCCGGGAGCCCGCCCCGCCGCGATGTTAAAGAAGGGGGGCTCGGGCACCTGAGCTGTAGACTTGCTCACCGTGTGCTTGTTGTTCCTCCGAGCAAAAGGGTGTTTTAATAACGCGCGTCCAATTAGGCCGGGAGCCATTTGACATCGGATGAAAGGGCGCCGCGAAGCGCTGATGCTGCAGTCCAGCCGAGCGCCGCTAGTTTTTGTCTTGTTTGCTCTATAAACCCTCCGGGGTTGCTAGAATTACCCCGCAACCCCCCCCCCCCATCCCTCCCGCCCGGCGGCGCTCTGGTCTGATCGCGTCGGCCGAGCAGAGAGGAACCCGGCTGAATCCGACCGCGCTGCAAACACCGCGAGTCCTCGACGCGTCTCGCGTTCGCGGCCGTTCGCTGCACCTTACTTATCAGCGCGTCGGGATCACGCGTCGACGCCCGTTGGGACGCGGAGTGGCGCACGCCAGGCGACGTGTCGGCATTTGCTTAAGGGCGGCGTTACGTAAGAAGGTATTCGGGGTCCGCTGACGACCGCTATTCTCCGACGGCTCCTTTGGAAAATCCAATTTTACACCCCAGAGCTCCCGCGCGTTTCTCCCGGGCCTGTCGGGCTCCCTGAAAGACGTGCGTTTTTGCTAACCTGGAAGAGCGGCAGCGAGCCCGAGCAGCCCACGCTGCAGACGCGTTTCTGACTCACTATCCGCGGTCTCGGATGTAATTGGTCGCTCGTTCCCCCCGTTCGGGCGACCTGTCCGATCATCTGTCGTCGCCCGGCCTCGTCGGCGTGCGGTCGGAGCAGGCGTGTCGCGGAGGCGTCGTCTCGCACGCGACCGTACTGCGCGCGCACTGTGCCGCTGGGTAATTATCTGCATTTTCGAGGGCGGCGCAGGAGCCGGCGCCGATGAATACGGGGTAGGGCACCGAGCCCGCGTCCTCCCGAGAGGGGGAGCGGCCCGGCCCCCTCTTCTCGCGCTGCCTTCGGTGCTCCATCGGTCTTCGGCAGCTCAATGAGCTCCCGGAGACTCGCCTGGTCATTAGGAAAAAGTCCCGCCTCCTCCTCTGGAGTGAGTTCAGGAGCGATTACCTATTCCTCCCACCGGCTGCTCCACCGCTGACGCTCTCTCTCTCGCCGCGTCGCCCTTCCTCCCCATTACTCTCTCCCTGCGGACAAGTCGTAGCTCGGAGCGACGCCCCCCTACCCCCAACCCCTACCCATCCAATCGAAGACCCCTGTAAATAACGACGGAAAGCGATCGCCGGGGGTCCCGCCTGCACGGCTCACCCTGCCTCCTTCCAGAAAAAAAAGGCACGAAACCGCGGGGGGGAATTTCGCACGTGTCCGCGGCGCCGCCTGAGCCCGCCGCGTCCGGCACGACCGGGGGGGGCCCGCGACCCGGCCGGCTGAGCCGCGGCGGTTAACGGGGTTCCTCGAGCCCGCCTGCCACGGGGCCCCGCGGGAGACGCGCGCCTCTTGTGCCGGGCCGCAGCTCGCGGAGTTAATGCGCGTATAATAATGAGGGGACTGAACCTTAACAATTAGGAGCGCGGTTCGCTGTGATTAAAAATTGATAAAAGCAATTAGGGAGACAGCAATGTGTGTTTAATCCAATAAAAAAGGCAGATGGATGGATAGATGAGTTAAAAAATGATACACGTAATTACCTGAAATCCGTCTAAGTCCCGTGCCTGTTTTTGTTGGAAGGCTGCGCCGCGTGTCATTTAGCAGGCCTTTGAAGGCCTCCTCGGGTTCCTTCTTTAACCGGTGGCATGAAAGAGGTGTTTTTTTTTTCCTCCTTCTGATTAGGATGAAAAACGGCCCCTCGCCTATTGACGGTGGGCTCGGTGCGGATGAGCGTCGCGTTTCCTCGAACGACTCCGGGAGAAGATGGTAATTCATCTCTGCGAAGAGGTCAAGCGTGACCCCCGCGGCTGAGAAAGCATCGCTCGGGGCTTTTGGGAAACGGGGTTTTTTTTTTTTTTCAACTTAAACGTTTAGCGCAGCTGCCCGGCAGAAGGCGTCTCTGCCGCACTGCTAGGGAACGGCCCGTTTACGCGGGACGTACAACCCAGCCGGGACCGGACGCTCTCCCGCGCAAATCCTCGCGCGTTCGGGCATAATCCAGATATCGACTCTCCCGCGCGGCGCTCCGTCGACGGCCGGCCGTCAAACAAAGAAAATCCGCGCCGATTTAGGAACCGTTCCTCGGCGCGAGCCGCTGTTTATCCGCGGCCTGCGAGATAAACTCTGCCTTTCGAGATCGTGAGATAAATTACTTTCAACGCGCCTCCGGGATTAAATTCAGCCTCTTTTAATTATGCGCTCACTCCATTAAATTAAAAACGGGGGGGGGGCCGCTCTCAAACGCGTGGAACAAACACTCAAACGTGGCGCCTGTTTAGCGTGAGTGTCGTCCCTCCTGGAGGACTTGTTACTTGGGAGTAATTTGTACGTGCGAGGTGTGTTCTGTAGGCCCCGTCTACAAGCACTTATGCGATTCATTAGACGACAGCAAATAGGTTTACACGCTTAGTTACGGAACCGGCGACACGGCGCTCAACTTCTGCGCCGCGGCTGATTAATTATTACTTATTGCGGGCCCACAAATGCCAAGCAGATGGTCCGGCACGGGCGGAATTAGTATTCCGGCAAAGGTGCGGGTAGTCATCTTGCGACAGATGCCGTTTCCCGTTATCGCGCTCCGCTCCCTCGCTCCGTGTCGGCCGAGCCCAAAGCAAACGCTCCGCACCGTTTTCATTCCACTCGAATCGCCGCGGCCCGTGGAGTCGCATTTCAATCGCGTCCCCCGTCCCCGACCGTCCCGCCAGGCCGCCGGCAGCCCCGGGTTCGTTCCCGCAAAGTGTATCAGAGCGTGAGGAAACATCTGACGCTAAACCGCCGCGACTGTTTGTTTTCCGCCTCTCCCCAAATGAGAGAGACGGTGTTTTTTCCAAAGTGAGGCTTTAACCCCTCAGCTGTTAATTCCGGGGCTCCGGCATTTGTTCCGGCACATTCTACCCTCCAAATAACTTATTCATTTCGTTTTTCTTCCCCGCAAATAGCCAGGTTTCTGAGGGACGCGTCTGCGCGCAGCCTCTCGTTCAGGGCGCCCTGTGCGACGCTGCCGGAGACCAGGGACACGGCTGTCAGCCGATACGGCCCCCTCCGCCGTCCCGCTCTCTGGAGCTCCTCTCCGCCGGGTTCTGGCGACACTCCGGGGGGGAATCTGGGCTGGGCTGCGGCTGAACAGAAACCGACTGGTCGACCTGTCCGGTCACATCTGAAGGGGCTTTAGATAGCAAAACCGAGCGATGACTCTGTACACACACACACACACACACACAGCAGCACTCACACCTTAGCACATTACAGGTCTGTCATATACAAGTGTGAACTTGTAAGAAAATAAAGTCGTAGTTCATTTAAATTATTTATTGGAAAAAAAAGACTAACAAATCAGCCTTTAACTGCAAGCGCTGAGGGACCCTGCTGGGATCTTTATTTTTATTTCCTCTTTGGTTGTGAATATTCCCAGGCCATCTGGGTCCCACACTGGGGTCTTAATTTCATGTATCATATCAGTATTTATTTCAGTTTTTGTTTATTTTATGATAATGCTGAAAAAGACTCCATGTGCAAACTACATTATTTACACCCAGAACTGGGTTTAAACTAACCCACATGGGCACGTTTGGTCTCAACATCTCTTCGCGGCACAAAATTTAGCAACAGAAAGTTTTGGAAATAAGAGGATTAAAAGTGCAGAGGGTTACTTGTTTCCAGAAGTTGGGCTTTGCATCGTATTTCGGCGAAACTCGACACGGCGAATCCTACACACGGGTCAAACCCGTAACAGGGTGATGAAAAATTACGCGTAACCTGTTCAGTGTGAAATTCTTATTGGTTATGACACCATAAGATCGAGCTTCCAGAAAATAATAACAGCGTATATTGGTATAAACATGCAGTATCACTCACCACTTTATCCTGGGCAGGATCCCAGAGGCCAGGATAGGCTTGGACCCGATCCAGGCTATGAAGCTACACCCTGGATGAGAGACTAGTCTGTCTCTCACACACACACACACACACACACACACACACACACAAAGACCAGTGAACCGGAAACACACGTCTTCGGCCTTCGGAGGAAAACGGAGAACCCAGAGAAAACCCTCGCTCCAAACTCCCGGGCGGGACCGAGACCCGTGTTTTTCCGGTGCTGTGAGGTGGCAGCGCTACCCGCTGCATCAGTTAATTCTAAACATTTTTCGTGAAAAATACATTTTGATTTCTCACAACCATAAGAATCGGTTAATAAGTCAATATGGAGTTCTGTAGATAATGCGTATCGCTATTGATTCTGTGCTCACGCTCCCTCCTCCCACACTGACGTCCTTGTGGAGCAGCTCGCAGGAGGCAGTGAGCACCAGGTGTGGCCAATGACTCCAAGGACAAAGACTGTATCAGAGAACTGTCGCTCGGGACAAAGACTCGTCCCGTTTTTCGAATTAATCGACGCGACTTCTGAGTTTGATCTGTTAGTCCGGCTACTTCTGCTCTTTTCTTACTTGAGCCAACTGGCTATTTTTTGCCACTCTTATTTTTGTGGAATGGCTTTGATTCAGTCGGTCTATTTTGGACCAAGACTTTCGTTTCTGCTGTTTCTCTCAAATATAAATGAGGAAAAATCTACAGTAAGACCCCCCACCACCCCGTGCCCGATCACTGCTGGAGCCAGACGTGTCGAGGGTGTCACACGCTTCTTTTTTTCACACTTTCTTGACATGCTGAGGGAGACCTGCGGGTGTTATGAGTCACCAGGGACATGGATAGTATAGCGCAGTTGCCGAGTAAGTCGGTGTGTTACTCATATGTGGAAATCCATTTTTCACTGAGTTTTCCCCACAATTTTTTCTTCATTTAGGGGGGCCACCCACCTGAAGCTCACACGAATGTCAGAGGTGTGACTGAACCGCACCGTGAAAAGGTCACCATGGAAACATCATAAAAACTGAGGTCTCTTACCCCCGATTCGGACGCGTTGCCGGAATGTAGTCTCGAGACGGAAGTCAGACAGTGCAGGCGGAAACAGACGCCGTCGTGCCCATGTGTCGAGAAACTTCATTTTCGCTTCTCCTTTCCAGCCTACATGACCCTATTGTTCGGTTTACAAACCCAGTTAACCCCCGAAAACCCCCTTTTTTGGTGAAAATGGGTTCATAAAAACAGCACATACCATTATGCCTTATGGAGAAAATTCCCACTTGTTCCCAGCAGAACCTCAACACATCCAGAAACCACCCAAAACGCCCAGATACTATAAGACATGTTATGGTAACATATGTCTATGCTGAACATGTTTGTGCACGTAGTGTCTGGGTGCACATAATAAACCATCACGTTTCCCAGGTAGCTAGTTAAAGAAAACTGAGGTATAAAGGTGACCGGCCTTGCAAATGATCCGCAGTAGTTTGGTTTTTCACGGTGAACAACAAGCACAGGAGCGGCGGCCGCATGGACTCAAGTGCGGGAGCTGATTTACAGCCAATAAGTGAGGAAATACTGACCGTAAATCAGGTTCAAACGTATAAATCCAACGGGTTCGAAACAAAAAATTTGTCACTTGAAAGTTCACAAATCACGCGGATCTACGGGCTGTTTGTCTGAAGATGTAATTTACGACCGCAGGGCTCATTTGTACCGCCGCACAGGTGGCGTTCGGCTGCACGTTCGAACGGAACCCGACAACGCCAGATTCCGAGCCTGCCTTTACCTCCGAGGTTTAGGTCCGTGAGCGTGTAAGTGTGTGTGTAAGTGTGTGTGCTCTTATGGAATTAAACATAACTATGCACCATTACTTCAGCATATGCGAGCGCCAGATGTTGCCGTGCAAGTGTGATGTCTTCGTCTGAAGTGCGGATCCCGTCCTTCTGCGATGTGGGGCTCAGAGCTTCGGGATTCCACAGAGTCACTTTTGTTGTTCGGCTAATACCCCATATAAGCAGAAACATAATGTTTTTTTTTTTTTTTTTTTTTTTTACATTTTATGATTCAAAGAGTTCCTGCTGAAGTATACCACGGCAAGGGGCGGAAAATGCCGGTAGGGTATTAACATCACAATAGTAGGTAGAAAATCAAAGGACACCACAGTATTGCGGTACTTAAAGTCCCCGGGGTTCCGGTACAGGAGACTAAAGAGTAAAGATGGATATATTCCAATTACCTGTATGTTTGGGTTCATAAATTCATAAAATCGCAAGCTGCGGGTTTGCTTTTGTGTCTCCTGTTTTTTGGCCAGCAGTTTCCAACAAAACCATGCAAGATATTGGGAAAAGGGGAAGAATACGGACTAATGCTAACTCCTTATGTAGGTTACAATTTTACCCGTTCACTCATTAGTGTTCACTCGAGTGGGTACGACGGTCAAAGGTACAACGGCAGACCCCTCTCCCGGGACCTCGTCCTGCGACTTTGCCGTGCCCAGTTTCCAGCTCCTTGGCCGCTCCGCGGAAACGCCGCCCGATAATAATCTCATGTGTGCAGCATCATTTTCGCTTTGAAACAAGATGACAGATTTATTCCCTGGTAGTCGGGGCTCTTGGTGTTAAATTTGACCTGGATCTTTCTTTTGAGCCATTTATTAATAATGTTTCCAGGGTGACCTTCTTCCAGCGGAGAAATACAGCCGAACTCGGACACGTTCTGTCTCCAAATGCGCAGAAAATCTGATTAATGTGTGCCCCCCCCCACCCACCCACCCACCCCGCTTTCTTTTCACCTAGACACGCTTTCATCGCCAGCCCAAAACTAAACTTTAAATACCCTCCACCAACAGGCACCGGAGCCGGGGGCGGGGGAACACAAAATTGACCTCAGAAAGTTCCAGAAGCGCATGAGAAACACCTCACACACCTCATGATTTCAGAGCGATGCTATGATCTCACTAGGCGGAGCAAAGGCTTCCTCCGGAATTCTCAAAATAGCTCCAAATCCCCTATAACCCTTTAGTTTAAAAAAAATAAATAATAAATAATACCCGCTCAAAGCAAAACCGGAGGCAGAAGCGTTTGTTGAAAATCCATCAACATGTGAAACAACCTGGCAGGCTGTTCGCAAAGGGAGCCGCCGTCGTAATATTTACACAAACACACTTCTCCTCATCCTTCCTTAATGCCTCAGCTGGCGCTCAGAAGGAGGACGGTGCGACTCGAGATGATTTTTCATTATAGGAAAGGCGTTCGGATACAGACAATCCAGACAACGTTCCCGGCACAAGAGTCACTTCTTTCCTACCCGGTAAGTAACTTTAGCTAAAAGTGATTTTCGGTTTTCCCCGTACGACTGACCTTCGGTCATTACTCTGTCGGAGGAGCCAAACAGTTCCACGTGGCACATGTACGTAATAATAAAACTATATTTAATGTTTAACATGTAGTCAACAAAAATATATTTAATAAAATTGTTATTATTATTATTATTGTAATGCACAATATTATTCCTTTAATGGAGAGCTTTTTTGTTTCTTTTCAAAATATTAAATCAGATCTTCTAACTGTTCAGTGGAAAAAATAAACGGAAATATGATGTCAGTAATACTGTAACGTCAGTGAATCCTCAGGAGCTTGTTTTAGTTCAGGATCGGGTTTATATTATTCCTCTATCGATTTATACATTTTATTTGCTTGCAAAAGTCAGGGTTCAGATTTTTCTCAGGGCCAATAAATCTGCCCATAAACGCCAGCAGGTGACAGCAGGCGGTTCGGCTCAGATGCTTCCCAATTCGATATGTTTGCGGGATGAGAGCACCGCGGCGGGGGCCTCCGCGCCGCTGTCCAGAATGTCAGGGGGGGTCGCCGCCAGGTGCGCCAAAGATCCCTCGGAAAAATGCCACGGATGTCACAAATATCACCGCGTGCGAGGCGACGTGGGACAAACAATGGGGAAAGGCCAGCGTCGGCGCAGAAAGGCGGCTCTGGGGGCCCGCGGCGGTTTAACAAACACGCGGGAGGGAAAGGGCGGTTCTGTTTGAAACACGGCCGCTGGGACACGGCGGCCCGAACGGCAGGACGACACGGGACGCGTCGTGCAGGACGGAGCTCTGGCTGCTGAAAATGGCCATTTTCCTCCTGGATCGTATCAAGACACACACTTCCGTCCACCTTACCAACAAGACCACGCAAGAAGAACCGCTCGCGCCCGGGACACCCGGCCGGATCCCGCACGCGTCTGAAAACTGCAAACAAACAAAAGCGAATTCGCAAAAAAGGGCGTCCGTCGCAACTGCGCCTTATTTCTTTTAAGCCGAGTGGATCTTCGTAAAGTTACCAGCACGGTATAATTGCAAAGTACTCGTAAGCTACTGTTGCAATAGCTCTAAAGAGTATTAGGTCCTAAATAATTTGACACATGCAGCAGGAGCTGAGATTACTTTTATCTGTGTTTTTTTTTCATTTTTTTCGACTGCTTTCTTATCTACATGGTGCAGTTCTGAGATAAGAACTGATCATCCATGCAGGCACTATGTTCTCACTCTGCATGAGATGCATACAATTATGCAAATGATGCTGGAAGTAATAAATCCTTGTTCTGGCCCTGAGATTTTTTTTCCTCCCCTCGTCTTTCTTTACTTTCCCCGCTTGAAGAAAGCTCCCACATGGAAGGTGAACGGTTGCATCTATTACTGGACGACGCGACTGGATAACAAATGGAAGTGGAGGAGCTTTCCAGAAATGAAGATTAGCGCCGTCACTGTGTTCGGCCTCTTTTTTTCCATCGTTGGCTAAGGGGGGTGTCTGGCGGTGAGTGACGTGGGGGCCTAAGAGGCATCATCTACCCCATCAACGCGGGGCTTTGGAGCGCCGGATGACGTCCGTCTCCCTCATCCAGGTTAACCCGCACCTGGGCGCTTCTCGACCCACCCGAGCTCCTTCCTCCGGTTCAGTCCGACTCCCCGAGGATGAAGAGGTGTTTTTATCCCCGCTTCCGATGCAGATGCCTGACTGATGAACGGCTGGGGGGATATCGGTACCCGCCTTCGATCGTTCCGCTCAAGGCCTCGTATTTATTAAACACGAGCGAGGGAGGCGGCGCCCTGGGCGGAAGTCGCCCCGCGTCACACGCTTTATTTTTTTATTCGCTTCGGCGCCACGTTTTTCGAATCCGCGTCCCGCGCTGCAACACGGACGATGGCATTTTCACACGACAACAGATCCAGCGCGGAATTTCCTTTTGTCCGATCCGGCCGTTCCCATGGCTCCGCGGCGTCGGCAACCAAGCCGTGAATGAAATATCACATTTGGCGACAGATCCAAACGTGACCGAGTTTTCACAGAAAAAATGATTTCTGTTAATATTTGCAATGGAGAAACACACAAGTTCACCTTTAAGGGTTTACCCTCCACATGACCTTCAGGAACAATGGCTGGATGTTTAAACATGCTGAAGTTTACCTTCTCTGCAGTTCACGTAGCAACCATGAACAAATCGTTGCCCTCATTCACAGAATCTACCGTACCTCCGATTCTGCAACTGTGAAAATATAAAGCAGTATGTATCCGACCGCTCCGGCCCACAGCATCTCCCTCGACAAACAAGTACCCACCATTCTTCCACCAAAAAGGTTCACTTTCAGATGCTTTCATACCTGTAGCTCTGGGTGTTTCCCTGTCCAGCTTTGTCAGCGCTTTGTTATTCGTAAGAACCCCTGGTTGACGGTGACGTGGGGAAAGTGAGCAGGTAAGAACATCCCATGATACTTAAACACGTAGGCTTGTTCTCTGTCTAAACCGCACCAGGTGAGGAGCGAGTGACCTGCGTGTTTTGGTTTGGGTGGGTAGTGCAGGTTAGTTTGATGTTTCTGTCGGTTTGTGTTTATTTAAATTACTCTGCGTTGCTTCCGCTACGTCAGCGAGTTCGCTTGGTTTCGACTGGTGCTCTCCTTTGCCGCCTCTCGCGTTCCTTCCCCTGCGTCGCTTTCCGTTTCCGCCTTTAATACGTGATCTATCTACTCTTTTACCCACTTTCACTTTTGCCCCAGATCCTCTCTTCTCCTCTTTCTTGCTGCCCTCATCCTCACTCCAGCTCCCCAAACAGTTAACGCTGCCCCCGTACCACTAGACACGTAACAATGTGAAAAAGAACACTGTATTGTACCTTTTTCTGTTTATTAAACCTTTTTATGTCTTTTATGCTTTATTTTGCCGTTGTGAAGCTCAGTGTATGAAATGTGGTGTATAAATAAATTTGCCTTCGACCTGCATCATTAGTCTAATAAGTTCTGGAAGGTTTAGCCAACTTTTAATGATAATGATACTCAACCACCCTTTAAAAATCCTTCCCCTTGTCTCGTTTCTTATTTGCACCGTGCGACGTTCCGGTGTCTCATCCAGGGTGTAGCTTCGTACCCCACAGCCCTGTGACTGTGGGATAGGATCCAGACCACCGTGACCCTGGCCAGGTTAAAACGGTTAAGGAAAATTTATCGAGGGGGGTGTTTCTCCTTTATAACCCTGACTCTGCGTTATCTGTTACATGTAAATTTATCTCATAAATTGTTTTATGATTTCCCTTGTATTCTTAGGGTGGTTCTTCGCCACGTGATCGATTTTCATTCCGTGCTCTAGGCTTCCATTTTTTGTCCCCTTCCTTCCAGTGTAGTTCTTGTGTTTTTTGAGGGGACCGAGTCGTACTGTTGCAGGAAAAATTCTGGCTCCGTGCCGATTACTCTAATGGATCCTCGCTGACTCTCCAAAGACTTTTTCGACTTTATTTTTGAGACGGCCGACGACCGGCCTTTTGTGCAGCGGGTCTCCGCTCCGCACGAGTGCAGCTGCCCGGCGTCACGACACACGCGCGTCCTTCCTCCACGGCCCTGACAGGGGTGTCGCCGTGCCGAAAATAAATCGGCGGGGGAGAAAAAAAAACACGAAGGTTCTGAATAATTCATAAGAGCGTTAAATCAGACAGACTGCGAGTAATAATCAGAAGATGGGTAATATGTGTAGTTTTCCATTTCAAGGGTGAGGAGACGTGAGCAAATTTCGAGGCAAGACAGGACCAATGGATTATAATGACGGTAATGCCGGGCCTTTTTCTTGGCGCATTAAAGCTTCGGGACGTAGCCGCGGATACGGCGGATGAGATAATTACCTGAATTCAACACTTGTCCTGCATTAGCGATGCTGTGCAGTGATTGCGGAGTGCCGAAAAATGGCGGCGCTGGCACTCGGGCCATAACAATGGCCGTATCCCGAGGTGACCCCGGTGAAAGATCGAGATCCCGGGTGACGAAGATCCCGGCGGGTCGGCCGGAGCTCATCCGGACGGCCCGGGCAGATGGAGTGTTAACCGGGATAATGCTGCAGAATGGCCACTTGGTCGCCGGTGCAAATCCAATCATTTTAGACACACTTTTCATTAAGCGGCACATAAATGTCAGACTGGAAAAATCTAGCAATACCCACTATTTCCATGCTCCTTCATTCAAAGCAAGAAATGATCCTCTCCGTTTTTGTCCTCAGCTTTCTAATAATGCACACGAATGACACCCCCCCCCGAATTCTGATCCGCTCCTTGTTTAAAAATAATTTTTAAAAAACTGATGCATAATGCATAACGTGTGCATAGTCTCCTCTGTATCCTTCCATACGACGCGAGGCGGTCATTAATATTGCCGTATTTTGTGCCGAAAACACCCTAAAAACAGTTGGCTGAAAGTGCGTAACAACACGCAGCAAGATTGCAGGCGCACGTGAGGCAATTAAAAGTATTAGCAGCGAAAAGAAGTTAGAAGTCAGTGGCGGAAAACGCCAGAAGGTGATGGGCGAGAGGACGCGCTAAGAAACGGTTAATAGTCGAGCGCATCAGCCACCAACTGCAGTGAGTTTAACGGTAATTTTGCATTTAATGTAATATTTTTTTAATGAACTGCAAGAGGCCGCGGTCTGAGCGGCTCTCTGCCCCTCGGCTACGAACACGGACTCCGCCGACCGAGGTCTTCCGCTGACTGAACGCATTTCACCTTGCCCCCCCCCCCCCCCCCCCCC
>UFQX01000230.1:161634-181635 GCA_900497675.1 Arapaima gigas | reverse complement strand
CCCCCCCCCCCCCCCCCACTTTGTTTTCCTCCTGGTCCAAATGTGGGGAAATATTTTTAGGTTTTAATTTACCTGTTGAGATCACAGGACGCTTAATGAGATTGTAAAATCAAAGGAAGCCGGATACGGGGCTTCCGGACTGATTCGTTTGAGACGGGCAATAATGCCGGACGCGTGAACCGAGAAGACGCTATGAATAAAATCTAAATTTACTCCGTTTTATCCAGCCAGAAAACCTGAAGGATGCTGCAGGCGAACAAAGTGTTCCTCACCTTCCTGAGACCAGCAAGGCCTGGAAGTACCTGTCGGCTTCCCCCGCAAACACTGGTGTCACTTGTTGATTTCACTTTATTATCGTAATTCTATTATATCTACTCTCATGTATCCATTACGTGTGTATTATGTTACTCATTAAGCCTTTTATTATACAGTCCCTTTGCACCGCTTGTATCCTTTTCCTTGTGTATATAACCCTGAAGCACACGTTGAAGAAAGTTCCAGACAGAGAACACCTCTTTAGCTTCTGTGTGTGTGTGCGTGTGTGTGTCAGGGGTGTGTAACACCTGGTGAAATTCTAAAGGAGCAGTAATAAAGTGTGAACTTCAGTGTGCCTCGTCTTTGAGACTCCAAACATCCACTGAATTGTTGGAAGAAATTGCGGTTCCTGCAACACCAACGGGGGTCCTGTGCAGCCAACCTGAAAAGCTGATGCCTATTTGATAAATACTGCTTCTCTAGAGGATCTGGGTGGTCAAACTAGAGCAAGTAAAACTGCCAAAGAAATGGACTTTAAGTTCCCGACTTTTTTGCAAATCGTGTGTTGTTGCTGCACAAAAGCAATCCGCTCGGTACCTTCTGACTTCCGGTACCTTCTGACTTCTGGTACCTTCCAACTTCCAGGACTTTGTGGCCTCTGGCACTTACTAGCTTACAGTACCTTCTAGCTTCCAGGACCTTTGGATTTCCAGTACTTTGTGGCTTCAAGTACCTTCTGGTACTACCTACCTTGATATGTTATTATTATTATTATTATTATTATTATTAAGCACAAAATATTCTGGGCAGCAAAACTGTTTTTCTTGTATTGAAGTTTGTTAGTTCAAACCCCAGCTGTGTATGGAAACTTTTAAGTATTTTTTTTATTATTATTATTTTTGCTGTTGCTGTGGAGAACTGGGTTTGAAAAGTAGTGCCGAATTCCCAGCATGCCGAGTTCCCATCCAGGCGATTCCCGGGAAAGCGGAGTCGACCCTGAGCTGCGGTCGGCCTCCTCTGCGCCCCCGGTGCCTTAACAGATCGATTCCTTTCACGGCGGAACACGACTCGCGTCTGCACAGAGGCCCGGCGCAATGACGGATCCACGAGGGAAGACCCCAGAAGGATTCTGGGAAATATCGGACCTCCCAAAAACGACCCCCCTCCCCCCGTGAAACAGCCTACAGACTTCTGTATAGAGCGGCTGAATGATCGATGCTGCAGATAAAGACGAAGCACCATACGTTGATGTACAACCGGTTGCCGATTGACGTTTAAAAACAGAAAAGAAATAAGGAGTCGACCAAGAAATTAAAAAGAAAAAAACCCAAAATACAATAAGTGCAGGATCGGGCTCTTTTGATGTTTCCCTGCTACAATTTGTGTTGTGTCACAGTTGCCTTTCGGTAAAGAAAGGGAAAAAAATCGGTTTTATTTGTGCCGTTTTTGTTTCGTCGGAGTCAGAAGGAACCTGTAATAGGATGTTTATAAAAAGCAATATCAATCATAATTGTATCATCGAGTTCAGCCGTGTATCGGGGTTCCTCCCAGCTGATTGATCCAAGATGGAATATGCGGACAGGAAAGAGCAATTTCCTCCCTATAAATTGAAAATTCTGTCAAGCAGTTCGTCGCGATCCGCCATTAATCACAGGTAAATTCTCCCGAGTCGGAAAGGGAACCTGAGCGCGCCATTGCGGCAGCGTTCCTCCTCTCTCCGTCTCCGGTGTGACGAATGGCACGCGGCGAGAAGCATCCGGGAAGTTACGGCACACGTCAGCGGAGCAGAAGAAGCTGTTTAGTGGCGGATCGTGATGTCAGGGGTCACGGGGGTCACCTTTCTCGTTGTCAGGTTAGCTGGACCTGCATCCTGAAGGACGCGGCAGCGGTCGGCGGCTGAGGTTCAGGCAGCACCTCTCACTCGGACTGCAAATGCACACACAGGAGGGACTGAAATACACACCTCACCTCTTCGCTCGACAGATAGATAGACAGACGGATGTGTATGCATGTATGGTCTTCCTCTTGTGCAGCTGGGGTGTATGATGACAGGTATAAATATAGAACAGCACAAAAATAGAGGGCAAATCGATAAAAAGAAGTGCAGATGGTTCAGTACCAGTCAGACAGTAAGAGACCAGAACCACCTGGACAGGGTGAGGGACGCGCTGTAGAACCGAACGGCTTTTCTGACCCTGTACAACGAGAGGTTTGTACATTAAGCGCCTTAGAAATGATTTACCTCTTTGTTAACTGGACGATTTCTACCGTATCAGTTCTGGGTAAGGACCTTCCTCGTGGGTACTGCAGCAGGACCACGGATGTGAATTTGGGCGCCGGTTATCCTAGGTGTGCCATTTTAACCATCAGCGGCCCGGGGGCACCAAATAGCTTTTGTGTGGATATTATTTTAGCTTCCCTTGGCCTTTGCTGCCCAAAGCGACCCCTGCAGGCAGCTGGGGGTCTGCGGTGGACCTGGGCGGTTAACGCTCCGCTCAGAGGTTGTTATTTCATTCGCCCGGCTGCACGCATCATTGGGCAAAAGGAAAGGCGACATACTTCACCGAGGAACGGCTAACAGGCCGCAGATAAAGTGGAGGCAAAAAGGGGGTAAAATGCTTTTATTAAGAGCCAGAACTGAATCTACAGTGAAAGCTGCATTAGTTATGGAAACTAAAAACCACACTGTTACTTACAGTATTAAAATACAGCTACATTCCTGGAATTCAGCCTGAATCCCTGACAATATCGGACAACGTTCTAAAAAAACGCTGCAGTGACAGTTCGGCTGGAGAAAAAAAAAAAAAGTGGTGCATAAATGCATAAATAAAACCAGAACGCCTCGCTTCTTGAAGAGCTAAAATTTTAATGAATAAATAAATAAAAAGTTAGAATGATTCCTTGAGTTTTAAGAGGCGATGCCGTTTAAATTATTTATACGGAATATTTAATCAAAGGCGAGCGCCGAATGGCCGTCAGGACCGAGTCGAATATTCATTGGCGGGGTGCGAGTTACAAAAAAAACAAACAAAAAAAACATTTTCACAATCCACCTGTCAAGATATCGACGCGGTTGCGGAAACTTTCTTTGGTAACCCACAAAACGAACGGCTGAAATAAATCAAACCCACAGCGACGGCCCCCCACCGTCCCAGCCTCCCACTCACTCCCACAGCTCATATTGCGCTGCTCAACCGCGATCATAACTTCCCAAAATACAGCGGATAAGGCATCTGGCATTGATGGTTCGGGGAAAGTATAATTAAGTTAACGGGAAACCATTTCAATATCACAGCGGACCTGAAATGAACCTGTGCTGCGAACTGCCGGCGAGTTCTTGAAGGTGGGTATTAGGAACACCGGGCATCTGCCATGTGTTGCTTTAAGCTCATCTCCTAAATGAGTCCCTAATCACGGGGAAAAAAAAATCTGCTTAGCAAAGTGAACTCCGAGGGTATTCCTCTTCATTATTTCTCGGCTGTGTTGCCATACGGCCCGTAAACCTTGGCGCCGGTTCCCCAGAGGCTGCGGTAATGTGTTCAGATCCCCCTCGCCCGATGCTAATGGCCTCTTTTTCAAGGGAGTGTGTTCTTTGGCATTGAATCCTACCAAGAGAAAGTTTCAAAATCAATTTAAGACTGGGAGCCCAGAAATCGCTTCTCCCCCCCACACACCCCCCACACCCACCGGTGTGTCCTGCTGTAGTCATTTCTTGGAAAGGTGAGTTGGAGATTTGGTCAGATGTGTTTTTGGAGGGGATTGGAGGGGGGGTGGCTTTGCAGGGCGTTTAATCTACCTTGTCCTGCCTACACAGATCGCAAATGTATGCTGTGTACTTTCCCACAGCTGGAAAACAACAGGTGGCCACGGAGGAGGTGGTGGAGATCTGGAGCTGCAGCGCACATGCAGAACCGGGGACATGGGACATGGATGTGGGACCTGTTACGAGACCAATTCCTGCTTGGAAGGGCTGTCAAGGTGGAGTTGACACTAATTCATGCTTGGGCTTAGCCTAACTTGGGCTCAGCCTAAATCCATCACTAATACTAACCTTAAGCTCAACCAAAATATAAGCCTGCAGATACAATACGTGAACAAAAGCCTCACCCTACCCCCTAACCCTCTATCCCAAACCCTCTACCCCAAACCTTTACACCTGTATGAAGAACAGTGGGTCATTCAGATGACCTTGGGGCAGGGGATCTCGGGTGTGGTTTTATTGCCCCTTCAAATCCAGCAGAGGGTGTGCAGTTTGCAAAAACCGGAAAGTTCTCTTACCACCAAAAACCACGTGAAGATGAATAAGCTGAAATGAGATTAAGTTAATGGTCTTTATTATACACAGGTGCACAGCAGAGACACAATGCAGGTTCAGGTGTAACACTGTTAAACAGAGACACAGATCAAATATGGGGTCACGATAGGTACAAATAAGACAAGCGGAGAGGAGCAGCTGATCTCTGAGGTCGTGGTAGCAAAAGTTGGCAGCACACAAGAAGCCGTAGCTGATTCAGATCAGGTGTGGTGTGTGTGTGTGTGTGTGTGTGTGTGTGTGTCACTATCTGTCACCGCGTGTCACCGTGTGTCTGCGTGGCTCCGTCACTTCCAGCCGCGTGTTGTGAAACCCGTCATCGCGTCGGCAGGGTCACGCTTGTTGCCCCGGCGACCCCGAGCGCTCGGCAAAGAGCCGCCCCGGCTGGCGATCGGTTTCCCCGTCACAGCCGTCAATCCTTCTCGCTGCCTCTTTTTTCCTGTCACCTGCCCTGTTTCTCATTTTGCCACCTGTCACGCGGGGGCCCCACCGTCCCCTCCGCACACCCCGGCAAATAGAGCACATCCAGCAGTGCCTGTCACTCCTCAGATTTGTTCTGACTGGAAATAAAATCCGGCTGGAAACAAGTCGGGGCCGTTAGCGCTGTGACTCTGCACTTCGGTGGCCCTAAACCCGGTGCCACCGCCGCTGACATTTATTGCTGGATTAAACATGTTCTCTGTGGACGGAGCTGCTGCAGCTGCCAGGGCTGGAAAAGCAGGCCTGTTGAGGCCTCACAGGGGATCACGTTGCCGGAGTCTTAAGAAGACACGTATCCTCAGTTCCTTAAGAATAAACATTTTGTTGAACTACCTGTAACTTTCCTTGGACTGAGGTGTCAGATAAATCAATAATAATAATAATAATAATAATAATAATAATAATAAAAAGAAAAAGAAGAACAAGAAGAAGAAAAGAAGAACTTTTTCTTAGATAGAGAGATGCAGTTGCCTTCCGATTAAAGTTGAAGTGAATTATTTGTATTTTATTTGTATGTATTTGTATGTTATTTACCTCACAGGTTCCTCCAAAGTGATTTAAAAGGTTTCGTTTTGTTTTTGAAGACTAAGCTACTTTACACATTTTATACAGCAGGGTAACTTTCACCATGTCAATACACAGCCGGAAAGGGCTCGACAAGAGAAGAATTAGAAACCATTGAGCAAAGTAATGGCGACCATGCTACGCTAAAAAAGACCGTTATTATTATTATTATTATTATTATTATTATTATTATTATTATTATTATTATTATTATTTTAGTTTCTGCAGACCTGCTTCTGAATAAAACTTTCCGTTTTGACTGAACTCATTTGGGGAAACATATATTCTTGTTTCTCCTGAGGATATCTCTTTGTTTGTTGTTGTTGTTTTCGTGACCTGAATGCACTTCTGCGCAGGTTTCGGTACCGAGTGGCCCTTCCTCCTTCCTTTATTATTTCCTTGAAGAAAGCTGGGTGGGGTGGGGGGAGGGGGGCACTTCTTCATGAATACATGCAGTTTGTAGTATGCACAAGGCATAATTGTTTCAGTGAACATATTTCCCTCCTGGCCCTGGATATATTATGTATTCATTTCTGTATTCTGTATAGAAATTGTGTGTTTATTTGATGTGCGGCTGAATTGCAAAAAAGCACCAGAACCGCTCCGGGGAGCAGGAAGGCGCCGTGGTTTAACAGCCCAGTGCAGGAAAGGGCTTTCTGAACCCCTGGTGTCCCGCTTCTGCACCAGGGGACCTGGTCTTAGTTATGGCCCAGAATATGAGACCAGGAATTAGCATTATTGCTTTTTCACACACGATCCACAATTCCTGAACAAACGTCAGGATCCGTAACAGTTTCACAGTCACAGCGGTTGAGGAACGTTTACGACCCAAAGACTGGCGATTCAGCTCCTGCCCCTGTGGTCCTACTGACAGGCCTGTAAAGACCCGGAGTTTAGCATCAGTTGCTCCACTAACATATCCAGCTGTTTCGATGGGCAGCAGCTGTGAGCTGCATAAAAGTGTCAGTTAAGCAAGAAATAAAAATTAATTAGATGCGATAGATTTCCTTGCTTTTCTTATTCACCGCCAGGGTAGAGAGATGCCAATAAGCATCTAACACAAGAAGAAAGAAGTGCTCAAGGCTGTTTGATATTCAGCCAGAGGTGGACAAGATCCTCCACCACAGCATCAGACAAGGGAACCTCGCCGGGCTTTGAAGGTCTCCGGTGTGAGAGTTGTGGCGGAGCTGTGGCCCCTGTCCTCCAAACACCCTGGGGTTCAAGTGGGGAAAGGGCAACACGTGAGCAGGGTTGTAGACAGAGGCCGTTGCTTATAAATTCAAAGCAAAGGAGGCGTCTGTCCAGGGAGCAGCACAGCGACTCCTTGGGTTTCAAACAGGTGAGTTACAAACTTCACACAAGTTACCAATATTGTTTTCGGAGGAATCACTCAGCATGGAATGGTAGTCATACAAAGTATTTGTTTGTTTGTTTGTTTGTTTAATTTTTTATAGCTATACCTGGGACTTTTAAAAGATACCCGGGAAATAAACTGGTGGCGCAGTGCTTGAGGCCTCCTCTTTTCCCCCATAGCACCCAAGTCCGAACCCCGCTTGTGCACAGTACTTACGCATGATTTATAAAGCAAAAGACATTGCAATTGCCAGGAGAAAAGTGTCAGCTGAAGTTAATACAGGTAAATCAAGGTCTGTTTGTGCTTTTGTGCTTTTATTTGTCCTGATCTAAGGGCTGAAAACAAGTAACTCCAGGCATAAGAGTGTACAGAGGGCCTCCGTCCATGGAGCTGAGAGGCAAGATGCTGTCTGTGGTCCTGAAGGCAATTTACTGTCTGTGGTGCTGAAAGTGGTGGTGGTGGTGGGGTGCTGGAGGTGAGTTGCTGTCTGTGGTGCTCGATGCAGTTTGCTGTCTGTGGTTCTGGAGGTGAGTTGCTGTCTGTGGTGCTGAAAGTGGTGGTGGTGGTGGTGGTGGTGGTGATGGAGGGGTCCTTTGTGCAGGAGGTGAGTTGCTGTCTGTGGTGCTGAAAGTGGCGGCGGTGGTGAGGTGCTGGAGGGTTCCTTTGCGCTGGAGGCGAGTTGCCGTCCGTGGTGCTCGATGCAGTTTGCTGTCCGTGGCGCCGATCCTCCTTATTCCCACAGCGGATCTGAATGTGAAATCAGCCTCGGTGTACGACAGGAGGGCTGAGTGTACTACACCTACATCACAAACCATTACAGCAGCTGAGAGTCTGTCAGCACCAAAGCATCCTGTGGCACCGTCTGGTCGCCCCAGTCCTTCCTTTTTAACGGACGCCATCCTTCGCCGGCAGAGTCTTCTTTCTGAGCACTCTGAAACTTACAGTAGCACTACAATCAAAGTGAGAAAAAAGGAAGTGTTAATTTGTCAAAATCTCAAACAAAGATAAAGACAAATAATTCCGCTGTGCAAATATCTCCCAGGGATACATTAACCAAACAGTCGGGATACCCCTACTGTTTCTTGATTGTAATGGAATTGTTTTATTTCCTCTCGTTTCCTCTCTTCGGTTTTCTCATTTTCTTTTAGGTGCATTATTATTTTTTTTTTCTAAACTAATAATGCTCAGGATTAGCATAGCAGCGATAAAAAAAAAACAACAACTGCCTGTCAAAGCGCGCAATGATGTAGAGTGCAATTACATTAAATACAAGTGTATTGTGATTTACTGCAAAGCCCCGATACATTGTGCATTATTCTGACAACAGCAATGACAGTCGCAGAGCAGCCCAAACATCTATGAATTATTAATCTTTCATTCCGGCACAACTCTATTTTTCACACCCCTCGCGCACACGATTCCGTTCAGTTCGCTTTGTGAAAAAAGGGACTCCTAATTACATCGTGTAATCTCAAAAATATTCCGCAATCTGTTTTAGCCTTCCGGGAGCGCTGCGGCGCCCCTGGATCCGGCGATAATGATAGCCTGTCACGAGTGCAGCTGTCTGGAATAAATCCCCAGGATCCCCAACAAACAGGAATCCCCTTGACGTGCCGGATCCACTGCGACGCCCCCTTTTGGCGCTGACCCCTAAGAGGCTCGAGCAGCTAATGCCAAGATGATGGAAAGTATGTATTATTTATCTGACACCTTTATCCAATAAAGTCAATGAATGTTATTTGTACACTAAGTTAAATAGTGTGATTTCTCAACTCATCCGGCGGGATAATTCTTATTTTATCAAGTGTACCGCGGCGGGAGCAGGTATTTGAACCCACAGCTTTCAAGTGGATCATCTCAGCTGTAAGCGCTACCCTTCCTGGCCCACGTAAACCTGGGCCCGTCATAGGCGGCGGCCAGACGGCGTTCGCCGCATAAATTAATCAGGTAGAAATAATGAGCAGTTTGCAGGTTTCTACTTTTTTTTTTTTTTTTAAACGCCGATTCGGCCGAAAAGAGAATCAAACATAATTACCGAAGTCGGACCAAATTGGCTTCCCTGGACACCTTTAACATCCTGCTTTTTAACTCGGTATTATAGACAGCATAATGGAGGACCCACTTCTGCTCAGGTACGTAGGCAATTACGGCAGCGATACTGATATTAATACGGCTTTTGAGCAATTCGACATCGCGCACTCCATTATTTTATTAGTCACAAGAGCAGGGTTTTTTTTTTTTCTGCTGCTCCTTCAACGCGTAGATTTTGAAAAACAGAACTTTTTTTTTTTTTTCATATTCCATCAGCCAAGTTTTGCCAGGCACCTCGAAGTGCATTGGATTCCTTGCACTTGCTCCTTTCGGTTCCGCTGTTTGTGCTCCGTCTGGGTATATCGAAATGATCGTAAATCGTTCCATCAGCATATAATCCTTTTACATGTTAAGTATGGTAAACTTTAATTAAAACTCTTTCTTTAGCCTCACAACTTTTGTACACCGTAGCTAATATCACATTTTCACCTGTTTTGAGGGGTGCCGGACAAAACTAAAAGAAATGTGTAATTGAGTGTTTTTTTTTTTTTTTTTTAATGGAATTTTAAATTAGGATTTTAAAACGGACGCTGAGGACGGACGTCGCCGGCGCGTCCCGTCTCCGGGCCGGGGCCTCGAGCGCCGTTGTTGATTGGAACCGCGGCACGTGCGTATAATGCAACCCTTCCCCATTTCCCAGCCAGGCCCATCCATCTCCTGGAAGGCCTCATTGTCTTCTCATTACTTCTTAATTCCAAAATGTGAAATATCTAATATGCGGTGATGAATTATAATATGGCTTTGTCAGATTCAATTTAGGCGACCATATTTACTCAATGCTACCAACAACGAGCTTCGTTTGGAGAATTTTGTTAATGAAATATAGTTTGAAGTGAAAAATGGGGCTACAAGTCAGCGTGTGCTAATCTCATTTCAACTTTAGTTATTATGCTGCACTTATAAAGAAGGCGGCGCGAAAGCTGCGTGAACTCGGCTTACGGGCGACGACGATGTGTGGAATAATAGAGTCCCGGCGCAGCATATTTATTGACGTGTCAGTGAGCAGCGTGAGAAGCCAACGTGGGAAATTCAAAGTAGTTTTAATAACCGTACGATTGTTAATCGCCGCTTAAATGAGTTGCTTAATTTAAAAATGCCATTTGTTATAGCTGTTTGTGTCCACCAGACAGGTTCTGGCAAACTGCGGGTTGGACTCGCCCCTCTGCCAAGCCCGGGATGTGTCCTTGTGCGGAGTCCGCGTGTCCCGTTCCAGGACGCCGCTTGTCGATTCTCCATCCAAGGGCATTTTTGATCCTTTCCATCGTGTGTGTGTGATTTATGGCCCGCGGGGGGCCTCGCTCATTCCTCAGAGCTGTTTCCGACTCGGCTCGCTCTCGCGGTCCGTGGTTTGTCAGCTCGTCTTTGCGCCGTTTCGAACGGGAAAACAAATGTCCCTCGCTTTCCCGTCAGAACGGGGCGGTTCTCCCACACGGCGAAGCCAGACTTTGCGTTTTCCCCGTTGGCAGAGCAACCGCGGCACACCCGCGATCGCTTTAAGGCCCGGTCGCGCTTACACGTGAGCTCTTGACCATAAGGCCGACACGTTATAAGCGTTCCTTGGAAATGACGTCACCCGATGGCAGCGGACGTTCTCATCCCACTTGCAGACACATCTCTTCGGTCGAGCCAAACGCTTTAAATTGCCTTTCCATCGTATTTCATTTAAAATTACGTCCAACTTTCTTCACACATAACCCCCGTAAATGTTTCATAAGGCAAACACGGTCACTTTATATGGCCTGCGATAAAACGTTACGGCTTGCTTTATGTCGCATACTAATCCACGCTTAAATGGTCAATTATATATCCCAGCGAACCGTCGCCCTGTCGTTTTAACGTTCTGGCTTTCGTGATGGACCCATAAGCCTGCCATATGTCACTCATAATCGCTGACTTAGAGGTCAAGTTCTGGAAGTTGCTCCAAATGTCTCCTACTTTCATTGTCCTTGCCTGTCCTTCCTACCACGTTGCACTTTAACATTTTAACAGGCAGTTCGGTGGTTCCACGAAACGTTCGGCTGGAGACTTTCACTTCCTCGTACGAGTCATCCTGCTAGTTAACATCCATAACCCAGTAACTGGAAGGTGTTTGTTGGACGTTTTATTGAGGTTTATTGGTTCCGCTGCGGTGGAGAAGTTTCAGCAAACCCGCATCGTGTGATCGTCAAGCGGAGTCCAGTCCGTAACCCCCCAGAGGTCATCATTACCGTTGCCTTAAACCGCTAGAGAAACTGAGGAGAGAAACGTGTTTCCCGGGTGAGCTGCTAAGGTGGGGATTAGTTTAGTGGTTGTTCTCAAGTGGAGAAAAATCCATGTAGAAGAAGTGAGATGTGAGAAATCCCGTCTTATCCGAAAACCCTTTCTCTAAGCTTCATACTTTGATGTGTGTAACTTGCTTGGTGGTGATTTCATGAAGGTGCCTGTTTGGTCACTTTTGAAGCATCTCACCTTGATGGCTGTGATCACTTTTGATTTTCACTTGAAGTACATGACAGCAAAAGAGCAACGTGGGTGAGGGAGCCTGAGAAATACCTGCTCGAAAGAGCACTGCACCACCTGCCCTCGCCCAGGTGAGAAACGGCTGAGTGGGTGGAGCCTAAAAATCACCCGTCAACAAAGAAAACTGCGGCTCTTTTGCGTACGTCTACTGAACAGGTGCAGCTGATGGACTCATTCTCTTTTATTCACTTAACTGACACTGTTCTCCAACGCAGCTGATCATTTCAAGCTGCATACCGCGGTTTACCCATTTTTACTGCACCAACAGCAACACGGGGCCACAGAAGCTTAGCGACAAGATCGGCAACAGGCAGAAACAATATCTATCACGACACATCCATAAGTGATGAAGCACAACAGTTATAAAGAACAGCACATAGGTCCTGTGAGTGAAACAGATTAAATTTTAACTTTATCCAACAAAGGAGAGTTTATTGTTTTTGTTCATCCATACAGAGGAAAGTTGGAATAAAGGCCTCCACAGCTGAATGGCTCTTTACACTTTCCTTTCAGTGCAACATTTAACCAAATGTAAGTATTCCTACCTATAATTATAATGGAATTACGGATCGTACATCTAACTGAACGCTCCGTGTAGTACTACTGTAAAATCATGGTAACTCCAGCCACAAAATCAGTAATTTTGTCAGGGAGGAATGGAACTAAAAGTGACCCAGCGAGGCGGAAAACAGAAAAATAAGATAGACAGATAGATAGACGGACAGACAGATGGGAGGATGGACAGACAGACAAGCAGACGGACGGCCAGATAGCTAGATAGATAGACAAAAATCACCGGTTAAGGATTACCGCGGATTTTCCTCTGTTTACTGAACGACTTTGGCAGGGAGACACATTTTCATCGATTTATTTAACTGACACCCCTCTCCAAAGCAATTCACAGGGTAAATTTTACTGCATCACTTCAGGGTAAATACCCTGATCGAGGGTGGGATTTGGACCTGGGACTTTTGACCGCAAGCCGTAACCAACACCCTTCTGCAAGCTGCTGATCTACTTACCAACCGCCACAGCAGAGCAGCACCTCATCCTCCAATAAAGAGGCAGATCCGAGTGGGTGTGGCAGGCCGAGGCGGGCGGGGCCTGACGGAGCACCTCCCCCTTCCCGGATGAGGTTGTACACAACGCAGCGTCGACAGGAGCGACAAAGGGCCTGTTTAGTCCCGCTTTTGCCGAAACGCATCGAATTGCTTTTTAATGAGATGCCAGAATCTCGACCTCGGATTAGAAATGAAGAGCTTTAAAGTGTCAGAGAAGCGTTAGATATAATATCCCGCGTGACGGTTTAAAACCTACACATTTGCAATGATTAATATTTGTTTGTAGGTTTAATGGCTGAATGGCTTCTTTTCTCCGCTTCTCGACGTGTCCTTGAGTGCGAGGAAGACATGAGGATCATTAACGGCTGCCGTGCCGGTTTGCCGAGACGCTTCACAATGAGCTGGAGGGCACGCCACACACCCGTCGCTCCCCGCATCCTTTCATGTCATCAGATATGTTTACATTCAGGCTTTCCCGCTCATTTCCATATGGCTGCTTTTTAAATAGTTCTTCATAATCGTGTCACATCTAACTTAACGTCATTTTTCAAGCGCTCTGAAGAAAGGTCCTTTCTTGCGCTTTCCCTCTCTTTTTTGTTCTTTTTTTCTGGCTGAGATAAATGTGTAATATTTCCTTCCAGGGTAATTTAAGTCATAGCTTCTGCTTGGTTGTCTTAGGCTACAGCAATAACAAGAGACGGCGGCGCGAGAGGATGAGGGTGTTCTTCTGTAATTGTTGTGGATTATTAGCTCTCTGAAGACCTGCCATTAGTCACTAGATGCTCTGTTGTGTTTTATGAAGACATTCATAATGCTTCCAGTAAAATTACTGAGGGTTTAAAACCTAAATTAGTGACAGTCTGAGGAGCGCTGCCAGTTTCGGGCTGTCGGGTGTTACGGCGTGTTTGGGTTTGAGATGTAAAGTCCGTTGTTTTTGATAGCTGAACCGCCGGTAGGGATTGGAAATCTGTGTCAATCTGCTCACACACACACTTCCTATTGAGGAGCATCCTTTAGGTTGCTGCAGGACCTCAAAGGAAGCCTACAGGGAAATTCCTCTGGGTCCACGTTCGAACCGACAACCTTGGAGCCGACAGTAAACAGGTCTCAAAATCGCCTCTTTTTCTGGGGCTTTTTTTTTTTAGACCAAGGAGACAGATCTCCCAGATGGGTGAGTCCAACAAACCGCTGCAAATTGTGCTGCAGTCATGACTTCTGAAATTAGCCACAAGGTTTTACTGTCATCGCACAGAGGGGTCAGGCAGCCCAAAGGCGAACCACACGTGCCCGTCTGGACCCAGCGCGCAAAAAAACCCAGTTAACACACGTACTAAGACATTTTGTCCCTAGGCCACAGACCCTTCCAAGAACCTGATGAAAGCTAAGGATGTCTCCTGCAAAAATGCACACAAATAAATTCCGAGAAAACGCTGCGCTCGATTTACTGCGCTGGCTGAAACTTTATTACTGCCACATAAATAGAATGTGCATAGTAATAGTTTATTTAAGCTGTCATTTCGCCAAAGCAAGTCTGCACTTTGCACACCCCCCGCAGCCCGTGGATGGACCCCCAGAGGGCCCACTGACCCCTGATTAAAAACCCCATCTAAACACTTTAGAAAAAAGGTTTAATGTTTTACTGTTTATTACAACAGCGTTTGCTGACGTATCGACGCGTCTGTATTGAAGGCGTCTGTGGCGACGTAGCATTTTTTTTCACGTATTTTCCGTCAAGACAGTTTGCGGGCAGTACAGTTGGTCGAACTAGCGGGGGATGGATCGGCTATCTTCATATTTTGGAACGAACGGCTACATACAGAGGACCGCGGTAAAGCGTGTGAAATTCCACCCCTCGCTCAGAGACCGTGTCTCCCGATCGGGGGAAATGTAAGGCAGCGATGACAGTTGTTTTGCTCCGGTGGGGTATCGCCGGCAACGACGACGATGGGAATACATTTAAATACCTGTGGCGAATTACACGAGACTCGTACCGACGGAACCGGCGGAGACCCACTGGTTTGCCGCGTCCGATATGAAATAAAAAGTCAGAGGTTAAGCTTTTGCCCGGCTTACGAAAACTCATTTCTCTTATCTTGCCGGTCATGAACCGTGAGCAATAACATTATCAAGGGCCTGTTGTTACAGGGGCCAGGAGTATTACAGAAATACCCAAGGAATCTCACAAGTGTATATCCAGGCGGCATTACCATCGGCGCTCTAATCTCGCCATTGTACTTGTCGTTATCAGACCCTTTGTGCCGTGAAAGGAACAAAGAACAGAATCTCCTGATCCATAAATCATAACTTGAGACGGAGGCGCCCGCCTCCCGACTTTAAAGCTTAAGCGCGCGGTTCGAGGCGGGAAAGCGCTCGCCCTCAGCGGCGCTCCAGCCGCTAATTGAAATCCAGACAGGGGCCCTCGCCGCTTCTCAGAGAGACCCCAAAAATCTGGCACTTTCAATTAGGGCAAAAACAATTATCTGCATTATAACGTTTAGATGCGGCAGTCGGAATTTTTAACGTCAGTTTTTTTTTTTTTTTTTTTGTAATTTTAAGGTGCCGGAGTATGACGTTTGTTAGTTTTATTCGTGTTTCTGGAGTTTTCTTCCAAGAGGACTATAAACAAGTCGCGCTTGTAAAACGTTTAGAAATGTGACTCCTTCCTCGGTCTCGAGCTTCAAAAAAGCCGCCGCGGACTTCCTGTTGCCACCGCGAAATGTCACGTCTTATATTATTCATACGTTTACACCTTCCTGTGTGTTTTTTCTGTTCACGTTTCAGTTATTTAACCCAGAAGGGAAGGAAAACTAAAGTTCGCGTTCAGTTTGATCTGTTAGTCTAATCCTTTGAAGACTGAGATAAATCTGCACCTGGAAACCAGGAACCCCAGCGAAAGAGATGGAAAAAATTCAGTTTTATTTACAACTGATCAAGGGAAAAAGTGGGTTTTCTATATGGACGTAATAATGTAGTAAAACATAAGGGGCGACCGTTGTGAATTTTATAAGCGGTTTTTGAAAATGAACGGACGTAATCGGCCAAGACCTCTCCAGCCTTGAAATGGTGCTGTGAAGTTAACAACCCAAAGAGAAACGCCTCTGATTTCCCAGCGATAGAAGCTGCAGAGTCAGCACATATAGCAGACAGGGTGTGAATTCTCACTTTTAACCTCCCGGTTGAGTGATGTCATGAAGGACTCTACACCCTGCCAGCAATGAGGCCTTCGTAGATGTTCATGCAGTAATGAGCTGGGTGTGTGAACTGGAGTGTGGGTTTCATGACCATCTATCAACCAAAGTGTCCCAGGTGGCCTGATCTCAGTGCAGGGTTAGTCTGGCATCCATGCTTATAATTTCTTTTCTAAACTTTAAGCCATCTATCCATCTATCAAGCCATCTCTCCTTCCAACCCTAAATTCTATCCTCCATCCAACTGACCCTTCATCCATTCGTGCATGTCTTTTTAACCATCATTCCACCCTTCGTCCAAACAGACCCTCCATCCTTCCGTCTGTCTTTCCAACCCTCTATTCAGAACTCCATCCAACTATACCCTCCAACCATCCGTCCATCCGTCCGTCCATCCATCCGTCCGTCCGTCCATCCGTCCATCCGTCCGTTTCCATTTTCAGAAAACTCCATTCAACATTGTTTGACTATAAAAAGGAAGCAACAAGAGTAAGAAACGTTTGGATTGATTATTCCTCTTCAAGTGTAGTTTCCTGTTGGATGTTCCTCCATTTCTTTATTACTTATTTTCCGTGGAAAGTTACACAGAATGTAACATCTGCCCCGATGATTCATTAATGCTGCTTCATTAGCAAATGGAACAAAAGCTAGGAACTTCTGCTCACGACTCTCTGGAAATCAGCGGTTTAGAACCCGAGCCGGTGTGTCAGCTTCAAAAAGCAGCAAACTGCACTGAAGAGACACACTTTTGAAAGCCTGCTGTTTAAAATAAATAAAATAAGATAAAAACTCTCTCATAAATACCTGCATAGCTGGCTTGCGCTTTGAGGATCCGAACATCAGCTCCCTCCTCCTCCTCCTCCTCCTCCTCCTCCTCCTCCTTTGAGAAGCACTCTTGGCGGATGAACTCAAATACATCTCCGTTGTCCCCTGACATTTTTAGTAAATTCCCATGGAAACCACAGAAGCATCTCTCTCCTCTTCTAAAACTAGAACGTTTGACCTTGACACACCTAAAACGTTCTTAACCACTGCCGATAAACAACTTGTGTGATCATGAAACTGAATCCCACTTATTTATAACGTCAGTCACTAAGAACCTGCACTTTTGGTCGGTGCTTCACCACACACTATTATGTGTATTAAGGGGCTATTTTAAGCACCCCCCTGCCCCTAAACGGTCCTCGGATTCCCACAACTTGTTCTGAGCAATTTTGGAAGCTTCTCCGGCTCGCAGAAAGAGACTCGGCGGCACGGACACGCATTGGTGCCTGCCGTGCGATTGGAGGCCACGTTCAAACCTGCTTGCGGCTCTTAATTGGTCGTTGAGCGAGGCGATCCGAGACATTCGGGGAAGGCCTTCCACCGCCGCTCAGTGGGGGAGACGGAGGAACACGTCTACGGTTCAGTGGCGTCGACGCTCGACGTCCACGGAGCTTGGCTAAGTCACTTGCGATGAGGAGGGGGGGGGGGGCCCGTGTGGGAGGATCCTCTCGGCTCAGGGGAGCTCACTACATGCCGTTTCACGGCGCCATGAGCTGTGCACACAGGCGGGCCCCATTAGCATTCTCCTCGGGAAATGAAGCGCTGTGGCGCTCTCCCAAAGCCCACAGCCGCTCCTCTGGCGAGTTTTTACACCCGGGCTCAGCCTGAACGAAGCTTCTCGCGCAAGTGAGCCGCGAGCAAGACGCTGGCTACCGCCACGCCGTCCCTTGGTTTTGGCGGCTTCAAACACGTGTGACACGCAAGGTAAATTAAAAAGGCAAATAAGCTGTTCCGGAAGAAAGCCTTAGTGGAGCAGCGGGAGGAAAGAAAACGGAGAAAGTAGAACCTCACATTTCACACGAAAATGTCTAAATATTGCCCCTGAAGGTTTTCGGTTTTTTTTTTTTTCTTCCTGAAGTCTGTTGGCAGTTAAGATATTTCAACAAAAAATGGTGGCGCACCGGTCTGTTTTTCTGGCTCTGTAAATCTGTTTTCTGGGCTGCTTAAAGGTTTTGGCACGTACCAGCAGCAGCAGGGTGTAGGTCATAAGGAAATGATCCCATAATGCAGGTTTTGAAATATGGCTCCAGACGGGGTTTTCCTTTTGGGTACGAATAACTGCACGCCTAGGTAAGACTGCACAAGGTCTGCTGAAAAAAAAATCACATTTCAGACATTTTTTCCCACCACCGCATTACTTACCTGTGAGGATTGCCCCTTATTTTCTCAAAACAGAAAACCTGTTCATCAAATTCTGCACGTATCGAAGTGCTGGAAAGAACCGATTTCGGGAAGTATTGGACCAAACCCCTGGCCACGCCCAGCTATCACTCAGGCTCATACGCATATAACGACGCCCTGGTACTGCCGCCACACGGGCGCGATTTTGTAAACCCACCGCCCGCCACCTCTACCTCGATCACTCGAACACCCTCGCTCAGACCCCGAGCCCCACCGGACACACCGGCTACCCATCCAAACACTGCCGAAATAGCACCTTTGTAGCTTTTGCAAGTAGGACTCGAGCGGAAGTTCTGCCACAAGATCCGTTTCTCGAGATTCCGTTAATCTCGCCGCTTCTTGGGCGGATATCCCACCTGCTGCCCCCCAAAACAACATCTTGTTTCGGGAAAAACCCGCTGTGTGCTTTATGCAGTAAATAAGCACTAATTGTCTCAGAGCGACGCAGACAGGTGATGATGTATAACGCGTCGCCTCATCGCGCACAACTTCAAACGTCGCGCCGGTTTTTCCCTCCGAAAAATTTCCATTGTAGCGCACTTGTTATCCTCTGGCAATTATGAATTCTTTCAACAGCATGCCTTTGCATAAATAACTGCTAATTGAATATAAATGGGATGCGATGGTATTTGATTATCTGTTTTTCATTTTGCGGAAAGATTATGCAAATGAGCCGCATTTGCATATCTCCATATGGGAAATGAAATGAAACGTCTGACTAGATTATTTTTCGAACATTACAAGGCAAACTTCTTTAATCTTCTGAATTTGGGATTAGTTTCACATTTTGGTGCGATGCTCCAATTTTGCCAGTAAAGGGAGGTCATTTAGACAGAAAGAGCTTTTGTTTGCTTCAGTAGGTGTAGACAAAAGACCTAATAGAGTTTAAACCCTCTTTGTTATTTTTTTTTAAAGCTCGACTAAATCCTGGTATTTGTCAGAACCGCTCATTGTTGCCGGCCTGAAATGCTCCGAGACGGAGAGTCTTGGATGATGAAGAGTTCACTCCTCCGCAGTCGGTCTCAGGCAAAGGAGGTAAAGCAGGAAAGGATGAGAATGGAAGCAAAAGGGAGAATTAGAGCCCTGGCCGGGAGACGGAATGTCCCCCATGGGCGTCGTACCGCACGGCCGCCTCGGCCCAGCATCGCTCCAGGTCCCCTGTACTGATGGATATATCGTGCGATGCGGTCGAACCGCACGCAGCCGCATTATATTTTCACACGTACGATGAATTCGTCCATTAATCACCGTTTTAACATGGTATTGCCATTATTTTGAATTATGATCTATTTCACGGTAGCAGGTGGCGTGGCGGCTGCCACCGTCGTATTTCAGTCTAAAGACCTGGGTTTGAATCCCGGCTCCTGCTGTAGCGCCCTTGATCGAGGCTCTCGCGCTGATTCCACACGACGGAAAAAAATACTCCTGTATAAATGCGTAAATCACAGTAAGTCACCTTGGAGAAGTGCGTCAGTTAAACGGATAAATCTTTTTGTTCGTTCTCCATTTTACCTTCCCCTGTTTTGAAAAGCTTAACTAAATGAGGTTTGCGACACAATCGGATACGGATGGAGGAGGCATGCGCAATATGTAATGTATAGTATATAATGTGTTATACATTACATATATATAATTTTAATTTGTTTTTGGTAAATTGGTACCCTTTTGTTTTGTCATGTTCACAAGCAGGAAAAAATACATCTAAATAGTACAAAAAAAATGCACCGAATCAGAGCTGTGATGCGTCCGACGTTTTACTGCGGTAACAGGATCGGGTACCACGGAGCTGTTCCCCGCCTTCGATTGGATCCTAAGTGAGGAAGGTCTCCCGCTTGATTCTTTAGCCCAGCTGCTGTTACCCGCTTTGCCGCTGATCACATGGAATGAGCAGTTGTATCTGAGTAAGACCGAACTATGAAAAATTGATTCTGATGTGCAGCGAAAGGGGGGGGGGGGGGGGTGTTTTTAAAA
>UFQX01000230.1:144115-161587 GCA_900497675.1 Arapaima gigas | reverse complement strand
GGGAGGGGGGGGGGGGGGGGGGGTGTTCTATAAGCACAAAATAAAGCTTAGCTGAAGGCAACTGCCCTAAAATAAAACTATTAAAAAAACAATCTCAAACCCTGCTGCAAAGTCTCCGTGGTGGGCAGGAATGCAATTTAGCTCTCAGGCTCTTTGAACATCACTTCTCCAGATATGCATCAGGACTGATATATAAGACAACACATTGTGCTGTGGCAGAAAGACAAAGTTGAATCAAAATGATTGCAAAAGAGATTCAATAAAAAGGGCTCCTCGGAGCAGTAAGTACATGCTAGTTATTTTTCTAGGTCTCCGAGCTGAAGGTCCAATTAGCTGCTTGCCGCGGCTGGAGAGACGCTCTTTTTCACCAAGTCTGCCCCTTCTTTAATAGATCATAAATCTGGGAGCATTTCATCAATTGCTGTAAATTTCTCACTAATAAAACTAATAAATGATCTGTCCTCATACTGAATCAGCTATGAAGGGCACGCTTCTACATCATTACGTATTTGCAAGTCTAATGCTTCAAGCCACAGGAACTGACCCATAACTTAGATCCTAACGCCGCACTGGCTCCTTGTCTCGCAAGTGGTCGAGTCGTAACATTTCAAACAATATACTCCAGTTTTTATTTACTTTTAATTGCGTTTCCGCACTTTGTTTTGTGTCAAATCTGTCGGCAACCGAATGTAATCTCTTTGCCCTCCAGGCAGGTAGATGGCGGTAAAGTGCAGCCGAAACAAAAGGGATAATCGACGTTTCCACGACGCTTTGGGGTTTTTCCGAGCGTCTGAATAAGAACCTGTGGGAACTAATTTCAACTCTGTGCCATTTACATTCGTTTTAACGCAGCTGGAGCCGAGTAATATTTTAAGGAAAAACTCATTAAAACATATTTATTTTTTATAGCTACATCCAGAACTTAATTGGCGAATGAACCAAAAGTTGCCAGCATTTTATTAATTGCGACTTAGTGGTAAAAATGACTTACAGAGTTACAGACAAAACAAATTATAGTTGCGTTTGGAAGCTCGTGAGCCAGTGGGTTTATTTACCATGTAAATAGATGGATTTGTCCAGTTTGTCTATGTTATCAGACGCCTGTGGTGGTTTTCTTTCACAGTCTCCCAAAAATGGATTTATGCCATTACAAATGGCCACGTGTTAAAAAATAATATCTGTTCACACATTCAGGCCGGTGCAAACCACGGGATGCAGACGGCCGGAAATTTGGGCCTCGGTTCAGATAGGTTCCAGTTTTCTCAGGTGCTTCTTCTTGAATTTTAAAGAGCCACCTTTGACAGGCACCCCGCATCTATCATTTTCATCTGCCACTACCCAACACCGGATCCCTCACGTTCAGTCGTCCTTCCGTAGGGAAAAGGGGCGACCTCTCGGTGTTATATTACTGTCAGAGGCGGGTTTGAATCTCTCAAAGGCGGCTGACACTCATCAGCACACAGGAATGATGGGATGAGGCTTCCAGCTATGGAGAAGCTCCTCCATCTCATCTCCACACATATAATCTGCAAATACCCACTTTTTTTTAATCTGACAAATTTCCATCTCATCCATTCTTTCGGCATATTTCTTCGGGCGTGGCTGGGGTCTGTTGATCCCACCTGCATGTACGATACGCGATTTAACGGGTTCTTACCTGTGCTTTCCGTTTGCCGGCCCCTATTCCATCATTTATTTAAAGCACGTGATGTCAAAGCTAAATCGATTCGACATTTGTCCTGGTTCCAGCATCGAAACCGACTGGCGGGGGTAATATAATCTGCAGGGGAAGCTAAAGTTCTTCCTCCGCTTCCCTCGGAGATGCCGGTTGGGTCTGCAGGCCTCATTGCTGCGTTAAACGCTGCCGAATCCCTGCATCATTCCATTAATAAGAACATCAGCTGACATTAAAGGGATGCAAACCGCAGCTCAAAAGAACGTCGTATGAGTCCGTCCTAAAATTCCGACAGAATAATTCAGCGAGTTTAAATGCAAGAGCACTTCAGTTAAAGAGTAATTTGCACATTTTCATACGTTTCATCCTGCTAAATATTCGATCGATATCAAAAATCAGCCTTTTCCTCCAGGAGGACCATCGTAAGGATTTATGCCCAGACTGAGTTCGGTCTGAAGGGCAGCAGGTGGCGTAGTTGTTCGAGCTGTAATTGAAAGACTCGGTTTTAAATCCCACCTCCCACTGTAAGTACCGCGTTTGAGGTACTTATCCTGAATTGATGGAGTAAAAATTACCCGGCTGCAAACACGGGTAAATCAGTGTAAGTAGCTGAGTGTACAAACCTCACACTCTGTTTCACGGTTTGCAGCCTTTTAAGTCGACATCTGGAATAGACGTAATAATATATGTACGTTAAATTGTACATTTTACCTTTTTAGTAGAATCCACCCTGTGATGTGTGTAGTACAGATAAAAGATGTACAGATTTGTCACACTGTGGTCCAGATGTTGGACTCCTCTGGTCTGGTGACCAGGCAAAGAGGTCAAAGGTCACTCTTGCTTCATTATATTGCCTATTTTCCAACCAGCAAAATAGATTTAAATCAGCTCTTAGCAGTAAAGTGCTATATTCTATAGCAGGTTTAGTTTTTACTGCTTTATTGCTGAGTTCAAAGATTATTAGCGTCAGGTGCACATTTCGCACACCGTCGTGTTGGCCTTAATCTGAAAATACATCCTGTCATTCATCGGCGATAAAGAACCCCTCTGAATCACAGAGGGACAAATGCCCAGCAGATTTTTGCAAGACAACGTTTGGCCGCGTGTAGCCGCGTAGGATAAAAGGCCCGGCTGGACGAATGAGCACGGACGGAGCTGCGTACTTTGAGTTGCAAAGTCCTTTGAATTTTGGGGGGAAATGGCGCACGTGGCAGAGGCCAGGCGCTCACTAAATGCAAAATGTGAGCCTTTCAAATTGTCACGGGCCGTTTGATCTCCGGCTGTTTGCGCCTCTTCCCCCCATAGTTCCCTTCCAGTAATTATTTACGCTGACCCAAATCGTGTTGCTATTCTTACCTGTTAAACATATCCTTTTATCGCGGATTGATGTTCCCCACTTTGATACGCGTTCGCCGTCGCGCTCGCCTTCCGTCGGGGCTGATGAAAGCGGCGCCGCCCCACTGGGCCTGTTCAGGTGACCACCGGAGGGTGTGCCACTTTCGACGCCACTCGATGGCCACCTTTCCTCCCTCGGCGGCCGCCTGGCGATCGGGAGCCGATTCCCACCCTCCTCCATCCTCTCGAGCGCGGTTAACCTCGCTGATGCGAGCTGCCAGCAGCTTTGACTTTCAAGAGGACTTTGTCGAGTATTTTTTCCCTCTTTGTATGAAACGGAAAGGGCAGCGGCCCCTCAAATTAATAGACTGTTTAATCTGCTTTGGATTTGTAAGTCCTCCTTTGCGCCAACCGCTCTCCCCACCAGGCCCGCGCTTCACGCTGACTAAACGGTGGATGAAGAAAGACGATTATATCGCTTGTCAGGTGTCACGCAGAGAGGATGGGAACATTTTTTGCTGGAAAATGGTCAATAGGTTCTTATTAGGCAGCTCTGCTTGGAGGCCGCCGATCCGCGCTCACGTTTGCCTAACAAATAAAAGCTTTTGTGCGGTTCCATCTCGCCGCGGCACCAGCTGCCTGGTTTATGCTTTTCTCCCGCCTGCAATTTGTTGCCGAGGATCCCCAGCAGGTACTCGGGAGTGAATTAATGGGGTTTAATGCCTGGCGCTGCATCGGGGGACAAACGGAACGCAGCGCCACACCCACATATCGAAGTTCATTACTGCACAGCATGGAGGCAGCGCTGCTGCAGGTCTGTAGGTGGTGGGGGGGCTGCAGAGAAATCGGTGGGGAGGAGCAGAGGTTGGGCCCCCGGGACCGGCGATCAGAAGGATGCAGATTCAAGGCGTGGAAGAGCCACCGGTGCCACTTGCAGAGGACAGCTTAGCGAGCAGCATGGTGGAGGAGCACGGGAGGAAAGCGGGGCGCATGGGGAACGTCACTCCGGGGCTCCCAACAACTTTGGAAACCCCACAGTGGAAACCATCAGAACCTCACATGGGTAGGTGTCCAGGGAGGTTTTAAACCCACACCCCTGGAGCCATGGGGAAACACAACTACCCACAGAGCAGCGTCAATACACTGAACTAAATGAGATAATTTATTAAAATTACTATTACTAGTAATTTGGACATATATTCAATATGTAAAACAGATGTAGACGTACACTCATGGCCACTTTTTTAGGAAAACCTGCGCATTCACGCAGTTATGTAATCTGTCAATCACGTGGCAGCAGCGCAGTGCGTGACATCACACAGACACGGGTCGTGAGCTTCAGTGGATGTTCACACGAATCTTCAGAGTGAAGGAAAATGCGATCTAAGTGATCGCGGTGTGCTTGTTGGTGCCAGGCAGGGTGGTTTGAGTGTTTCGGAAACTGCAGCTCTCCTGGGATTTTCACGTACAATAGCCTCCCAAGTAGACTGAGAACGGTGCGAAAAACAGTGTACATCCAGTGAGTGGCAGTTCTGTGGGTGGAAACACTTTGTTGGTGAGAGAGGTTAGAGGAGAACGGTCAGACTGGTTCGAGCTGACAGGAAAGCTGCAGTAACTCAACTAACCACAATTTACAACAGCGGTGGGCAGAAAAGCGTCTCTGAATGTGCAACACATCAAACTTTGAATCGGATGGGCTACAGCAGCAGACAACCACATCACGTTCCACTCCTGTCAGCCAAGAACAGCAAGCTGAGGCTACGGTGGGCACAGGATCACTGAAACTGGACGAGTGAAGATATTGAAAAATGTCACCTGGTCTGATGAATGTCAGTTTCTGCTGCAACACACTGATGGAGGGTCAGAATTCGGTGTCAACGGAATGAAGCCATGAACCCAAACTACCGTGTGTCACCAGTTCAGGTTGGTGGTGGTGGTGTAATGGTGTGGGGAATGCTTTCTTGTCACACAGTGGGCCTCCAAATATTTTTTATATTGTTGCTCACCATGTGCTTCCTTTTACAGCCACAATTTTCTTTCCATGTTCTTCAATCTTCTAATGGCTACTTCCAACATGATAATGCACCATGTCACAAAGCACAAATGATCTCACACTGGTTCCAGAAACATGGCAATGAGTTCAGTGAACTTCAATGGGCTCCCCAGTGACCAGCTCTGGATCCAATGGAGCACCGTTTGGATGAGACAGAACAGCAGCACGAATGTGTAGCGGACAAATCTGCAGCAATTACGTGAAAGAGTCATGTTTTTACGGATCAGAACCTCTGAGGAATGTGTCCAGCACCTTGCTGAATCCATGCCACAGAACTGAGGCTTTTCTGAGAGCAAAGGGGGTCCTGCCCGGGATTAGAATGGTGTTCCAAATGAAGTGGCCTTTATGTATGTAAAACAGAGAATTAATAGACATGTACTATGTAAAAAGGAGATGATGGATAGATAGATAATGTGAGAAACATGTTTAGCTGAACATAATCTAGAAAGACATTACGCCCGATAACCGTAATATCAATAACAGTGATAATAATCTGCCGGAGCTGACTTCTTCCATTTGTAGAGTAGGTGCAGTAAGTTATCCTTTTTGTTTGTGATGCCATAAGCAAAACATGGCCTACTACTGCGTTGGGGAAAATGTTTGTTTTGTTTTGTTTTTTTTTTTTAATTTCCTCTTTGGGCCAAAGAGAAGTGTCCCTCCAGGGCCCATCATACATGCTCAGCTCAAAGCTAATAATTACCTTGATGGGTGTCAAAACATGGTATTCGGGAAGCGTTTCCGTTCGTTCGACTCTCGTAACATTTTTACTGCTGTCGGTTTAGTGCACAGATTTTGCTAAATGTCTTAATTCGCCGTGTTTGGATGTGCTGTCAACTTCTCGTCGCTCTTGTAATTATGCGTCGTGCTTATGTCCCCCCCCCCTTTTCTTTTTCTTTTATTACTGTTTTGTGTTTCATTTCGGAAATGTGTGTTTGTGTGCTGCGGGGGGATGCGAAGGTGGTACAGAGGGAGTAATAAACCGTGGTACTGATTGATCCCGTGGCTCGGCGTAATGAGCAATCAGCTCTTCTCGTAATTTTCTGAGAACCTGTAGTCATTCAAAGTAGCTCGCTGCCTTCTCTGTTTAGCAACAGTCGTCTATTTGATGTGAGATGAGTCAGACTAGATCAAATTCCTTTCCCCGTGACTTAATGGAACATAAAATTAATAATAAATACACAACAAGCGAAAACTTTTGATGTAACGCGAGCTGACTATTTGAGCGTATGAAAATTTGTAAACCTCTCTCGGCTTCGCTTTCAGACACGAGATTCCGACGGCGGCATCATTATACCTGTCACAAGGTCCCGCTATTATCCGTATTTCCGACGTATGCAGGTTTTAAGACACGGGGGGGGAGGGGGCGGAAAAGTTTCTTTGCAAACTTTCATAATTGAGGTCTTCCTCAGACCCCTGTAGACTGAAATATTCAGGGCAATATTTCATTACAGAAAACTTCAAAGTTTTTGGACGTCAATTTGGCCACGTCCTCCTTGGCGTCACTTATGTTTAAAGCAATTTCTGGCGCAGAGTTTCCCTCAAAATGTACTTTGCATTTATATATAAGAATACATAACATATTGGAACAGCTAGTTTGCATTTATATGTAATCAAATGCATAATATTAAGGAAATCTGCCTTTCAGGTTGTATTAAAGGTGTTTGGAGACGGTTTGCGTGACGCTGGATTGCGGTAAAACTTTAGTTAATTTTACATTATGTAGATTGCGCACATTTTGTTGTCGTAACGGTGTTTAGCCACTGTCGCCGGAGCTCCGTTTTGCCGGGCAGCAAAAAGGAATCGACTGACAATCCGTCAACCACCCCGAACCATTTATCACCGACCATTCATCGTAACCAAAGCGTAACAACGTAACACGACATAAGATGACTTTCGGTAACATAACGCAGCGTTTTGCACATTACACACCTTTCGTGCCCGGCAACTTCTCAACCAGTCCTCTTTCTTTCAACACCATTTTCAAAATCGATACAGCCCGAGGGCTGGTGAAGGTGAGATTTGTGAGGTGAGATCACAAGGTCAGCGCAGAGCTTCAGGAATAATTATGGAGGAAACATTTTGCTATTTCACAGTGCATTTCATGTAACTTTAAACAAAGGCCCTGAATTTTTTCCTGTTTAGCTTTGAAAGTGGTCCCCAAAAAGCTTTAAGAGCCCGCAAATTCCTATCTGTGCACGCTGCGGTGAAATTTCATCCAAGTTATTACCTTTTACGTTTTAATCTGCAAATTAACTTGTATAACTCATAACCTGTTAAAAAAAAACTCTTCCAGTGCATCATGTATTATTTTTTTAACAGTTTAACAAGTGTGAATGACAGTAACAATAAACACAATTACATGTTATTTGACAGCAGCTCAACTGCCAAAGTTCACTGTCGCTGCAAAGTCACAGTCTTCAAAAGTCCAAACAAAGAAAAGTGAGCCATGAGAAGGGGGTACAGTCCACACACACACACACACACACACACACACACACACACACGCACGCACGCACGCACAGAATCCAAACATAAAGAGCAGTTATTTACCATACAACTTAATTCGTTCTGCCCAGCCAGATTCCCAGCCACCTGCCTCTCCAATAATATAATAATTTCCTTGAGCCCAAGACAAGAAAACTCCTCTATTAATTTTCTCATTTCTTCCTCTCAGCCTAAATTTAATCAATTAAATATTCTCAGAATGATGGCCTTCAGTGAGCAGCGTTTGTGTTTTCTATTCATTTTACTTTCTCATTGGCCGACAAGTGTTTGGCCTCGAAGACTTTTAACTGCAAAAAATGCGAATAAGACCTTTTAACTGAGAGCGAGCGCCGTCGGTCAGCGACGACATCCGTCTTTACTCACTTCACACATATTATCAGTTATCTCCATTTTCCCAACACATGTGTGACGGTCAAATTTCTGTTTTTTCAGGTTCATGTGTAATCTGTAAAACTGTTATTGAGCTGGTAGTAAAGTAATGAGAGACTAACGGAATGAATAACACTAACAATAGGCGAACATAACTATCGATCTAAGGGCACTACAGCAGAAGGAGGGATTTAAACCTGAACCCTTTGAGCACGACATGCCACTAAGTTGCCTGAAGCTCCTGGTTTTTAAAGGGAGAAAAAGGGTCATTGTGCTGAAATGTCAGTCAAAACACCAGCAACAGGTACAAGTGAAACAGCTCAACAAGGGTTGAGGAGCTGCTTGTGACAAAGGATCAAACATTGAGGGAAGCGCCGAACTGCTTGGGCGACTTAAAGATTGTGTGACAATGAGGCAGGTTGTCGTGGTTTGAACCTCTTCCCAGTGGACTCGCTGCCCATGTTTATTCACACGTTTTCACCGCAGGACTTTGACCTGTGAGTTAAACAGATTTCGACAGCTGCTGTTCGGCATGCCGCGATGGGATTTCTGACACTGGTTCAAACTCTGAGGTCCTCCTTCGTACAAATTACCGCCAAACCAGGATGCCCACAGAGCCGGTCTACTGCCGCTCGGGCTGGGAGAGGGGATTGTCAGCGTTCCATCTTTAACTGTGTTTTCTTTCGAGCTTCGGCAGACTTGCAGCGTACCAACTTACGCTCAGACTGACTGCAAACCGAATCTCGGGGTTTATAAGTATAATCGAGTGCAACGCGGCTTCAAAAATGCTCCCGGCAAAACAAACACTACTTTTTGTGCTACAAAGTATTCTTGGATTAATATTTTGGTTTTCATAATTTAAGGTCCTTTTCTTACACAGAAGCTATATGTCTGGGAGAATCGGCGGACCTCAGCAGGGTGTTTTGAAGTGAACTGGGCCACAGTGTGGAGCCCAGCTGAAGTTATCTTGTGAGGACAGTCCTGTGAGAACAGAGATGTGATAGTGAAGATGGCATTCTGCTGTGGTAGTAGTGGTAATTCTGCGGTAGTGAAGAACCAAATATCTTTTCTTTTCTTCTGGATCATAAACGTGCATCAGCTTCTACTTTCACTCAAACCACAGACTTAGCATTTACATTTGCTCGCTTGGGCGATGCTTTTCTCCAAAAATGATTACAATGACTTGCCCGTTTGTACATCTGGGTAACTTTTACTGCGTTAATTCAGGATCGGCACCTGGTTTAAGGATACTACAGAAGGAGATGCCGTCGGAACCCAACGCTTTCGACAGTCTACAACAGTAATGTGCGGAATATGCATCTGTTTGTTGGAATTCACACTATACGTGGTTATGTGTCTTTCTTTGCTGATGTTTACGTGCTCTGGTTCCACGTGAGTTCTCATATAGGGCTCAACAGGAGCACACGCTGGTCTTCTGAACAGTGGGAATGTTTCGATCTGTCACTGTCTCCATCATACCTGTGTCGGGGTCATAGATATTTATGTTCCAGCATCTGTGCCGTATCTGTCGCCCTTGTGTACCGCACCTTTGCTTTGTTACGGGAATTATTTAAAAGCGCTTTTTGTTGTCTGAATGTTGTGCGGACACCTTTCCATTTATGAAGACTTTCATGGTAACCCTTTTGACTGGGTTTACCTTTAATCATCCACTTCAATGGATTCATCCCGTAAGAACTTTGAGCAACACTCACAGGAGACAGGTGGCAATGGCTGCACTTTTCATTCTTTTGGTTTTTTTGTTATCTTTTTTTTAAGTTCTTTTCATCCACGCTTTGTTCTCTGAAATATCAAGACGGCAGTGAAACTCGGATCCCTCGTTCCCACAAATTTAATCTAAAGGTTAATGCTGTAACCTAACAATGTCATCACAGCAAATATGGCAAATGGTATTTGATAAACTTTATAAAAATGTTGCATTTCCCGTCATGCAGCCCGTACTGAAAAGCTTTACTTTATGCGGTTAGCAAATGTATGGATTGTTGAGAAGACAGGTACTAATGGACCACGGTAATAAATCAGTTATGCGAAGCCTATTATATTTCTAAATGTGGATTTGAGTAAAGGGGCGGTCAGAAAAACAGATACAGTGGCGACGCGAAATGTAAGGAAGGAACCAGTGCGCTCAAGTGTTAGGGAATAACAGTGCGGGGGAATAATTCTGTAGTGTAAATTGTGTCACCATCTGAATATATTCAGAAGTTTTCTGGTTTTGTTTAACTTTTTATTATTGTCATATTCTTCATAATTAGTCAATATATCATCCGATTGGAGATGTTTATCAGACTCTCGTCTCCACAGGCCTTTGCATCCTCCACCATTGATCACTGTCACGCTGTCACACAGCCTCCTCAGCTGTACACGCTCGAAAAAAATAGACTTTTTATGATATAGTAGTAGTAGTTTCACTTTATACAAACCGAAAAAAGACACATAAAAATTTAAATGAATTCTCCTCTGGCCTCCTCTTCTCCTCTGTTTTTTTTTTTTTTTGTTCGCTCCTCTCAAAATGACGTTTTAGATGTTTCTTTTACCCAAGACAGCACGGGAAGGTGGTTGAAGCGAAGGTGTCGTAAAAGAAAGGTCAGCTATGATTGAAAATGTATGAAAAAAACCACATTTCAGGGCCCGGTTTCCTCCTCCATCTGCGGCTCTTTCATTAAACCGAGTTCATTTTGCACACAAAGTAATAAGAGGGTCATTTATTATTGACATATTTTTCATAAGCTGCCTTCTCTGTTACCTGATATATGTAGGATCTCTTCGGAACAATATCTCAGCTTGCGAGATGGAAGCAAAGTGTAAAAGACCATCTTCAGCGTGAGGAAACGGAAGAACACATATTGAACAATTTATTATTCTGTAGGTATTGCTTTTGCAGCTGTGAACAGGTTAAAAATGTATTTTTCTGCTAAACTGGTTAATTTTCTTTGCATACACCGTTGGTGAAGCGACATATGAGTAGTAGCTCCTTCGCCGAGGGCACGGCGAAACGTGCGAGGTTACACGTCACGTACGTGTTGTTGTTGTTGTATGTTGGTCGGCAGAGGCCGTACCTGGAGGAGAGGGCCAGGTGGACCCCTGAACTGTCCTTCACGCCCCGTTATTCACGCACCCCGCTTTCCAAAGTACGTCTATTGTTCTGGGCTGGAGTGCCATTGTTCTCAAGTGCTGCTTATTTATGCGGGCCGTTGGGTTTGTTTACTTGCGTGCGCGCTCGTACATTTATTTATTTTTCTTTGTTTTAATTATTGCCCAGCTGCGGTTGTTTTTCTTCCAAACGCGATGTTTACCTGGGTCACGTTAGGAGTTATGAGCTATACGTGAGCAAATATATAGACGTACAGTAGGATTTGGGACAGATACACACACACAGAGGGAGGGGGGAAGTCAGCTTGACACAACAGTGCTGTGTCAGGTCAAGGACTTTGTGTTATGCTGTCATAGCGGTGCAGACTAAGACAATGGCAGCATGTCGGCCTTCGGGGAGGACTGTACCACGGGACGCTGCCGGTGGAGGCACCTGGGGGGTGGAATGCAGTTGCACACACGTCAGCGCGGCGTGCCGCACCGGCGCTGACCGCTCGTCCCCGAGCGCGGCGCTCCCATCCGAGCCCCGTATCCCAGAGCAGCCGGCCGAGCACCCTCGCGGCTCTCCTGCGAACATTAGCCGCCTCTGAGCAGATAAACAAAAGCCTGCCGCCTTTCAAGTCCGGTCCAGATCCAAATGGGCAGCGGGAAATTATCTGCAGCAGCTGCTTCCGGTTTCCCAGTCGCACCACCGAAAGCAGGAGCGGCGGCAGCGGCGGCGCCCGGACCCCCCGCAAGGCCTTTTCCGTCGGCCCGCCGCTCGCTGTCTCTCGGGAAGAACCGAGCATCTTATTAACGCATCAGATTACATTCCGCGTTGAAAAGAGGCGAAAACTCGGAGTTTTGCTCAGGTTTTCGCCTGGTTTCAAAACAATTAGATGTATCGCGTGCTGTCAAGGTTTGTAACAGTCTGCCTCCCGGGTTGTGGAGCCCACCCGCGCGACACGTGACGCTGCAGTGTTAGCTCAACGTCTAACGTCTGTCGGCGAGACGATCGACTTGGGAGAATCTTTGGCGAATTGTTAAAGGCGTAAAAACGTTTTCTTAATACGAGGCCCGATGTACCTCAGCAACGCTCACGCTGTCGGCTGAAGGAATCGGCCAGATTATTACCAAACGGTATTTGTCTGACGTTTTTGAATTACCGCGGTATGTCGAGCTGGTCGAAGCGATCGGTTCGTGCATCCGGGTAGTTTTGTTGGGATTAAGTACCGCGATCGAGGGAGCGCCAGCGAGAGGAGGATCCGGACTCGGGTGCTTCGAGTGGGAGGTGATGGCTGTTACCACCTGCCACACCTGACGGACTCGGCGGAACAAATCTAGAACCCGGCAGTAATATTTCAGCCACAGGTGAGAAGACGTATTCCCTGTTACACAACTTCCTGTTAGTTCGGCGGATGAAAGCCAGTTGCGCGTTTTAAACCCTCGTTGCGAAGGTGTTCCTGGCGGCGCGTGCAGAAAGGTCCCCTGCTTTACAAGCGTGGGGAAAAGAAAATGAAAATGTGGCATAAAGCGAACTTTCAAGCGCTGTTCCGAAATACAAGCTGTAGACGGCATAAGGGAAACTTTATAATGCAGTGTCATCGAGGGAATTTAAACTGAGGGATCTATTTCATCGGGCCGGGAATTCTTTAATCCATCTTCTATAGGTTCTTTACGCGCCCTGGTATTTTTATCCAGAGTCGAGCGTTGCTGTGAAAAATAACCCAATTATTAGTACCCCAGAATTCCTAATGAATAAGGAAATAATTTGCCCTACAGTACCACCAGATGTCTGTCCTTTAAAACCAAGGCCCTCGCTTGAAAAAGTAATTAGGCCCCAAAAATAATTTGAAAGGAGAGCCGTGAGGAGACGCGAGTCGCGGAGGAGACGGCTCCCTAATTGCCGTTTTTCATGCGCGGCAGCTGCCGAGCTCCTCTCCTCCTCCTCCTCCTCCTCCTCCGCGAGGCAGACGCAGCTGTGCGGCGAGGCCTCGCTCCCCCGCGTCCCGCCGAGGTCCGAGGAGAGGCGGGGAATCGGCCCGGGGCGGGAATTCGGAAGCCGACGCCCGGCCCGAGCACCCCTCGGCCGAAAGCGGCCGGGTTAGCGCCTCCTTTTCGCCAGACGCGGCGAAACAGATACGCCGGCCGGCCGACGGCAGCACGCGCTACCCAGCCCGCGTGGAACGCGGTAAATCTGTTCCCGAGAAAAGAGAATTTCGGCGGGCGAATAAATTAAGACGGGTCCTTTCATCAATAATGAACAAGCCGATTGTGCTATACTTGGATTAAAAAACACAAAAAGGTACAGCCCTGCTCCTTTGGCAAATTAAAAATGCATGCTGGGGTTATGAATAAATTATTTTAGTTATAATTGCAATAGAAGTTTGGGGCAGTGTGACTGAACCTGTGCGCTGGGATCATTTTGCAAGCTGCTGATTTAAATCCCAAATTTTCCAGCCAGAAAATGGGAGGAAAGGAGATGCTTCCAAATGTGTTTACGATATAAATGCACAATTGCGAGAACCTACCTTCCTTCCTCACTTGGGCTCATTTAAATGACGCTCCGTTCAGCCGCCTGAGCGCATCAGCCGACGCAAACTATAATAGCCGGTTCGACACAGCAGCCAACCTTGTTATTTTGCCACAAACCACGGCGAAAATGAGCTCCGGCGGTTTGGCGCGATTTGTGCGACTCGACAGCCAGATTAATTCTTTAAGGGCAGGATTTATAGAAAGCTAATTCATACTTTGGTGCCTGAGCTAATTTCTAAAACACATTTGCTGCTAACAGGCTGTGACGCTTCCTGTCCTGAAACATATTTCATAAATTTTGCAAATGATAAAACGAAAACTAAAGAGGGTTCCTTATGAAGCCTGAACTCGGCTTTGCGTTTATGTATCGCTGACAGTCCCGCACGTTGTTGATGTCTTCTTCCTCATCGCAGGCGTCTTCCTCTTCATCGTGGCAACATCTGCAAACAAAAACTACATCGATGCCCATGACGGACTGACCTCCCAGCGACTTCCTTCATAAGAAAACGCCACAAAGATTGAAGCACATCGGAAGCTGCGCACCGACACTTGAACAGAACTATATCCTTCATACGTACAGATTTTTGCTGTATACTGTATTATCTTTTTATTATCATTCTTTAAACTCTTTTTTTTCTTCTCTTAACTTTCTTCCCCCGGTGCTGTGCACCGTGGACTCAAGGATCTTCATTTCATCCTCCGTTGTATACCTGCGTACGAGACGGTAAACGGTTCTCCGTTGGTGATTTTTACTGCGTGTTTATGACTTTTTAATATCACTCGTGATGAGTTTTACATTTTTTTATAATTTAAAACCTCCGGCGAGCAGGTTGCGTCTTTCCGAGACTCCGTTCCTGTCATCGTGGAGCGGCATTGTATGAGCTCTGGCCTTTTTACCGGGGGATCCCAGCTCCTCGATCGACACGGTAAAAACCGCCCGGCTGTATAAATGGGTCGAATCCCAGTTGCTGAGCGTCCGAACTCGAAATTGCGAGTTACCCCGGAGAAAAATGCCGGCTAAATAATGATCAATCCTTCATTTTTTTTCAACGTTTAACATGGCCGGCACGATTGTTAAGCCTAAAGTTTCGTGACCTTTCAAGAAACGGCAGCGAGGAGCTTTTCAAACTCTGTCACAACTCGCGATAAAACCGTGCATTACTAATAACTGCGACTCCGCTGTTTAGCTGACCTTTCGACCAGTCTGGCTTGCGCACCTCCGTCCGAAAGCAGCCGCTGCGCAACTTTTCGTCCAGCCCTTTAAGTGCACGCCGGAATGAAGAGGAAAGGTGATAAACTGGTTTAAATAATGGAAGGCGTATCGACTTTTTTTTTTAACAACCCCATCAAACACCGGCGCGGAGGCTGAGCGGTCGCCGCCTGTCTCCTTGTTGTTTCCCGTAGTTAAACTCCAGCCGGCCCCCCAGGCGGCCCGCTTTACAATCCCTCAAAGGGACGCGTGTGTGTGGAAACTTTAATTTGTGCCGCCCGCTCTACAGATACCTCTCCGGAATAATAGCACTCAATAATTGTCTTGTGGTCACAATTATGCTTAAGCCATAGCCTTTAATGAAGTACCTGCCAGTTGGTTTTTGTAGCGTTTGATGAAAGCAATTACCGTGAGCTCGGCGACGGGGAAAAGTCACTCGTCCCTCGTCCGTTCGGTTTCTCCGAATCCCCGTCTTTTTCCGGGTCAGCAGTTTGCCTGGTAAAACGTGCATCGATTATAGCCGCATCGATGCTGCCCGATGTCCGTCGTCGGCGCTTTAGGGAAGCGTCGTTCTCCTGCGAGAGTTCTTTATCCGTGGTGTCAATCCGTCTTTCCGGATGACTCCGCGGGGAGCCTCACGGTGCCTGAACGTGTCACAGTTCCCTTTTAATTATCCACCCCGCATAAAGAGTTTTCTTCGCCTCTCGTTCACACCGCTGACTGGATGGTGCGGCGTTTCCACCGGGGACACGTGTCCAAAACGTGACAGCCTTGGAATGGGGTTGAAGTCACCATTGAGAGCATCTGAGACCCAGGGACTCTGCTGCTGAAGTTTTCATTTCATCCCACCTTCATACCCCTCAAACATCCAACGCTTGAGGTTGGACCTCCATTCGCACCCGTCCGCGATCTCCTCGCACGGAATCGCTCGCGTTCCTAGTCCGATTCCTCAATGTTCAAGGTTCACTTGACTGTCATTCCGCCTTGTACAGATGTACAAGAGGCAACAAAATGGTTCTCACCAGGTGAGTAGATGAAAACGTAAATAACGGACAAGGTAGGAATAAAGGACCAACGCGAACAGTGTTGGTGGTGCAGAGGGAGGTGGTCAGTGGGAGGTGGTGATCAGTCCAGAACTGAGCAACCTGACAGCCTGTAAAGTTGCTCCTGGACCCAGTCGTGTTGATGTCCCTCAAGCTGCGACAGTGTCTCCCAGACGGCAGCGGTGAATGCAGACGGTGGAGGAAGGTGAGATGGGTCGGACGGTACGAGCTCTCCTGACAGATTTCCTTGTTGGAATCTTCTGAATCTTCTCTTAGTGAATTTCCCGGTGAAATAAGAGAACAATCCTGCATTAGTGTGGCGTAGTGGGGTTAGCAAGTATTGCGGTGTTGAGAGGCCTGACTGTCGCCAAAAGATCCAGGTTCAGACTGTCATCCCCGTTGTAGCACCCTTGACCGAGGCACTTACCTTGGAAAAATCACATGCTGCAATAATGGTTACGTCGCTGCAAGGCTGTTTGTCTAACACCCGAACAAAGGCATCAGGTAAATACCGGTGAACGACAAAGACGGCCAGGACAATGCCGAGTGGGAAACGTGCTACGGCCCGCAGAGAGTTAACCCGCACCGGGAGATCCGGATAATAATTTCCTTTTTTGAATATTTCCTCCCAGCTGCCAGTTTTCCCCGTGTTTATTAATTCATATTCAGCGCGTCCAAACCAACAAGTCTCGACCATAGCCGAAACAACAGTTGGCCACTCGCCCATAAAAATTTCAGATGCGTATTTGTGTTCGGTTAGCTGCTACCCACCCGGCTGCGGAGAATCTCAATTACGGCAAGGTCACCCGTCGCCTTTGCCGCACCCCTGAGACTGCGGCGTGCCGCCGCCCCGTGAGAACAATTGAAACACCCTTATTGTTTTTATCATTCGCATAAATAGATCGATAGCGCCGGGCTCCCTCAGACGCTTTGGAACGACGGCGCTTCTTCTTCTCAGTTCGCACATAGTGCGCTTTTTACACGCAACTCAAAGTGACTTTTAAGCTCCGACGTCCGTTCGAACGGGTCTGTCTGCGGGGGGTGCTACGTTCGGTCTGCGACCTCCGTCGACAGCCACTCCCGGGACGAGAACTCGCAAGGTTGCGGGAGTCACTCAGGACTTTCAAACAACACATCACTGGATTCCCATTTTATTTAAATACTTTCTGCCTCAGCTTTACGGTCCAGGGAAAAGGGGCCCTTGCAAAATAAGGGTTTCCATCATCGTGTTTAAATTAGAATTGATCACACCGTCCCGCTTTTATGTCAGGGGCCTGCAACGGCTCCCCGTCGGACTGTAGTCTCGCGCTTCATTGCGGATCAATTCCAAATATAATTTAATTATTCATGACCCGTTGTGCTCTGTGTGTACACAGGTTACGTGGGGCAGGGTAAATGTGAAGACGGGCTTTTACCGCAAAAACAAACCGTTGAGATGAAGGAGCTCCGCGGCGCCGATGTGCCGCCTCAGTGGGGGAGGATTAAAACAACTGTTAAATGGACTGGGGTGGGATCCCTAATGAGCTGGAAAACCCTGAGCCGTCCCGAAGCCATCCGCAACCTTTCTTACAGGCATAGAGGGCATCACCAGGCCACACAGGCAAGAGGGTACTTAGACCCCCCCCCCCCCCCCCCCCCCCCCCCCCCCCCCCCCCCCCCC
>UFQX01000230.1:110145-144066 GCA_900497675.1 Arapaima gigas | reverse complement strand
TTAGACCCCCCCCCCCCCCCCATTCCGGATAACCAGCAGCAAAGAAACGAACCCCCGTTGTGGATCAATTTCCTTGTGAAACCCCCGGAGCCGTATGAATTCTTTATGCCCCCAGCCAGACGTCACTTCTACTGAGATATTGTTGAATGTTTTATTTAAAGGTACACAGGGCAGATTAAAATTTCCAGCGGTCGGCACCCTTCACACACCTCTGGGGGGGGGGAGTACGGCAGCGGCAGAAGCCCCGACTACGGGGAACGGAGAGGAAGACAAAGCCTCTAAAAAAGAGAGCGATCCCGATTCTCCACCCGGCTCGGACACCCAGCCAAGTGCCTTAACCACAGCGGACACAGATATATTTATCTCACTTAAACAAAGTGACAGATGTCTCTACAGCTATTTCATTTTTATTTGGCCGCAAAGTTCTGAATTAATAAAAGGAGGGGACCGCTTCCCCCGCTGGTGCTGTGAATAATGGATCTGGTAAATAAATTCCTGGCGCCGTGCGTTATGTATGACCGGTCCGCCATGGCTCTCGGGCAGCGCGGTCAGTGATGATGCACTTAGACAAGTGAATAAATCAGCCCACAATTAGGGCCTGTGATTTCATTTACGGCACCTAGGAGCATTTCCATGGCAGTTCCTGGCAGATGTCATTTCTAGGCAGTTGATTTTGTTGCTGTCCCGAGGCCTGCGGTCCGGCTCCTTCCGTCGGAAATTAAAAGGGAGACAGCGGATGCGGACGACTGACGGTCCGGGAGGCTGCGTGGGGATTAGACCGCCCACCGAGAGTGCCCTGATAGGCCGGTGTGCCCCCCACGACAAAACACACACGCGCTACCACAACGGCACACGCGGCCACGGGGCACCATCCTAACCGCGCGTACGGATCCGAGCCGACGGATGCGAGCGTCGTTCGTTCATCGTTCACCGCCGGCCCCCCCACCCGGCCACACGTGCACAAATGTAACAAATGATGTACGCGCCGATATTCGTGCACATACACACACATGCAAATGAGGCCTAAAATTAGAAGCAGCTTACAAATATACCGCTCGGTCTTGCAGGGTTAACTGTGAGATACTGTGCCGCGGTCCAGACCGAAGTGCTCCGGCGGCACGGGGGAAGAAGCGGGCGCCCGTGTCGTCGGCAGCTCCCTTTCCAGCTGACCCGCAGATTACTGTCATGTTATCAGCTCCCACTGTTGTGACAGTGATGATGTCGAACCCCGCAGAGAGAAAATTCCCCAGAACCGACCGTGGAAACAGATCGCATCAGCGTCGCGCACGGCAACACTGACAGCAGTGGTTCCCTCAGAGATAATAAAGCAGCAGAACTGACCACTGTGACGTGGATCACACTGATACCCATAGAGAAAAACTGCACCATCACGGTAATGACTTTGATACCCTTTGAGAGATATAGTCCTCAGCCCTACAAACACCACTGACCGCGATAACTGTGACGATACTGACATTCATAGGGAGAAATGGCATCAGCATTGACGCCAGTGACAGAGGCGACACCGATACCTTTAGAACGTTCATCAGCACCGACAACAGTGACAGTGATGACGCTGATATCCAAAAAAAAAAGGCATCGGCACCAACAACAGAGACAAAGATGACCCCGATATCCATAAAAATGCATCAGCACCGACAACCGTGACAGTGATGACACTGGTACCCTCAAACAATGCATCAGCAGCGACAATCCCGATACTGGTAGCCACTGAAATATAGAGTATCAGTGTTAACCATGGCAACGGTGATGGAAATTACACCCCTGAAGAAAAAACACATTGCTTTGACCACAGTGACAGCGATGGCACTGATACCCTTGGAGATCGGTGGACACCGACCGTGTGAGAGCCGGCCACGGAGACGGTGGTGACGCTGACAGTCTCAGAAAGAAAACACATCAGCACTGACCATGGCAACAGCGAAATCCGTTACACCCCCAGGAGCAAAACAGATGCTCGCAGTTCCCCGTCGCCTGCAGCTCGCTGCAGTGAAGCTCGCGGGCTAAACCTGCAGGGGAAGACGCAAAGCGGGAGTGGGTTACGCACTGGGACCACGGCGTATGGAGCTTAATTCCTGGGTACACTTAAGAGCCGTTCCTTAACTCCACGTTAATCTTTTACAGCAATTTGCTGTAAGTGTCTTCCACCTGAAATCACCGCAGTGCCTTCATTTCCTAATGTGAGCGTTCGCTCACACTCGTGAAAAAGGGGACGTCGGAGATTTTCAGCTGGCAGGAAAACGATTTCGAGGGAGTTAAGGGATTTGCTAGGCTGGTTCTAAATGGGTCCTTTGTGTTTAAAAAATAATGATCTTAATAATTTCTTTCATCGGGAAAGGTGGGGGGGATCTACGCCAGCGTTCAAACGTACGGTCCAGCAATCTGGTACACCAAAACGTTTCGAATTGAAAGTAAAAAAGAAATAAATTCTTTAACTAGATCAGTGGAATCCAAAGAAATAATTCAAAGGCAAAAAAAATAGAGCTTTCTGTGCTGTTGGACATTTGCAATTCTATTTCATTAAACCCAACTGGAATGCGGTACAATGGGGTGCGGGAAAGTACTTGAAAGGCCTCGTGCGCTCGTGGTGCTGTTTTCGTGACGAGGGGATATCTAACAACAACTTGCGCTGGATTCACTACAATAGGTAAATGAGGTTCCCCGGGGAGCCGCGGCGATCCTCCGAGAGTTCTCCTTCCTCCGCGCGTTCGTTCTTTTAATTAGGGAGCGATCTCGAATTTATTAACACATGAAAGACGCGCGTGACACGACTCGCTCACTTCCGCGCTGTTGCTTTATTAAAACTTTCTTGAACTCATTTGTTCTGGGCTTTTTTTTTTTCCGCTCCCCGTCGCTGCCGGCGGTGGGGGGCGGCCGTGGACTTCTTCTGCTAAGGTGTGACGTCTAGAGGACGTCGTGTTTCGACACGAGCCGCGTTGGCCTAACACGACGCCCCGCTGCCTCGGCAGCCAGTCGGTTCCCAGCGCTCGGCAAATCATCGTCTCTGGGATGAAGTGCTTGGAAATATTGTTTTATTCTAGCGCTAAAATGCGCCTGAAATGGAAAAAATATGAACGTTGGGATTGATATTCGTCAGCTGTGAAAACATCTCTTTCGTATGGCTGATTCTGTCCACAGACTGAGCGGCGGTACCGGTCTGTGGATAAATACTTGCGTCGGAGCTATGATCTCCTTCGCTTTCGAGCACAGGAGGAGACAGGCCACAGATCCCATCCCTTCCTTTGAAGTTCTCTCAGAGATGAGGTTCAGAACATTTTCCCTGATAGGGGTCCACGGTGGGGGGGAGAAAACCCTGAGATATCCAGTTACCTGTGGATAAAATGATCATTGAGTGCTTCAGGTTACCAGCTGTTAAGAATGAAGGACTATGGATTCTTCACGTGAACCAGAACACCTGAATGTCTCCTGTGGGTGTCGACCTGTGATGTCTGAGCAAATCATATCGGTCTGCCTTTGCATGATAAGTTCAGAGTCTGAAAAGCACGTTGAGAAGATTTCAGTTCAGCTGCTGACCACACAGTGGCCAAAACCTTCACACCCCAGCATTGGTAGCATCTCCAGGACAACGTCAGACGTGCTTGGATGGACAAACCATCAAGTGACACTAAGTCCAGCCTGGAAGAACAAGAGGGTCTGGATAAAAAAAAAAAAAAGACCAACCTAGGCTTCCATGAAGACATCTCCAACTTGTGCACCTCACTGTGTGAAGCACCCTTCCTATTTTGTCCAGCTTCATCTCAGAGAAGAAACTAGACCTCCCTTTCAGCCGTCACAACCCACGAATTTACCAAACCTTCTGTTACGTTTTATTTACCTCTACGTCTGTAAATGTTTAATTTATTTTTCTTGTTCGGACTAGTAAACAGGTCAGCAAACGGCACAGGGGTGAGAAGTGTCACCTTGCAGTTGAAGGAATTGGGTTCAAACCCAACCCATCTAGTTAGAGCTACCTTAGATCTAGTTACTTACCCCTGAACTGACACAGCAATAATGGTCCTACTGGGTAAGTGAGGGTAACTAAACTAGCTTACAAACCTGAAACACAAGGTGAGAGTAGCTTAATGTGTCAATATAAAAAAATAAATCAAGTATGTTAAGTGTTACACCCAGACATGGGCTAAAAACACACATAAACAGTGGGTCGGTGCTTGAGATCATTCCAGTAAAAATGAATGGCTACTATATTATAAAATAACGTGTATATATTTTTGACATTAGCTCTTGTTGCGATTCATCAGTCGCATGGTATTTTTTTTACATCTATTTTAACGCATTTAATATGAAATGAGCCTCGAGATGGACTGATGTGCCACCCAGGGTGCATGTCCGCCACGCCTTGTACCCACAATGTGATTCCGGAATAGAAACCCGGTTAAGGATAATGGATGGATGGATGTTCGGACGGATGGATGATATGAACTTAATAATCTGCACCTGCATGCCCACAACCTCTCGCTGTATTTTCACGTTCGTGTTTCATCCGTATGCTCTTAACCTGTTAGTCCCGTAGGAGAGAACAGCCCGATTAATGAATAAATGTAAATCAAAGTGTAAAATTTCACACAAAAAAAGGGCCTATATTGTAGAGAGTTCTGCTGAAGAGAAAGCAGATGCATCGGGGCGCTGCACATAAAAGTTCGATTCAATTCAATTCAATTTATTTTTATAGAGTGCTCTTCTCACCGGGGTGACACACAGCACTGAGCAATGTTCCAGGGAGTAATACAGTGTTATATGGCGTGCTACAGCAGACAGAAAGGCGGCAGATACAGTTAACTATAACCAGTTATATATAGTTAGCTGTAAGGTAAGCCAGCTGTCGGGCAACTCAGAAGAGGCCGTTTCCCACCGCTATGGCAACCAGTAGGGCTGCGACCAACATCACGTGAGAGTCATGCATACACTCGTACGGCAGATTTTCGTATAAGACGTGACCTTCTTCGACTCGCCTTCAGAGTCGTGAAAATGCGCATTAGAATAGCGAGGAGGTGGTTAAGGGAGAGTCATTTCACGGTGGTAAACGTTTTGGGATCCATATCTGTACTCATTAGCGACTGAATTATTGAGCCGACGTGTCGTCACGGGAACAAGACATCATTTCCAACAGGAAACCGGGTTGTCAATCAATGCCATCAGTCATCAGCGGCCAATGGCTGTCAGGACGCATAATTAAAACTAATCTCCGCGGCCTGACAAAACTGCGCTCGGCGGGTCCGGTCCCGCCTGCGCCAACCGAGCCATATATCAGTCTCCTGTTTGCCCGGCCCTGCATTTTGCTGCATTAAGAGCAATAAAGCTGCCAGGCAGCAGTTTTCCCCACATATCAAGGTGTTCGGTTTCCTCTTTGGATGACGCGGATGAGGGCGGCTGTTTTAACCACCTCCCGGAACGCGGTGCGGGTTTCGTCCTTTCCGTCTTCTGGCTGTCTTTTCTTCTAAAGCCGTCCTTCAGATTCACGAGAGGAGCGTCCGTGTAGGAGCGTCTCGTTTTTGTGCCGGCATGCGGAACCCCGGGCGTTCTCGTGTTCTTCTGGCGCGAAACGCCGTTACCGTTTTCCCCATTAGCGACATGTTGTTGTGCTCTCATTTCAGCCAATTTGTTCGGAAAATGGCTTTACAAAGCTCCCGTGCCTTCTGTTGCAAATCACACTGTGTTTTTCTTGCCTCACGTGTCGAACACAGTCTTTTTTCCCCCACATCACGTCGCCTCTTAGGTGGGTTTTCAGGCCTGCGGTTTATACATTTTAAGATGCGGGTCTTCGCCTTTGTAATGGATGCTGTCCGTGTTCCATTCGGACCTTTCGGGCCACAATCGCACACCGGGAGCAGGATGGTGGGGACCGGGTTGGTGCTGCAGAGCGAAACACTCCCAGGCTGCCGAAAACAGGCTGTGAAGGTGCTGGGATTCGAGTCGGTTTCAAATTGCAGCGGGGACCCTGCAGGCTTATCTCGATATACTTCATCTTCATCTGTCACCCCGTTGCTCATCTTAGTCGTAAAGTCTCCGTGTCAGGCCACAGTGCAAATTTATCAGCAGCAAAAAGATGCGTCTTAAGTAAAAGGTGTAATCCCCATCGCCTTAAAATGACCACAGGCACCCTTAAAACAATTTCTTTCCTATGTTTGCATCGCACAATAAAACTGTTTGCGCATCACGTGCAAATTAAGTTTACTTTTGCCATCTGATGTTTATTTTTGGTCTGATTTTTTGGGGGATATCCACAGTGCAGGGTCATCTACGCAGGCTACTCTATTTCCAGGCTTCATGGCAGAAGTTTTTCCTCTATTATGTGCACCTTTCCAGGCTCTTGCAACCTCCACACGTGTCTGCACAAGATTGCGAGGAATAAATAAGGGTCGATGAATGAAAGGGCTGTAAAAGTGACATACAGTTGTATATGGCCTTATATCTGGGGCTGTGAAAGAAGAAGTACGTAAAACTGAAAATAACTGATGACAGGACAGAACAGAATGCTGCTGGATGATATTTCTCCTGCCCGGGATCCATGAGAAGTTTCTTGTATCAATATAGAGAGAACTTCAAATGAGCCAAACAGGTTCAGACCTCCCAACCACCAAAGGAAGGTGTTTATTAGATCCAATATTTGTGGAGCAAGAGCCTCGAGAGCCCTGTACTACCCAGAGCCTTTAGAGACATACCCATCAGTCCTTGCTGTCTTCAAGACCCCCCCAACAATCCTCCCAATACCTTCAAAGCCATTCCCAACAATGTCCCCATTGCCTTCAGAGCCCTACATAAAAAAACTCCACTTCCATCAGCACCATTCTCAACAGCCCCCAGAGCTTTCAGAACACTACCCAAAAATGCCATAAGTCCCATCAGAGGAATACCCAGCAGTCCCCCCAAAATCATCAGCCTCCTGCCTGATGATCTACCTAATTCCATCAAAGCTGTACTCAACGGTTCTCCCCACCTTCCCAGTGCCTTCATACCCGTTCCCAACAGTGCCGCTATGCTTTCAAAGACCTCCTCAGCAACCCTCAATACATCACAGCTCTACCCAGGGGTCCCCCCATGCCTTCAGGCATCTCCCCAGTCTTCAGTGGCCCACCCAGTCCCATAAGAACTACACCCAGGAGTTCCACAAACATTTCCAGAGTTATACCCAACTATCCCAACAGTCAACCCGACCCAACAGTCAGAACTTTAACCATCGGTCATCCCTGTGTCTTTGCTGCCCGGCGAATCGGAATGCGGCCCATCGCCCCCCTCTCCACAGCTCTTTGCTTTCCGACCCCACGGCAGTGGCCACCATAAATTCCCTTACAATGGTTCACCTTCTCACTGACCCTCGCTGGAAACCCTCACGGAGTTTCAAAATTCTCCCGTCAAGCAGTTGACTGGAAAGGTTCGGCTTAATGAGTTTGGGATGAACAGAGGCAGTTAGCAAATGAATCCACTAAATGCGAAAAGCCAAAGTGTGCGTTTGCACGGTGGCAGAGTTTGTTTGCACTCACCGTCGAGTTCTGCACCACAGGGCGAAGGCTTTCGCACGACAATGGAACAAATAGCAATTTTTCAGCAGTTTGTGGAGAACGCTCTGAAATGGATCCACTGCGGGGAAACGCAGAGGCGAACGAGAAACCGCAGGCGTTCCCAGGGAGCCTCCAAGGAGTCCGAGCACCCGGGAGGTTTTTATAAATATGCCGTTTGCTGACTACCAGCTCTGTTTAATAGCACAGGTGCATATTAAATAATCTTTTGATCTCACTTTCATTAGCAGTGCCAGTGCGTTTTATCTTCTTTAGAGATTAAATTCTCCTACTTTCTGCAGAAAGCAAAATGAACAAGGAAATAAAGACCTTTCCTATATTAAATCTTTCAAGGATCACAGTGGGTTCTGTAACACGGCTCCCACAAGGCAGGTACCTTCGACGTGCACGACGCAGCATCAAGAAGCTCCCGAAATAATAATTAATGTCACGTACCGATATGCATCCATTTTGTTTCAATTCTGCATGAAATGTGAGATTTTGGCTGTCGCTCGTGCGTAAAAATCACTGAAATATGGAGGCATCAAAACTCTCATTCCCTTTTATTTGAGGCATTTCTCTTTCCTGCAGCCACGGGAAGAACGAGTAAAACTCATAAGGTTCACTTGGAACTGTCCGCCACCCCGCCCACCCTGTGACCTCCAGACCCCCGCGAAGGTGGGCTGACCGGAAAGGCGCGCGTTTAACGACAAGTCCTGCCAGCACACACGACGCGCGTGACACGCAAACACACACGGACGCGACAAACCGGCCACCCGCCGTCAACACAGCGTCCGCGGAACGGCGGTGAAGCTTAACCGCAAAGGCGACCCGGGGGGTGGGGGTGGGGGCACCTCGCCCCCAAGCTGCCGGCAACTTTCCGGAACAACGGGACAATATTTAGGTCATATTTAATTAATTTCCTCCTCGCCAGTCGAAACATCTCATTATGCGCACCGAAAGCCCGAATATATTCACCTGTTCGTTCTCATTTCCTCCACACAATGCGCTATAATTATGGACGGCAATTCATTAGATTTAATTATATAATACATTTATAATGAGAGAGGCAGGGAGAGAGATGTGCGCGTGGAGAGACGACGCTTTAAGGCGAGTGTTGGATAGAGAGGATGGCTGCGTGGCTGTAGTCCACATTTCATTATATACACATCTTAGAGCTGATGTGAACTGCACATATAGGTTGTATGTAGACATATATATGAGCTTCTGGGTGCCAGCCTGGTTCCCAGGGTAAGAGGGGTCCCACGACCAGGGTGAGCGGTAAAGGACAGGGGCCGGCTGGATGTATATTTTAGCGTTAGATACAGAACTCGTATTTGGGAGTAGTTATTCTTATCCCGCTTGCTCGTACCCTTTAGGATCGACGCACTTCAAATACACGCGCATTTGAAACCAATCGGCCTGTACTGTCGATAAAAGGGTTTTTTAAAATGAGCTATTTGTAGGCATTTTTGTAAGACGTTGAGCGCCAAAGACTGTCTGTCAGGTTTCTTCACCTCCTCTGCTGTTTTACCGCTTCTGTGGACTTCCATTCTAACCTGCCCGTTTCCACACGTCCGTTCGAGGTCGCCATCACGCCCCCCACGGGTTCCCAGCGTGAGCAGAGACGGCGAGAGCGTAACATAAATAGGAAAATGAGTCGACTCCTCGCGGTTAAGCTGCCGTTTACTTTCGCTCGTTTATCTGACCGCAAAAACACGTACGTCGGTTTACCCATTTATACAGCAAGGTCATTTTCACCACATCCGTGTAGAGGGCGTACCTCGACCAGCGGTTCTCCGGCAGCAGCGGGATTTGAACCGGGGTCTGTGGATTTGACCGTTACACCACCTGCCGTCCCCAGGCGTCATCCACAGGCTACAAGATGTGATGCAGCTAAAACACCGAAACCTTAATTTGGGAGAATTCCAGCGAAAGGAGATATAAAAAGGTCGAGAGTCGCTGGGTTAAAATGTTAATCCCAAGGTCCTGCGGTTTAACTCGTGTAAACACTGTGACGATAACGGACACGACCAGCTTCAGATTTTCTCCTCTCTCTTCTCGGTGCGGCTGTGACGCGGCTGTGACGCGGCTGTGACGCGGCCCGCGCGGCAGTAGGACTTACACCGCCCTGCTTTCCTTGCTGGTTCCCTTTCTTTGCCTCTGCCATTTTGTTTACCCCCCTTCCTTATTTTGCATGCTGTTCCAGGAAATGTATGCAGGTGGCTTCAGATTGCAGCCACCCGCTTTCATCTGTCCCCGCACGGTGACACGGCCAACCCTCGGCGTACATTACAGCGGGACTGTTTCCAAAAAGCACCGCTCGCCGAGAGAACGGCCCCATCGCCCGTGTCGGCTAGACGAAAGCACATCGCATCTCGCCTACGCCGATGCAAAGTGGGTTCTGCACCCCCACCACCGACACACGCAATCCCCCCATGTGTCCGGGTGGCCGCCCCCTCGTTGTCCCCTCAGCACGTGCCCACGTGTCCTGGAAGACGCCTTCAGGTGCACGTCGACTCGATGCAGTCTCGAGACAATTCCAGGCCAGTGGGGTCAGGTTTATAAGAGGATTCGGACAGAAGGGGGGGGCACTGTCAGCTTTGAAATGAGGTATGAATGCTGGAAGCCTGCAGGTGGTGCTGGACTTGCTGAGTGAAAGCCAGGACTCTGGGGGTAGCGGATTGGGGTCGCGAACCCCAGCCTGGCTCGAGGACCTGCACAGCTGTGACGTGTGAGCGCCACCTATGACCCTGCATATGATTTTTTTTCTTTTTTTTTAAGCAATAGACATCCAAGGAGCCTGTAGGTATCGCCGCAGCAGGGGGTGATATGGGAGGGGGGCATCCATCTTCAACATTTGGCTCCAGGAGCGACTTCCAACCGCTGTCCTTGCCGCAGCCGACATCTACGTAGCGACGGTGGACGTGCGTCTGAAGAAGTGATGTGTGCCAAGACCACCTTCTCCCCCGCCACTTGCCTCAAACAGGCAGGCACAATGCGTATTCCTTGGGCATTTCAGCCCTGGGGGGTCAATGGGGAGGCCGCAGAGAGACGGGGGCCAGATGCACACGGCCGTCGGCCGCCATTCCAGCTCCACGCGTGGATTACAGGAGGACGTGTCGACCGTCAAGGGAAGCCTAGAGTTTGGCTTCTGAACGCCCCAATTCGGACTGGCCTTCCGAAGGATTTCCTAAAAAATCTCACATCTATCGACTTTCTCCTCTGCCAGCCAAACTCAGAAGCGAACCAGAAAACAGACGCGTGGAGAAAAAGGTTGTGACACGCATGTCGCTCGGCCGCAAGACTCAGACCGGGTAAGCCGGCGAGGCCAAATGCAGAGATTTACGACTGCGGCAAAAGCTTTGTACAGACGGTTCCGCGAAAGGGCAAACAGGTCGGCTCCTGGCAAGGGCTCAGATCTTTCCGGAATATCTCCGCGGAAGGCATCCTCGAGACCGCGACGGTTTCACCCCTGCCCTTACGGTGAAAATTTACAACAGCCGTTTATTAAACACCCTTTTTGGGCTCAGCTCCTGATCCTGGTTGGACGCTTGCAGGGGACGGGCCTTACGGGGACCCTCGGCAAACACGGCTCCTAATGAACTTCCTTAATTCCCCGTAGACATCCGGGCTTCCGAGAGCGACGCGGCTCCCCACGGCCGCCTCGGCGCACCCCGCCGTGCGGCGGCTCAAACTGTTTTTCCACACCAACATTTAATGAATTAGGAAGTATCTCCGCTTTCTCGGGCATGAAAATAGATTAATAACATCTGATGTAAATATAATACGGTACACATCTATCCGAGGCGCAATTCATGCTAATCGTTCGCTCAGTATGCAGAGGATAAACGGAGGTTTACGGGGGGACGTTTGTTTGTTTGTCTCAAAAAAGCTTAATTAAAGTCTTCGCCATCATTACGGACCGCCGGCAGCGACGGAAACTCCTGAGGGATGCTGGGATGGGGATGCTTTCGTAACCCCGTAACCTCTGCGTTAACGCATTTTTCTTTTTTTTTTTTAAACCGTGTTTGCATGTCGATCTCCTCAGGGATTCCTCTGCCGCCCGGCTGTCCGCCGAGCCGTTACCGTGACTTTAAACGAAAACGTGAGATTGACGAACGCGTTTGAAATTGGCCGATAGGACGTGTCAACGAAGCAACGTCGAGGTGCACGTCAAACAAGTTAAGAGAACATCGTAGCCAAAAGACCGAAAGCGAGTCAAACTCGGGACCCCCCTGTCGCCGACACGTCACCCATCCACAACGGGCTAAAGGAGCAGAATTGACTGAACGGGTGACACCCAAATGGCTCGACCATTACACGTCACTCAGGGTACAAAACGAAGACTGTAACTCACATTGGAAAAAGTTTTGCTTACATCGCACGTCTCAAGACGCTGCTGGACGTCGCCGGCGCCCGTTTCGGGTCTTACGGCATCGCTCATCTTCACCAACACCGGGGCTGATGGGGGGCCCTGGTCTGCTTTCAGCTAGCAGCACCTTCAAGCCAGAGCTCACCTGTCCGAATCCACACAGGTAGATGCGCCATAACGAAACGCGCAGCAACAGGTACAGTCAGCGTTAAGCCGAAACCGCGGCACACGGACGCACGCGAGCGCCAGAGAAACCGGGAGACGGAAAAACTAGTCACTTTTCGGCTCACGCAGATGCTGAAGAACGACCCCAGGCCGCCGCGAGATTTGGGTTAAGTACTTTTGTCAACTTGAAAATAGCTGACTGATACATTCACCCGGAGCTCTTTCAAAAACCGAGCCGCGTTACAGAAGCCGGCGTTTCTCACAAGCCTCGGTGGATCTCGGTTTGCACGTCGGCAAATGAGGACACCTGTTCTTCTGTTAATCACTCAATTAGCTCGTAAATCATTTAAGTTAAAAATAGGTTAAACGCATCCGAGAATATTTTACTTTTTAACCTATGGGGCCAACAGAGAAGCTGCACAGGTGTTAGTGAATAATGTCGTCTTCTTAAAGCTGCAGCCTCCCAACTTCCACATCCTTGTTCATCTATTTTGGGGGGCTTTTTATTTTATTTTTTTTTTACCCTTCCCGGCAAAGCGGATTGAAAGATGGCTCCCGCACCTCGACTAATGCGGAACCGGGTGCGTTTCTGTTGGGTAATTGCCACGGCGGTGACACAAGGGCCCAGTGACATGTCAGCGCTTGTTCATACTTAGAAGAAGTGCGGATTTAGTCTTATATTCAAAGCTGAAAGGGTGGGGGGGTCTAATATATTCTTTCCTTTCTGACACATGGTCAAAAACGTATCTGCAAGCTGGAACTAATAAGGCTCCATCTATCCACCTATCTGCAGTCGGGGCCCGGCAGCGTCAGGGTTGGGAACCACAACGCTGCTGGTATCCAGTGCGTCTGCTGACTGCGTGGCTGCTGGACACGACCCCCCTCCCACCGGTCCGCTGCGGTTCTACTTAAACAATATACAGTTATTTTAGCATAAATTTGCTGAAACGGCAAATTCCACACTAAAAATAAGCAGCAGAGTTGCACAAATGCATTTTAAATAACCTTGAATATCCCTGACACGCAGACGCACCGTCACCCCCCTCCTCCGATAAATAGAATAACGGGAACCAGGAGGGAATTTTCTTTTTTTTTGGCATTGTATAAAAATAAATTATTCTTTTGATTTACAGTTGACATCAGATGATGAGGATTATTATCTTTATTAGGTTTTCTGTGGGTTGCAGGGGTGTCTTGCTCAGAGTTACTGTCCTGCGATCAAAGGACCAGGGTTCAAGCCCCCCCCCGTCCTTAAGCAAGGTACTTACCCTGTGTTGATACAGTAAAAAATACCCTGCTTTACTGCAAGTAGCTTAACACTAAGCGTAGATGAATGAGTAGCAATACTGACTCCCCGACAGAGTACACCAACTACACCTCCACCCCAGTCCTGCAGGGGGCGCAGTGAAAGGTGTCAGTGTCATCTGTGGCTCCAGATGATCCACGTCTCTTTACCGCAGTATTTAACAGGCGGGCCCAACAAGCCCTCATCTTCAAAAAATAATATGAGTTAAATAATTCCTTCTGTCCTCATCGTATAAACACTGGGAAAAAACGGGCCTATTTATTTCCTTATCTTCTTTATTCATTGTTACACTTATAATGTAGTGCATGGTTTAGGTCTTTATTTGCAAATATATAACAAAATAAATATATAGCGATATTTATTCGCAGTACGACTGGTCGGCCGCGTAGGTTTCGTCACCAGAGGTGAGCGGCGCCGAAAACACGGGCGCCGTCCTTCAAGCGGCTTCGTGAAAACGGTTCCAGGGCGGGACGGTGACTAAAGCGCCGTCACTGGGCAACAACCGCACCTCCGTAGCCGCTCGGCTCGGCAGCTGCGCCTTTTCCCCGTCGGACGACGTCCAAACGCAAAGCTGGCGAAGCTCGGCCTACGCCTCAGGTCGACTTGTCTTGTCGAGCCGTGCGTCCGGGTCCGCCCGCTCGGGGCGAGGCAGAGCCATTTCTGAAGAAGGAACCCGCTGGGGGGGATGCGAAAGAGTCTCCGTTTCACAGCCGGCCTGTTTGAGTTTGGGATGGGATTTTACGTGTTCGCCGAGGCCCGGGGGTCACGGCGGAGACGAGGGCCGCCGGATGACGTGGCAGGGTGCCTGCGCTCGGTACCGGCTATACGGCGCGAGATGAAGGCTCAGCGTAATCACCTTGGCAAAGCAATAAGCCAAGACTATTAAAACATATTACCAGAGCGCAGGCCCTACATGCTCCGGCTCCCCTTTTTTTTGCTTTTAGCAAATGAATTCATCAGCATTCGCAATCAATATTGTAATGTCATAATGATGACATTCTCGGCATGACAGGTCTGTGTTAATCTCCTTAGCAAGTCCCCGAGGAGGTTATTTAAAAACCCCACCGATTGATTGGCGTTTTGGCTGCTTGCGTGCCCCTCCCCCCTCTGCCCACCTGCCTCCGGGAGGCTGTGGCAGTTTGCGTTCTTTTCCGCGTGAACGTCACGACATCGCTCGACTCCGTCGGACTCCTGCTGGCAGCGCGGGTCCGTCTTGCTCTTCGGTTCGGGGATTTGGGAGCCGGGACACGTGACGAGGTGTGGTCGGAAAAGGGTCCGCGGCCACGCGTTCGTACGAAAGTCTGATTTCGACGGGGAAAAATTGAAACCTTTCGTCGGTTTGTTTTCTCGGTGACCCGCCGATTCACTCGGCGAGGTCGCAAACGCCGCCGCATAACTATGTTTACTTGACTATAACCTGGTTTGACGGTCACAGCTGTCAATCATGACAAATTCAGCCAATGGATGTTGAGACCACAGTTAAATGGTACTGTAACCTTTGTAAGCCCCTAGACGCTGTGGTTTCATCTCAGATCCTTTGTGCACGTAGCTGTGTGTCTGTCTTTCGTACTGAAGAAGCAGAACAGTTGTGTTGGAACCGTTCACGTCCTTCATCTCGCTCTGTCACAGAGTCCCGGTGGCAGGAAAGGCAGCATCTGTTGAATTAAATCTGCACCGTGAGATGGTGGAGTCGGCCGAGGCGTCTCACGCTCACAATTTGTATTTTTTTGGAATATTAATTGCATCTGCTGTCTCTTCCAGGGTGTAGTTTCATAGCCTGATGTCCAGTGATTCCAGGATCAACTGTGAGCTGCTGTGACCGTGACCAGGATGAAGATGTTAATGCTGATGGATGGATGGACTGAAGGAATGAATTATATGACAGAACGCAAAACTTATAAAAGATGCACATGCGGGGATGGGGCCACGATGAGTCTCTGAGAAGATGCTGACCACGGTGGTCGTTCCACACAAAGAAGGAAATTGAAGCCTCTATGAACAAAACTACCTGCGTGTTTTTAAGCACCGATAAACTACGATTCATCATCGGTCGGTCAAATAGTAGTTGCTGACTTGTTAACCGCAGAGGTGACGGGCGAAAACAGTCCAGCAATGCGGTTTTTTGGCATTTATTCTCCCGAATCCCAGGCCTGCGGAAGCGTTTACACCCAGTCGCTTTCCAGGTCTCTCCTTCATAGTTTCTCCAGCTCTGCAGAACTCGGCAGCGTCCGCGGTGGCTGTGAGTCGTACGTGAAGCTCCTGCCTGCACACGTGGAGCAGTTCGCATCTCTCGTCTGATACCCCCCCCACAGAGTCTCTTTGGAGCGCGCTTGTTTTTGTTGAGGCTTTTTTTTTTCCGAGATGTTGTCATCTCTGAATGGCGTCCCGTCGTTCGATACCGTCAACTAATCTGACGAACGAGGCGTTATGTAATTTCAGCCTTGAACGAGCTCATTACGCTCTTTTCATACGACTTATCGCTGCTGCGGGGGCGGCTAGGGAAGGTGGGTGGGGGCTGGATGCCAGGCGGCCCTCATTGGCCTGGTTTTGGGAGCGACTGGGGTTACCGCCTCGCGCTGCAATACGCCCCGGCCGTCCTGCCACCGCGCTCACCTCTCCATCAAGCCATGGGATGGCGGCCTTGCCGGGGACCGCCGCAGCCCCCCGTCGTGAGCAGATCGCCTCTTTATGCGCCACGTTTTATTCGTTTGCTTGCCGACTTCGATCCACGCCGTGTACGCTCGGGTAGTTTCGCACTGAATTCCAGAGGAATCGTTTTTTCCCGGGGTGCAAACGCACGCGGAGAGCAACAGTTCTGCCGGCTTTGCTCGCCTCCCGTGGTTCTGCTGGTGGACCGAATTGCTGACCCTGCTTTCTACGCTGATCCCGGTGCCTTTGTGCTTCCATACCCTGATCTATTCACGTCGCCCCGCCGGGACTGGAGAGAAGCGACCGGATGGGCGGGGAAACGGGGCAAAGTGCCGCATCGGGTTCCCCGGCCCGGTTAGGAAACGGCCGGGTCTGTGCAGGCGACCAAAGAAGCTAACTGTACGAAAAGCCTGGAAACAAAAACATACACATGCCCACAAGCCTAAAGCTTGTTACAGCTTTTCACCGCTTTCTTAATGCATCTATTATTTTTCCCCCCCGAGTTTGTTGCGTGACTGTTTTTCTAGCCTTAATTATCGCCGTAATTCTCGAGTAAACATAAGGCGTGCGCGCACACGTTCGGCCTGCAGCGCCCGAAGGTTACAGCTTTCGCTCTCGTGCAGATCGTACCGAGCCTCCCTCGTACCACCAGGCGCTGGAACTGCAGCTACTCCCCAGTAGCGGCTTCACGGCTCCCCCTACTGTCCACTAGAGGAACAGCACTGCAGGTGCAGAGTCAGGTTTGTATTCGAGAGTCATCTGAGAAGCACGGTGGATTTCGCCCGCGAGAGTCACCGCGCGGTCGAACGTCGAACATCTCTCCGTCCCCTTGCTTCATTTTTTGCACCTTCTGCACAGCTGCTGGGCTCAGGATGAACTGAGAATGTGACTAACTAAGACGTCGGTCAACGTTTGAAAAAACGAGCCGTCACATTGCGTTTATTTTGGTATTTTCGGACCTGCAAGGAGGTGAATCCCCCAGAAAGAAAAGCTGCAGAATGGAGGCTTGAAAGCGCCCTGCAGAAGATGAGCAGGTGAAAAGCTTTCAACCAAGGAGCCGCGTCCTTAAAGGTCGGCCATCAATGGGCCCCGTCGTTTTTGTCCCAAGTGTCGGCTGCCTCTTTCTTCCCCCCCCGTTTCTGCGGTCCCCTTCCTCCTCTGCCGAAGAGGAGGTCCTTTCAACCTTTTCAATTTACTGTTTGAAAATTCCACTTTTATGGGACGCTTTCGTGGGACCATTTCGAGAGCCCCGTACCGTATGACTGAATGAAATGTTCGTAAAGCGGGGGTCCTGCCTTGAAGTCCCATTTTGCAGGCAATGAAATGCACTCATAAACGATAAACTAACTGCGGGGCCAGAGGAGTCGGCACACCGCTGTTTGGAAATAGACGCTCCGGATGCGGCTCCGTGGCCCCGCGACCCCCCGTCGAGTGAACTGTGCAACACGACGGAGCTCAGCCGACACGCGGCGTTTGCAGGAGCGTTTCCGCAGTGTCTCCATGGCGCTGCCCACCTCCCACTTCACCTGGCGCAGGTGCAGGAACGTCACTTCATTTTGGAAGGAAAGCAGCCGCTGCTCACTACCCACATGCAGCCCCCCCCTCCCCCCCCCCGTTGTTCTGCAGTCTCCCTCTGTTATTCCTACACGCTTATAGCTGCCCGCAATAACAGCGTGTCCCACTACCTCATGTCAGGGCTTGAATCTCTCAGCTTTGCAGCGTAAACAACAAACAAAATGAACCCCGGATGGGTCTGTGAAAAAGTGTGTTTGATTAAGTCGGAATTTGACCGGATCAGAGAACGATGCTAAAATTTCCCTGTACGTGTTTTTTTAAAACCCCATGCCAAGAAAGGCAAGCGCAAGCCTGTTCTTCTGTTGTGTTTTATTAGACACATTTTTGATTATCGTCTCCGCATCGCTGCGGCATTGCCAAAATACGAGGCTGGGGGGGGCATTTTCCTGCCGCTCCACGTCACTGACGCCCCCCCCTTCCCGAAACCGACGGGGCCTTTTGCGGAAACGCCGCACCGCTGAACTCGACCGCCTCCTCAGACGTCACCGGGAGAGCCGAGTCGCCGCGGACCCGCAGGAAGCATCGCGATGGGCTCCCACGGCCAAAGCCTGGTAATTGTGCGCAAATCTGGCCTCAGCTTAGCTGGAAGCCAGAGCGCGAAAGACCAAATCCGAAGAGCGCCAACCGCCAACTGGACGGATCGGGACGCGGGGACAGGGTTTCGCTGTCACCGTGCCGTGGTGGCGGGACAGAGCTGATAGTGTTGCACTGTTAAAATCATCGTCTGTTCCTTTTCCTGCGGAACAGGGCCGGACCGTCCTCAGGAGAGACACCTTCTGTTTATTCCAAAGTCTCCCGCTCACGAGGAGACGGAAAGCAAAGCCGTCTAAGGAAAAGACTGCACGCCTGTGTACTTAGCCTTAAACTTTGACTTGTTGACCTGGGGTCATTGGGCCCTTCGGGGGTCCGCCGGCGGACGTCAGGTGGTCTGTAAAACTGTATGTGACACAGTTCTAGGTGACGGTCATAAAGTGGCGTTGCAGTGAATTCTGTGCAGTGTTTTCTACAAATATATTTATGGACATTTTTCTGGGGGCGGAACGACAGCTCAGCAGGTCCCACTGCTGCCTCACGGCACTCAGGCTGTTCAGGTGTGGGTTTGAATCCAGCTCAGTCTGTGTGCAGTTTGCACGTCTCCCCATGTCGGGGGGGGGTGGGGTCTGGTCACTCAGAGTTGCCCGTAGTGGGAGAGCAGCCCCCCTGCGAGGCTGAGAACTACCATCCAGCGGTAGTTCTGTAGCCCAGTGATTCTGGGATATCCTCCAGACTGCCATGGTAAACCGATTACTGGTGGTGGATGCAGAGGCATTTCCAACATTTGGGCACCTTGGGCAGGTCCTCACCCCCCCCCCCCCCCCCCCCCCCCCCCCCCCCCCCCCCCCCCTTTTTTTTTTTTNCCCCCCCCCCCCCCCCCCCCCACCACCACCAATACACTGTAACACAAAACACCATTAATGTCATTAGATTCTAACCCTTCTTGTTTCGTTTGTCCCACAAGCGCAGACCGTCGACCCCACCTCCCCTAAAGAGACCAGAAGTGAGACCAGCACTCCCTGCTGCCGGGAGCTGAGGACCCCCTGCCACGAGGGGCGAGATCAGCTCACCTGCACCTCGACATCACTTTACTCAGCTTTTACCGTGCTACACGGTTCTGTCCTTAGCAGTTTAACTTGTCTTAGCCGCTACTGCTCTCCCTCACCTCCCAGTTCACAGCATTTCTTGTTTTCCTCTCCTCAGGTGCCAGCAAGTTTGCCGCATTACACTTATACCCTGCATAGGTTCTCTTATTAAATGCATCACTTCTATCTACAGCCTCGCTGTCTGCCTCTTATACCAGTTCTGCTGTCTGAATCTGCTCTTCAGCTCCGAGTCCCTGTGCGAGAAGAAGCCTCTATAAAAATAAACTGAATATAAATTAGCACCAGTGACCTGGGAAACAATAGAACCCACAACCTTAACGCTATTGGCACAACACACTAACCAACAAGGAGACCCACATCACACGCCCCAAAATCCCAGTTGTACCTGTTTTTTTTTTTTTTTAATTAAATTCCCAACGTTTTTAACAGCCCTGGCAACTGGGGCGAACCCCACCCCACCCCCCGCCCCCCGAGTATGTTGATGGATGGATTGATGGATGACATTTTCCCACAACATCCTCAACATCCCTCCAGTTCTTGGAGGGCTGGAAAAGGTGAAGGGCGCCGGCTGCTGTCTGTGTACAGTGGCCTGTTTGTTTAATTTTGCCTTGCAGAAAACGGCATCTTTTTTTGTGCAAAAATGACAGGAAATATTTATGGAAGCAGCCGGTCCATGACTTGTTACCAGGACGACGGAGCTGCCCAGGAAAAGTGCCGGGGTTATATAACAACCACACAGTAGTAGTAGTAGTAGTAGTAGTAGTAGTAGTAGTAGTAGTACAGGGTAATCGCTCACTTGGCTGACTTTACGGATGTTACTGACACAAACCTGTTGGCCTGTCTGTCTGTAAACTGGTCAAATCGAGGCTTTATTGGAGATAAATGTGTCCCGGAGTGGCAAACGCTCTCTTTACCTTCCTAACAGCTGCAGTATCTCCCTGGTTTATTTGCGTGTGACGCACGGGGACAGGGCCTGTGTGTTACCGTCTTATTAAAATAGCATCTTTGGGGGCAACTCGAATGTTTATTTACCTGCACCAGCGGCGAACGACTTAAACGAACGTTCGTCGCTGTTTCGCCGAGCCCCTCTCCCGGCTCGGGCCGCGACACCGACACAGTTTCCGCACGGCGGGGGGGGAAGTTTCGGTGACTCCCCGCTGCTATGGCGACGCAAATTGTTGAATTAATAAACTGCAAAGTGCGTTGCCTCCCCTCCCAAAAAAACAAATTGATAAATGAATAAATGACAAAAATAAATAAATGAAATAAAGCAAGAACGAAGGGAAGGGACGGCTTGCGGCGACCTGCGCGTCTTCCTTTCATGTCTGTTTACACGTTGGCACCGCAAGACGAAGCGGAGGGCAGCTTCACACCGGGCTTGAAAAAAATAAATGTTTATGGCTGTTTATGGCCAAACAAAGAGAGACGGCATCGTGCGACTGGAGCCAAAACGCTGTTTTGTGGAACGTGCTTGTTGGGCTTCGTCTTTGGGCGAAAACGAAGAAAAGCGCGCAAAGCTCCGCCAGACAGAGTGACGGGAGCAAGGAGGGAGAAAACGTCTTAAGAATGACAGTTAATATCAGGTGACGATTATTATTGTAATTGTTACTGCCGTTGGCCGCTGGGGGCGAAGCGGTCAGAGTCTTTGCCTGGGGGGGTCAGAGGACCAGGGTTTAAATCCCAGGTCCGGCACCCTTGAGCGAGGCACTTACCCTGTGTTGATACGGTAAATTACCCCGCTGTAAAACGAGGTAAATAACCGTAGCTTCACACCGAGTTATGAGATAAACAATGACGCTGCCTCCCCAGCACTAACTACACATGCACCCCAATCCTGCAGGGGGCGTAGTGGCAAAAGGTGGCGATGATCAAGGTCGCTCCCCTGAGCAGAATATGAACGTTGTTCATTGTGCTGCAACTGCTGCCAAATTTAAAGCCGGTTTATGAAATGTGACATTTGCCAGAATCCGGTACGTCGAGCTTCCTCTTCATACATCAGTCCGGGTTTCACTGCGCCCCCCCTCCTCCCCCCCGGTGGGATTCGGGCTCCGGCGTTTGTCTCGTGCTGTCCTACTGTAACAGCTGCTATTATTGCTATTATCATCAGTGATGAGGCTGATAATGGCTGTTTGATTCAAAGCCACGACGCCACAGGAATACAGTAGAAACGGCGCAGAAACACGTGACGTCGCCCCCCCGGCCCGGAGGGACGGACTGACGTTCCCCTCCCCGGCAGCAGGGGGCATCGCTAATGACGACGCCGGGGAGTCGGGGCGCCGCCCGCAGGACGGGAGAGGCAGCGTGGGGCTCGGCGTTTCGCTTCTGAGCTCCTCAGGTTTCTCGTCTTATTTTTTAATTTTCCTTTTTTTTTCCCCCCTCACGCCCGTGATGAGACGGTCGCTTTGTAGTGCTCATTTTCACGCGCGGCGGCTCGGGGAGAGCCATGAAAAGCCTGTTGACATTTTGGGCAGTTTGAGTTCTCTTTGCCAGCATCTCGCCTTTTCTTCAAGTGAGAAGATACACCGTGCTCAGCCACCCCTGGGCCTGAATAAAAGAATAATTTCAGTCTCTATTATGGCGTAACCACCGCGGCCCTTGGCTGGCGCACGATGCTCTACAGATGTTCCACCAGGGGGTATTGTAGATACTGCCCGATTTTATTTTGTTTTTTTTTTTTTTCTACCCAGCTAACAGTCTGTATGGCCAAATGCAAATCCTTTATCCGCGCAGCCGTGGCAGCTGCGGACCAGCGAGGAGCGAGCTGCGGCGCGGCCGGCGAAGGGACACGTTCCCCGCGGGGGGCCGCCGGGCCGGGAAAAGGGGCCCGGTTCGGATCGGTCGTCGGGACGGAGCGCCGGCACCGCGGGCCCAGTGGCGACTTGCTCCTCATTTATTCCACACTCAGACAACCATTTAAGGCCCCGTTTCTTCAGGTAACCCTAATAATGGCAGCTAATAAATGTAAAGGCAGAATCTCAAAATGCGAATGGGGGGGGGTGTTGAAAGGCAGGCCGGACCGGCGGGGGTAGCTCTCACGGACGGAGGAGCGGGTGTGAGGGTTTGATAAGCATGTGCGCTCAGAAACTAGCCGCTGGGAGGAGGGGGGGCATATGTGTGTGTGTGTGTGTGTGTGTGTGTGTGTGTGTGTGCTGCTCCATGCGGGTTTCGAGCACACTGTTTATTAGCTGCCAGGGATGCCCTTTCCTTTCTTTGTGGTTAAAGCCGATCGTGATCAAAGGCAGGAGATGAATCGCTGGCCAGAGCCGCAGGAAAAACAATTTTAATAAAAATAAAAAAAAACCATCAACCTAAAAACAAACACCTGGAATAAAAACATACCTGAGTGGTTATTATTTTCGTGTGCAGATCTGCCGACGATGCACATGCACACGTGCTGCGTGACGTAAGTGATGAAGTGAGAGCAGCCGTGGGAACAGTAGGTGGCGCAGCGGTTAGAGGCGTCAGTTTGTAATGAGACACCGGGGTTTAAATCCCTCCTCCGGTTCCTCTCATCAAGGTGCTTCTCCTTAATGATGCAGTAAAAATTACCCTGCTGGATACACGGATTAATCACTGTAAGTAGCTTATCGTACAAAAATAGCGATATAGAATCGGCAGACATAATAATAATGGATGAATTTATACACTATATGCTTATAAATACATTTTATATGGAACAATAGCTGGTATTAGACGTCCTGTGACAGAAAAAGGCGAAAGGTATGATACCCAAAACCCTGCCAGCCTCCTTCCACACACACACACACACACACACACACACACACACACACACACCATGGCGTGTTCTCCATCTCACAGCGTCATCCCCGGTGCGATTTGTCCAAACACACAGCATGCAGCAACCAGATCAAAGGGGAGGTGTCTGCCGCAGCGCGCGCGCGCGCGTGTGTGTGTGTGTGTGTGTGTGTGTGTGTGTGTGTGTGCCGAATAATGGCCTGTGATTACTCACGGACTCAGAGCCTAATGGCGCCCCGTCCCCGAGTCTCAGCCTCGAATTAGATCACAAGCCTTTATTTATTTGTTTCTTTAGCACAAAGGCACCCTGTCATTATTCCTCTAGTAAATAATTCAATAAAAGTGTCAGCGCGGCGCGCCGTGTTAATGTGGATGGATAACGCGGCGTCCGAACCCGGCGCGGGAGAGGCGCCGGCACAGGTGGGTAGTCCGCAGCAGGGGGCCGGTGAGGTGTTAGGTTAAGTCCTCGGAGGGACCCTGCCGTCGGACCCTTGAACAAGAATCGCTTTTCGGTAAAAACGAAGCCCTCGTCGTTTAAGTTCCAAACTGGGCGTCGTATAAAAAGGGCCCGTCTTTCTCTTCGTGAGGTACGAAGGGCAGCCGCCTCGCCGCGTCCCCCCGGCGGCACTTTTTTTAAAACACCGGGGTCACTCGAATCCCTTTCTAATCTCCCCCTTAAGCGTGCGGGGGGGCTCCGCGGGGGGGCGCTCGCCGGGCTCAGGGGATCCGTCCGCAGGTACAAGAGGCCGCGAGACAATAATTGCCGGCAGGCCGGTCGACGAGAGGGAAAATGACAACCTGAGATGGCAAATTGATTTTTGCTCTGCATGGAGCTCAATCCGCAGAAACGCGGGGGATTTTGGGTGGGGGGGTGATTAGCGGATGATTGAATTTAGCTGTTCGGCTCAGTTAGTCTTGGTAAAATATAAAAGTGGCTGCGTTGGTCGAATAATTGTACTGTTTGTGGGGGTCCGCCGGCGTAGGGATGAACGAACAGTCAGCTGAGGAACGCGACCGGAGCCAAAAGTGTTTGCATCTCATTTTGCTTCTTCGCCCAAACTTTCACTACCCAGCGACGATCGCACACAGACGTCCTCGGTACGTTCTGTCTGCCACCCACAACTAATGAAAAATACTTCCTCTGACTTTCCGACGCGTAGAATTAAAACTAGTTTAAAGTGACCAGGGAGAAAAAATGTCTCCCCAAACTCCTGTTCAAACCAGGTTCGGGACTGATTCATCCCCCAAACCTGTGCAACCTTTCTCATCCGGCCCTTGACCCCCGACGATCCGGCTCACCGGACGGAAGTTTCGACCACCGTGGACCGGAGTTGAACTGAGGCGGTGCCACGTTTTGCTCCGCAGGTAAAAACTCGCTCCGCAAAGGACGGAAATTCTAGAAAACGGAACGACGCAAATAGTTTCAAAAATAAATAATCCGGAGAATGTTTATACCTTCGGGAATTCATAACTCGGCTGTTCACAATAGAGGAAGATCCGTTGTTTGTATAAACACCCCAGACGGAGACGCGGTCGACGCCCACCGCAGAGAGGCTCCTCTGTCCCGTCGCTTCGAAAGTTCATTATTCCCAAATCTCTGTTTCGTTCCTCTCAAATGGCTCCTCATCGCGTCCATGTTCAAAGCCCCTCTCCTTCTGACCCGGAACGCCGTATGGAGGCGGCGTCGGGGCATAATTGGCGGAACGTCTGTTACCCAGTGCCACTCGGCGCTCCGAACACGACATCCGTCCGTACGTACAGGAGGAGAGCAGGTGAGAGCAGGTGAGCGACCGCTTTGATGTGCAGCATAATTGCCTATTAGAGAAGCTATTTCCCAACTTCACATTTAGATCAGAGCCCCCGAATCCTATAGGGCCTCTAAGAGGGGAAGTGTGATTGCCATAATGGCGGCGAAGCCGGCGAGCAGGTCGCCGCAAAACAAAATGGATCGAGAGCCTTCAGATCCGGCGCGTAAACAGCGATAATTCCGCACGGCGGGGCGATCAAACGGCACCGGGAAAGACGGTAAGCGGCGGAGCCGCTCCAGAACGCACCGCAACTATTTGTTTCGAACGTTAAAGAAGCCGCCGCCGTCGTGTCACAGTCAGACAGAGAAAAACGGCGCTCGATTTGTTCGCGGCCCCTGACGTACTGCATTGCAGGACTCGTGCTACTGCAGGGCGAGGCCGGGCAATATTGCCAAACAGCTCCAAAATCGTAGCTATTCCGCTCTATTTGATTTAAACGGCGTGGGGCCGGGAAGGGGGGGCGACGGAGCGGACGGATAATACCGGGGTGCGAATGGCGGCCGGAGACCCCGAACGCTGCCTCCGCTGCCTCCGCTGCCATTACCGTGGGGACAGACGTGTCGTTCTCCGTCTCTTCCTCCCACTGGCGTTTCTTTGGCTAAAAGCCGCACTTAACTCGGCGGCGTTTTAAGGTCTATCGCAACCAGAGACCTGCCTCTTTTTTTGTTTCGCACATATATGTTTTTCTCTTTGCAAAGAGCGAGTTGCCCACGTTGGCGCCGCGTTAAGACTCCGTCTTGCCGACGCGGGTTTTTTTTTTTTTTTCCTTCAAAAGCCGACGTCTTCGACTGATTTGTTTACTCTGGCTAATGGGCCCCGCGTTTGCTCTATTGAACGGTTCCCGAGCATGACAACCCCATTCAGGGCGCGAACGTGCAAATAAAGGCGCAGCAAAACGTCGCGTGTCGGATCTTGGCTTTTCCAAGCGAGACTTAATGACTCATCGCCGAGTGGCATAATTGCTCCTTCTGATTTTAATAAGGAATTGAACATAATATCGGCTTAATATGCAGTGTCTCGAACACTGCTTTTTTTGAAAGCCTTCCTTTCTGCCGATGATAATAATGGTAATTATGAAGATTATGCTGTAATGGCTGGGGGGCTTTAATTGCGTTTCCTCGTCCGCCGTCGCGTCGCTGTGTTTTACAGCAGGTTGCATCAGACTCCGCGGGAACGTCTGAAGGCTTTAAACTGAGCCGCGAATGGGCCCGCACCCCCTCCCACACGCACACACGCACGCCAAACGTTATCGAAAAGTGTAGATGGCGTCGGGGTAAACCTGCAGACGGGCGCCTAATCTCCTTTGAGTGGGTTTTCGGAGCGTTTTCCGAGCGGCCCGGGGCGTCGCGGGCGCGTTTCCGGGCGATCGTCCAGGAGGAGCTCCTCCGCGAGCCGCGCCCCAGAGGCGACGGCGTGTTAATATCCACCGCGACATCCGCCGTGCGAAAAGATCAAAGGGTGCGCGCCGGAGCGTCGACGCTCCTCTAACCGCCGCTCGGCTGCGGCCCCAAGGACGACGAGTCGCCGCGCGGTTCGTGCCGTTATCACCGCTTCACCACGCGCCGGCTCCCGGTTCGACCTCCGGGCTCCGGGTCGGGATTGCGCCGAGTTCACAGGCCTTCCCGTGTTTTCCTCCCTCGATCCGAGGGTGCCGCGGTGCTCATGGGAAACAATCCCCCTAAAGTGCCCCCAGTCCGGAAGCGTGAGAGGACTGTCGATGGCGCGCGTGTCCCGTGTCTTGTTGCTTCCCAGCACCCCTGCACATCATGAGCACCCTGAGCACGTAAGCGTTTACTGACAGCAGACACATCGACAGATTGCACCGCGTTAAAATACCACGCTTGCTTATTACGGAACTACTCGAGTGATAATAGGTTCTGGGGGCAGCAGGTGGCGCTGCGATAAGAGCCGCCGCCGTGCACTCAAAGGACCCTGGGAGTACTGTTGAGCAAAGTACTTACTTACCCTAAATTGCTCCAGTACAGATTACTCCACTGTACATATGGGTAAATCGTTGTAAGAAGCTTAACATCGCAAGTCATCTTTTTTTTTTTTTTTTTTTTTGAGAAACGTGTCACATACATAAATAGATGCGTGTTAATCTCGCAGGTTTCAGGTTCGATTCCGCTCGACGGAGGCGAAACTCGCTCGACGGGATCGGCGGACAGGAGGTGTGGGCGGGGCGGGGAGGGGCGGGGCAGGGGCGGAGACCTCTTCCTTCCGCCGCTCGAGCCCATTAATATTTATCGCCACGATTACAGATTTACAATTAACATTTTAAACATCCCGCAGTCTGTTTCATCCCCGTTTCCACGCTTGGCTTGTTAAACTAGATTTATCTCCTTGTTTTTTTTAGTTTCCCCACCTTTTCCTGTAGCTGAGCGGCATCTAAAACAAGAAGCGCGGATACGGTCATGGGCCACGTTGCGAATTTGTCACGCCGTAGGCAGGGCTTCGGGTCCCCTGGCATCCCGTAACCGTCGAATCGTGTCGTGCGTCTGATCGGCCCCCCACATCTTCCGGCTCGCCCTAATTGCCACGCTTCTTTGTCATTCCTCTATCTTGATAAAAGATAACCTTTATAATTAAAAATGAAATTGAATTATCCGCGGTCGTCTTGGAAATGGCACGCGAGAAGAATCGCAACCGGTGCTACGCGCCCCCCCTCGGCCGTGTGAACCGGGAGGAAGACGGCTTTGCCGGAGACGTTGAATGCGACTTCGCATCCGGGAGGTTGTTAGCGAAACACTTTGTCTCGCTTCGCTTTTTAAAGACGGCGCGGCGGTTGGACGCGTTCGAATCGCGCCTCCTGCTGTAGTTCCCTCGATCGAGGTAGTCGACGCAGTAAAAACTGAGCCGCGCTGCCCAGATTTACCCGCCTGCCCAGATTTACCCGCCTGTTCAGCGCGGCTCAGTCGCTTTGGAGAACTGCTAAATGAATAAATGAGAGGCGAGTGTCTGCGTGGTTGGCGAGCAGCGCCGGGTGATGTTTCCATAATGGCCGCCACCTTTCCGACGGGTCTGTCGCCGTTTAGCGTCCGCCGCTCGGCTAATCGAGTTTGAAGACCGCCGAGCGCCACCAGGCCTCATCTGCATCCCGCCCGACAGGGCTGTTTTCTCGCTTCTGTTTTATTTTCGGGATGGCCGGGGTGTGCAGTTGGCCGTTGGATGCCGGACAGGTTTTGGGATCTTTTTTTAGCCGGGAATCAGGAACGGGGGGTCGACAACCATCCAAACAGGCTGACAGCGGCATAATAAGACGGGTTTGAGCCGGGTGCCCCGGGCGCCGCCGCTCATTCCGGTACGAGGGAGCTCGGCTCCTGTGGTGAGCACCTGCGCTGAGCCGTGGCACCCCCGCGAACTCGCCGCCCCCACCTGCACGTCCTCCACCGCCGGCGCCGCCCGCCAGCACCCCGACTCCGGGCCTCTAATTACGTGCCAGGTGTCATCTGTGTCACAGGTCCCCAGGAAGGTGCGCCGCTCTGACTCCGACGTGCAGGTTGCCACGTCTCGTGATGACAGGACCCCCCCCTTGCCTCGTTCCCCGGTCCTGCTTCCACGGCGTCCTCCACCTCCCCGCAGCACCGACCATGTGAAACACGTCTTCTCTTCTCCCTAATACCCGTGATTACCTCTCGAATCCGGCGAGCGCGCGGAGACCGCAGGGAACCCGGAGCCGTGTCCGGAAGTTTCTCGACTCCGAAGACCGAGGATCGTGGGAAGGGAAGGCAGCCCAGCGCCTGTCAGAGAGGGAGCTGAGCGAAAGTGCCTTCGGAACTCCGCACTTCGCCGCCCGGTTCGGAAGAGATATCATACATCAGGATGGTGACACGCGTTCGCGGCACACGTGTCCTGTCCCCGCCGATGCCGCCATGACCCCCCCCCCCCCCCCCCCCCCCCCCCCCACCCCCCCCCCCCCCCCCCCCCCCCCCCGGCAACAGAAACTCTCTTTTCACGCCAGACCCCTTTCGTACAACCCTGCCAGCTCCTGTGATTAAACTGGGAGGAATATTTCAGCAGCGACGGCAGCGTTTCCTTCCCCCTTAAAAAATTTAAGAAGCCGTGAAAGATAAATGTTTGACTAACAGGATTATCTGTTCCTGGATTAACTAGATCCTTCCAAGAACCGCTATATATAGTCAGATATTGTAAATACACTATGTTAATATACCACTATTACCGCGGTAATTAAGGCCGCGTGTAACCGAGTTGCCCGGAGCCGGCCGACGGCGGCGTCCCCGGTCGACGGCATAAACCCGACCCCAGTGCGGCCAGCGTCACCGAAAACAGAAACAAATGACAAAGCCAGTTGTCACCTCAAAAGGGACATTTGTTGTCCTTGCTACCCATCGTGAGGCAAGGAAGTTCTGGACACCACACTGAACCACGGGGGGGGACGAGAGGGTGTGTAAAGCAGTGTGGGCTGGAGTCACACACACCTGTGCTGGTGACCGTGTGAGAACACAGCTGCAGTTTATTCAGCCGTCTGTCCTGTTAGAAATGTGGAAAATTAAAACAAATATCCAAGCGACACATAGAACACACCGTGTATGTGTGTAAAAGAGCGTATATAAGCGCGATGGGTGAAGACATGAGAAGACACGCGTCGTCCGACATCCAGAGTACTTGGAGTGAGTAAATCACGCTGGCCGACCGCTCTGTTATGGCCGCCGCGTTTGGGCTGGAGGCCCTCCAGGGTTTGAGATGACTGACCTTCAGCACGGCTGGATTACAGTCGAGGTGCTGTTCTGCAGGCCCACAAGAGGAACTCTGCCATTTCCGACCAGGCGGAGAACCAGCCGACCCCCACAGGGACCCCCGCTGGGCCCTGCAGGACGACCCCCCGAGTCGCCTTCCGCCTTCACCCTAATGTCTCGATCTGGGATCTTGCTCACAAACCAACGGACAATAACATGCGAAACGGCTGTTTACTGGAAAGCCCCCCCCCAACTTCAAAACTTGTTTTTTTTATTTAATTATTTCTTCTGTTTATCTCTGCATACATTGCCTCAGAGCGCTCAGCAAAGAACCCGGCAGACGCGCAACAAATAGCGCGAGCGAAAACAGTTGAAAAGCGCGGTGGAAAAAGAAGCCAGAAGGCGACGGAGGAGAGGAAAGAAAACTCCTGCGGCTGGAACAGGAGGAAAAGCCTCTGGTGGTCCAAGGCCAACTGCTGCTGGGTTTATTCCTTCTTCTCGCTTGTTTATTTAGTCGACACTCATAGCGAGTTAGAAATGTATAGTTCAACCTGTATTGTTGCTCATATTATAAATGGTGACTGGATAGATGGACGGACAGACAGACAGACAGACAGGTAGGTAGGTAGGTGGATGGAAGGATAGATCTATCGTATGAAGGCAGCGCAGCACACAGACAGCAACATAGTGACGTTACAAAATGCAAAGAGTGGAAACACACAAAAATAATCATATTCCCACCAATGCAGTAAAAGACTTTCTGAGTGACTTTGCTCGGCGCCGCGCAAAACAAACTTGACTTGGATTAAAATTACAAGTGAAGTGAGAGAATATGAGGAGCAAAAGGAAACGGAAGGTAAACAGTAAAAGTAGAACCGACAGTTCAGGAAATACGGAGGATTGGTGACGGTGACGGATCTGGGTTCAAAGGCCCCCACTGGATCGAGCTGCTCACACGTCATGCAGTAAAAATTACCCTGTCGTGTAAATGGGGAAATCGCTGCAGGTAGCTTATCGTACAAACCTCACGCTGTCACTTTGGAGAACTGTTTATTATTATTATTATTATTATTATTATTATTATTATTATTATTCTGTGACGGTCTTGGTGGTTTCTCAGCTCCTCCTGCCGTGACGATGCCGCCGGTTCCTTCCCAGTTCTCCCACTCTGGTCCCGGACGCTTCGCCTCATTATTCCGCGCTTTGCCGCGTGAGGGAAGGCGGCAGAAATGAGACCCGGGAACAGAAAGAGCAATGGGCGCCGCTCCTGGTTCTTAAGCGACACCGTGTTTTGGGGACACGTGAATTAATGAGTCGCGGGGCCTGTTTTGTAATTGCTCGTAAATCTCCGGAGAGCCGCCGATGACGGGGTGTCTCATCGCCGGGTGCGAGGTGTGGACGCCGCTAAAGGTTCTCCTCTATACTGGCAAGACCTTAATGAATGGACCTTTTTTTTCGGGTCTTTTTTGATTTATTGTGCTGCTCCACACAGGCCTTGTTAGTCTAAATAAAGATATTTCGGCTGCTATTCTGTACAATAAGAGGAAATAGTACCGCGGCCAGGAGATATTGTTCCAGTTAGGGGCCGACTGGAGAGGAGACTATTAAGGGACGGTCGCTGATATCGAGACGCAGAGATTCTCTATCTTCCGAGTAGCACTATCTCGTTTTTTTTTCCTTTCTCCCTCGCTTCCAGCTCAAGGGCAGTTCCTAGCGTCGTCGGCTCGGCTAATTCCGAGTTTATCTCCGCTTAACAAGGTTGAGTCTGCGCCGCTCGGTATCTGGCACCTTGACATCTGCCGGACCTGCAATCTGTCGCGCGGTCGCCTGACTGTCAGCGAGAAGCAACGCCTCCTGTGCGGCGCCGACTATAAAGCTGGGAAAAATCCGTCCCCCCCGAAGGGCTGTTCAGACGCTAGATTTACTCGCACGCTCAGGCTGTACTGGCAGAGTGGACTCAGACCGCAGCCTCACGACCCCGTCGCTCCGAAGGCGGGTGGGGGGGGCTGGGAACTGAACCTACCTCTCACCGGTCAACTCTAATTCGAGGCCAGCAGGTGGCGCGGTGCTGTTTCTGTCATCCGAAGGATCTGGGTTTCAGGTTCGCCTTGTTCTGTAGTAGCGCCGATCGCGGTATTTACCCCGAGTCGATGCAGTAAAAATGACCTCGGCGAGGGTGGCGGCGGTCCGGAGCCCATCGCGGAATCACCGCACGCCAGGCTATGAAACGACACCCTCGATCGGACGCCACCTCCGGCTTCGCGAGCACGTCGCTCAGCGTACGAACCGACGTGAAAAGTTTCCTTGGAGAGAAGACAGATGAACCGATAATCACATAAATGAATAAATCAATCCTGGATGAAATAACATAAAACAGTCGTTTGATTCGTGTTTTAATACCTCTGTTTACCGCTTCTGTCTCGCCGGGGATTTAAAAAGTGACCGAGGCCTTGCGGGGTGCAGCGCTGTATAAAACGCGGGTAACCTCGGCGCCGCGTGCCGCGTTTTCCCACCGCGCCGAGCAAAGCCGCCGTTTTGAAACTGTGAAAGAGGTTCTCGCATATTTCTTTTCGGCCTCTAAGGCTTCTGTTCACTTCCAGGCCCGGAGCGGCCGCTTAAAGGGGAACCTGAACCGATTACAAAGGGGACGTTTCGTCCTCCTTTTCTACAAAGATCGCATTGCTGTATCGGCGAATTTCCTCTTCCACTTCCCCTGCAAGGGCCTGTTATTATTACCATTATATCGCGTTCGCCGCCGGCGACGCCACGAGTGTTTCTTCTTTAAAACAGCATGTTTTTTTATAATTAAGACGGCCTCCTGCGGCTGCTGTTGACCTGCTCTGGCACGCAGCCGCTCGGCAGCCTCCCGAATCAAAGGCGAGATCCTCCACCTCTCGTTTCAATCGCCTTCCCCCACTTGGCGAAGGTCTTCTAATGGGTGAAGCAAATAACTTGCAGGGAGCGTCTCTTCGCGGGCGTTCCATCTTTTGATGACCGTGAGTGGAAGGAAAGTACCGGAACTCAATTCATAGGGGCTCTACCGGGCCGCGTGCCGAGGCGGGTGGAAAAAAGCCGTAAAACACACTGCCGGTCGCATCGAGGGTCTCCTTCTTATCTGGTTGGCGGCAGAGGGGGGGGGGTGGTGGGGGAGGGGGGGGCGCGTTAAACGGATCGGCCGTCGAGGGTCCGCCAAACGCATCCGTTTTGCCGCGGCTCACGCCAGCCCACAGTCAGGTGAGGGCCGCCGCCTCCCGCAAACGGGAGGGTCAGGGTTCGCGCCGAGGCGATGAGGCCGGATCTGGATGGCGGTTAAAGAGCCACTTGAAATTCGGCGCTTTTTGTTCACTTGCTGATTGCCCTTTGATTAACTGTCACCCCGAGACGCCGACTGTTACCAGCGGGGCTGTTTGCTGCGAGAAAACGGCACGAGGGGGTGACAGAGAATAGATGGAAAATCACTGCATTCAAAATAAACTCTTCTGATTGCATCGTTCTAATTCTAAAAGTAGCATTTTCATTTTCCATAATTTCCATACCTCATAGGTGAGACAACACACACACACACACACACAGAAGCCAGACTGGCATTGCCCCCCCAAGCATTTGGAACATCAAAGGAGCCAATAAGAGCATCTGACACTCCCCAGGAAACATCACAGGAGGCCTTGACAGTGCCTGCCATCTCGGAGAGAGGCAGTGCACCATGGGAATTGTATTGTGTCCCTCTTAATCGAAACGAGCCCGTCTGCATCGTGACGCCCCCCCCCCCCAACCCGAGAGCCGCCGTGAGCCGACACCTCACGCATCCGGGCCCGGGTGTCGCCATAGTAACCGCGTCTCCTGTCAGGCAGAATCGCGGAGAAGTAGCTGGGAACCGTTCGGAGACCCGGGGACGCCGGAAGAACGTTTGCTCAAATCCCCGGGGAGCCTGCGCTGTGCTTAAGCCGCGTGTACCGGTAAACACTGAGCCATTTTGACGGCATAACGTCTAAACCGCGAATTTCCCTGAGTAATAGAGCCCTCCGAGCGAATGCGCCGCGCTACGTCTCTTCACTGAAATGCCGCGTTTACTGCGACACTTCTTTTAACAGGGAAACGGCTCGCGCGGGCGGCGCCGAGCGCTAAAAAACATACAGCGGCGTCGCTTACGCACTATTCACCTTATTTATTGCCTATATACCGTACATCATGTATACATGAATACACAATGAGTCCGGGCCCATCTGTCATGACAGAAAAGCTGTTTCCACCCCGAGAACCGTAGCAAGTCGCATTAATTTTATACGTTTCAGAGCCGATCATTAGCATGTCATTTAGACCGATTGTACATAAGTAATAAATAAATATCCTCAGTCTTGTTTGTTGTGATTAAGCAGTTATAATTTACAGAAACGCGGGGGGGGGGGGGGGGGGGT